>JARHVA010000419.1:4210000-4797500 GCA_037957365.1 Torreya grandis
CCTCGTTCTTAGGTGGTATAATGGAAATGACCATTGTACTTTTCATAGAGTTGTAAGACATGACATTAATAGATGTAATACCTTCAAGAGTCTTGTCCAAAACTTTATTGATAGTGGATAAATTTCATTTTATAATCCCAATGAACCTCCTAATTAATACCTTGACATTTTTTGCAAGCCTTTTCCTAACCATGATTCTTCCACCCAACACCATGATAACCAACCTGAATCATCTCATTCTCATGAGGCACATACAATCAATGTTATTAATAATGAGGCCATTTTTTAAGAGACCATTACCATAATTACTGAAATGGAAATAATAAATTCACCTCTTATTCCTTTGAATACCCAAATATAGGAATCAACTATCCCTCTCTCTTCACTTGATGAGAATTTAGTCTTATCTAGTTCTCCTTTGATGGAAACACCAAAGGAAACAACCATTTTTTTAACCATTCCCTATTCTTCCACTTCACCCATTCAAGTATTAGAACTTCCCTCCATTCCTTTGGATACTCAAACAAAGGAATAAACCATGTCTTCTCCTTCACTTTGGAAAAACAAACCTACCTTCCCTATCTCAAAACCATCCACACCCTCTTTGGAAAATTTCCCAAACCAAGAAAAGGTTACCTCATCTACCCAACCACCAATTTTGAAACATTCCACCAAAAACAAGGATAGAAAAACTATTCTTTCTTCTCTACCAAAGGGATTAAGTTTTGAAACCAATGACTAAAGAACCAAACCCATCTAAAAGCCCTTTTATAGGCTAGTACAAAGTTTAAAATTCAATTCCCAACCTAACTTTGATAGAGCCACCTTTTGGCATCAATTGGAATTCCTTACCAAAGCAAACCCAAATCCTCAAATTCACTTAAATCCACCCTTAAACCCATTATCCCTTCACTAAATACCTCTCCCAAAACCACAAGTGAACTATCATAACCACTTCTACCTAAAATTTCCAATCACCTTATGCATCTTTCACCAAAGCAATCAAGAACCTAGTAATTCTTCCCACACCTAATCACACTCATCCCCCTTTGAGGTTGGACTTAACCCTATCTAGACCACCAAAGAAAAATCCAACTAAACTAATTAAGATGATAGAGTTATCCAAACCTCCACCTTGAATTTGACCCATAACACCTCCTTCCCACTTACCTTTTATTCTAGGACCCCATCCTTCTACCATCCTAATTACCTATTCTTCTTCTAAGAAACCATCCCCCTTTTCTCCATGTATACCCATCAAACCATTTAGTTGTCCATCATTTTAAACCAACCTTTCTACCTCTATTTTCCCATTTATATCTAAACCTTCCTCATCCAAGTCTTTTATATCCAAATATTTAGCACCCAAACCAATCATAACCAAGAAAACACAACCAAAGCCACCAACTAAAACCATTCCTCCAACCACAACTTCCATATTAAAGCTTAGGCCCTAGAAGGTTATCACTCCTAAAACCAAAAATCCATCACCTCCAACACCTTTACTTGAATCATATTCAACCATTTTGAAAAGGTTGTTGTAAACCTCTTCCATTAACTTACCTCTAATCAAACCTTTTGACCCTTTACATATTAAACCAACATGATTCAATGATAATTTGATTTTCCTTTACCATAGGACTCCTAGACATGATATGGAGAACTAAAAAGCTCTCCAAATGCTTGTCCATAACCTTTTAAATGAAGATGATCTATTGGAATAACACTCTTTGAACCCATTACCTACCTAACTACCTAAAAAACCTATCAAATAATCACCTACTCCCCCACTCCCACCTAAGAGTTAGGAGGGTGAATCAAAACAAACATTGAACCCCTTTAGATACACTATTCATGTGATTACTTGATCCCAAGCCCAACAGAAAGATAAGGGAAAAGCCAAACCATCCATACCGTGGACATACCCTTCAACCCCTTAATCCACCAACCAAACCCAAAAATCACCACCCTCACCTTCACAACCACCAAAACCAAAAGTATCCATTTTGGGAGATTCTCCTTCCAACCCTTATACATCCATATAATGGTTAGTGTTGAAACAACTTCACCAAACACTAGTGAAAATGAGACTCTATGAAATAATCAAAACTTCACCTCACCATCACCAAGTGATTATCAAGGTTATGTAATCCATATAAGTTCAACTAGATGATCCTCAACCTCTTGCACCCTTTGTTGGATACCTTAAACTTTCTACCCTCATCACTTTTCAATATTTCTAAATACCTCCCACTCATCTTGAGGATTCTGATCCTCCCCTTTTTATCACCACATACATCAATCAAACCTTCATCAAAAGGGTAATGATTGTTATAGGATCTACATCAACATTATCTCCTCCCATGAATATGACCAAATTTATCTACCAAAAAACATCATGTTAGAAATTACAATAATCCTTCACTCTTTTAATGATACCATAACCAATACCCTAGCGATTGTTATCCTCCATATCCACTTGGGGCCTCATACCATTCTTAAACTATTTTACGTTATAAAAGGTAAGTTTTAATATAATTTCATACTCAAACACCTTTGGATACATTCTATGAGTTGTGTCCCTTCCACCTTACACTGATGTGTCAAATTTGAGCATGAGGGACAGGTTGTTACCATCAAAATCTAACCCTAGTCTATTTGCCTCTTGTAATATGACATACTAGCCTAATGACATTCTTATTCTTCTTCCATATACTTCATAACTAACTTATAAATAAACCACCTCACCAACCATAACCAACAACACTTTTAATCATAATGATGATGAAGCATCAACTAGCTTAACCATCCCTTCATCCTAAATTCTAGTTGATGACCCTTTGCAATCCATGTTTTAACATCTCTCTTGGGGAATATCATATTTTAGCTCTCGATGATTTTCCCACCCCAAAAGAATATGGGAACCTCAAATATGACCCTTTATATGATCCCCACATCAGAACCATCATACCTTTTAGGCTCCCCAACAATCAAACAATATTTTTCTACAAGGGACTTGATCAACCACTTCTCACTCTTACCACTACCCCATTCATCTAAAAATTCACTGCTAATTTTTATTACCTAGATAAACAAACCTTTACCAAATCTTAATTTTATAGGTGTGTTTAGAAGGGGTTTGGTCTTGGCCTCTATGAATATGGACCTCATGATTTACCCATAATCAAAACTCAAAAACCTCATGAGTTCTTTGGCCTTGGGTTTAAACCACTAAAAGAACCCATATCACCAAAACCCATTGCCACCATTGATGAGTAACTTCCATCCTTACCAACCCCATTGCCCTCCAACTTTGAGGACTTTGATATAATTACATCTAACTTTTTCTTTTGATCAATACCATTAGTTTGGGACCCCTGACCTATCAAAAGGATGGTCAAACTAAAACCCTTCCTCTCATCCATTCTAAAATGATTTAACATGATTCTCCTACCATCAACAACATCCAAAATTAGGTTGATGAGTCCATTCTCACTATCTAAATGCAATGGATTATTGAATTCATAAATATATTCTTCTTAAAAACCAAACCATGCTAAATGAATCCACTATTGATGTCAACCTAGGTACTCAGATAACCCCCATATCATTAAAATCAGCTAATCTTTAAATTCCACCAAACAACAAGATTACCCTTCTTTCTTTCGATACTGTAACATATCATTTGCTTGGCACTACCAGGATATGCCTATAATTGACCCTTTAATTTCCATTCAAAACATTTTTACTTTTATTGAGGCTAAGATATTTGACAAAAGCTTCATAGAATCTATCTTTGTATAGCTCTCCTTGTCAAAGAAGAGCTTTAGCATCTTTTATCTATAAAATTTATTTAGCCCATCAACTATCCATAATGGGTTTCTAACATTGCTCTCATCACCAAGCCCATAGGGGGACTTTGCCATTACATCGAATTTCATGACCTCAACCTTGCTTACCCAAAAGATGACTTTCCTCTACCAAACATTGACCAACTTTTTGATATTATAGCTAGCCACAAAATGTTATCTCTTATGGATGGTTTATCAAGATATAATTAGATCTTGATTTCCCCCAAAAATTAGTATAAAAATTCCTTTATCACCCTATGGGGAACCTTCTAGTATAGCCATGCCCTTTGGACTTAATAACACTAAATAAACCTATTAGTGGGCTATGACCTATATATTTCATGATCTTATCGAAAACATCATAGAGGACTATGTGGATGATCTCCTGGGGAAATATAAACACTACAAGGATCACCTAGCTATTTTTTCCATCATCTTTAACCAACTAATCCATTATTTTATCAAGCTCAATCCTAAGAAATTTATTTTTGGAGTATTATTGTGATCTATGAATTTGACTCAAGAGATGATGGTTAGTATGGTGTTAGTTCCAAAATGAAAAAAAAAAGTGAGATAAACATACTAATAGCATAAAATATCTAGGATTAGACACTAAGGAGAGATTAGTTAACAATCATGAATGAAACACACAACTAAATGCAAAAAAAAAATATTTTACCTTCCTTAGATGCTCCAAAATGCTTATTGTGGTGGATTGCTCAGCTTGTGCTCATGAAGTCCTTGGTAATAGAAGCTCGACAACCTCCATCTCTCCTTGGCACCTTTGGCTTGTGGCTTGACTTGGCTTGAAATTAATTTGGCATTATAACACTAGTTTCTTGAAGGTTTATGGAACCAATATTGCATTATAATTTTGCACTAATTAAGCTTAGACATGATGTTGTGAGGCCTCCTATTTATAAATTTTTGGATTTGATCAGAATCAACCTCAACTGTCCATCTCAAGATTTAGATGTGTGGTTGAGGATTAATTAAATTTTTGGAATCAATTTTATAATTATCCTAATCATGGAATTGGAATATGGGGAAATTAAGAGGCATGGAAGGAATCATAGAAGGCATTGATGAGGCATAGAGGGCATGAATCTAGATATTTATGAAAGTTATGGCCCAGGGATGTCTTCCCAAGAAATAAGGTCACTTGATGATGCAGATATTCCATATTCATATCCAAAAATAAGTATTCAAGAATTTTCCATGGAATTTTTTATTACTCCTTGATTTGGGTTAATCAACTCTTAAGCATGATTAAACACTTTATGCACAAATTAGTCAAATTGATCATAATGCCTTGTTATTAGTCATAAATTTTATTGGATTAGAATTGGAAGTCCACATCAGATGTGATGGATGTGTATTACCATTTAGGATGTTACTAAAAAAATAACAAAGGCATGATTCTTGTGTAAAATATTTGATAGGAAAGAGTAGTTTAGAGCATGTGGGTGCAAAATTAGCATTTTGACTTGAAATGAAATGATCAAATTTAGTTGGCCCATAAATTGCATTGCCCCATTTAGGGATACTCTAGCCAAAATCAGCATTTGAATATGTCATTTTCACATCATTTATAATTTTTTAGAGTTTTAAGGCCAAATTGTGTATTTTAGGTGGAAACTAGCCAAAAGCTTGATTGGAGGTTATCGATGGCTAGTTTTAGGTGTCTATAGTTTTCCCCTATTTTGGAAGGCATAGTAAGCTATAGGCAAAACATTATCATCTCAAAGAATGAGAAATGGCATATATGCCAAAAAAGAAGATGATGATGGTCGAAGAACAAAGCTTCAAATGCTTTTTGGTAAGCATATGATGATGCCCCCATAAGGGAGTGGCCATCATATTTATTGATGGATGCTCCCTTGAAAAGAAATAAGAAGAAAGGTAGAATTAACTCATGTTTGAGATTAATCCAAATGAGAAACAGCTTGCATGCATTGATGTAAAAGGGATGTTGATTTTCCCAAAGGCAGTTATAATCAAAAATAAAAGTCAAAATAATGATTTGGCCATAGGCAGTTATAATCATTAAGAGACCTAGATTGGCTAAAGATGATTGTACCCCAGTTAGGGCTGATTAGCAAGCATAACACAATGATATAACCTAAAATATAGATTAAATATGATTGGGTACGAAATGATGAAAGAGATAAATAGAAAAATAAGATTGATCAATGTGAATGATTTAGTTGTACTTATTAATGAGGAGATAATCATCCTGATTAACAATGAGACAACTAGAATGGTCAAATGAGTTAATGTTGATCAAGGATGGGATGGAAGGATTTGCCAAGGTGCCAAGGAAAACTTTCTATGACTCCATTGATTATAGACGTTCATGATTCTAATTTTTGTTGTAGCATGTGATGATAGGCTTCATGATAGAACACCATGAATACTAGGCCAAAATATGTGTAATAACTAAATCTTGATCCAATAAGCATTCAAAAAATAATGTACCAATGATAAAAACCATGATGACAATGTTAATGGATAAATATGAATGGACTCAAGAATAATGTGCACAAGGAATCACCTCATGAACACATATAGATTGAGTTGAGGTAACAATGTTGAAATTAAATAAATAGGAAAGTGAATAAACAAAAAAACAAATAGAAAAACAAACAAACAAAAAAATCAAAATAAACAAACAAAAAGCCTAAAAACAAAAGCAAAAGAAATCATCCTAACAATGACAATGCCTCAATAAGGTGGATCTTGGATAACTGACTAGGCTTATATAGGACAAATATTTTCAGATTTTTGAAATGTTATGAATGTTTTTGGAATTTTGAGATATATTAACTCATTAGAGAATAACAAGATACCTACTCATAAAATGGTTAGATATTTGGCTTAGGTTACTCACAAAATGGTGAGAGTGTATGAAAAGGGGGACTGAGGTGACCTCATCATGAATTGAGCATGACCCATATAGTCCCAAAATGACCTCAAGTCATAGTAATTCCATCCACACAAAAGGTGGGGAAAAAAAATAACTCAACCCAAACAAGTTCTAAAATTTAGAAAATGGTTAGTAAAATGAAAAAAATAATGGTAAGGTGACGTGGTAATACATGATAAATAAGTGTTACCCCTAGTTTACCCATAAGTAGTCATAAGTAAAATATAATGGCATAGGTCAACGACACTAATTTTTCCATAAGTGATTATAATTAGTAGCAAGACTGGTGAAACACTAATTTACCCATAGGTGGTTATAATCAGGCTCACATAGATAAATGTGGATAGGATGAAAGATATCTTACCAGATCAACTACCACACTACTTTCATAGACTGTCATTATAAACATGGATTGGATTGATTATTAAAACTTGATTAGAATCCATTGACAAAAGGTCTGGGAAGAACCAAATGAACCAAGATCAAAATAGGATTGTGTAGGATGACTAAAAATAGGGTTTGGTCTAGATAAGAATGGAATGATAGGATGACATGGTCTTACTTAGGCTAATGATGGTTTTTTATAAATTACATAAAATGGTAAGAGGATTTACCCTAAGTGATGGGGTAAATGGTTGGGATACACAACAATGGTAAAAGGATATGTAATAATGGTAATGGCATGGTACATGAAATGGTATGGTACATGTTTTTATCCTAGGTGCGGTTTTTGATTCTTTTGTTCCTATTGATGGGGAGATGCATGTCTTAATCAATAAATTAAAAAAACAGAATACTTGACCATGTTAATTTCTATCCTACACCTTATTATAATAGTTTCTCTATCAATAATGGCCTATATATTTGGTTGCCAAGAATGCTTTTGTGATCTTTGTTGGTCGTTGATTCTAATTCCTTCAAGTGTCAAGATAAGGTATATTTGTAGCCTCTAAAAAAGAAGGTGTGACCATGGATGGTAAATTGTCATGTCCCCATTTTATTTGACATGTTTTGAGTTCATGGTTAGCCTATTATGTGACCCTCGTAGGCTGATAGGATGGTTAGAGGGTCTTGATGGAGATTGGCTTGGCTTCGTTTAGCAGAATTTTTCTAGTTGGCTTTCGTTTGGGCTCGATCGGACATGTATTGAGAAAGATATTAATATTTCATTGATTTAATAAAATATTAATTATTTGGTCTAATTTTAATTTAGAAACCCTAATTCTAATTTAATAAAACCCTAATTAGGGCAAGCATATCTTTTTGAGGGTATAAGGGTTTCTCATGGAGGCCATTATTGATTATGCATTGATTATTGATTTTTGATATTAAAGAATTCTTCTATGAAGACTGAGTTAAGGGTTCTAAGATTCCATCTACATTGGAGAACGTCCACTCTTTAGTGTGTGTGATTTAGAGGCTGTGAAATATCAGCTGATCTATTGCCAAATTGAGAGATAGCTTCATACAAAAGTTATCACAGAGGTTTACAAATTTGAGAGGTAACTTCATACAAAAGTTGTCACAGAGCTTTCCAGGTATTTATTTTATTAGGTTTTTGGATTCAATAAGTCATACAGATATAGATCGTCTGTATTAGAATCGTATATCTTGAGATCAGGTTATTCAGCTATCAGGGTGTGTTATATTATATTGGCGGCTGTACGAAGTCCATACAAATCTGTATAGATCCATGTAGATACCAAAATTGACACGCAGAGATCCCTAGTGACTGCCATTGGCTGACTGAAGACTGATGTTGGCAGAGAAGGACCCATAATGACTGATGTTGGTAGTATATCAACTGATGATGGTGACTTTGTTTTTGACACAACGACAAGAAAGCTGCACAGACCCAGGGTTATTTCCAGTTTGCTAGAGGAATCAAGTTTTCAAGACTGTATTTTCATATTCTGTATATGCATGACAAAAGATAACCATTGTAATCATCTAGATGAATAATAAGATCTTTGATTGGCAATTAAGAGATTTACTGTGGTTTATTGTTCATCTTCTGAATTTATTCTACAAGATTGTATCTTTGTTCAGAGCTTTTGTGTTTCTATATTCCCTATTTGAAGGGGATATTATAGTGGTATCAGAGATTTTGCTTAGAAATATGAGCCCCTAATTAAGGGACATCACAGTGGTATCAGAGCTAAATCCTGCCATCCTAAGGGTTTATAGATCTTATGCAGCCACAAGAGTTGGGACCACACAGGTATAACACCCGCAGTAGAGCCTTGCTTGAAGGTACCCAGGTGTTAGAACAACAACAGGTTATCATGAGTGATAGACATGAGGGTAGCCCACCAAGGGGCCACTGACATAATGATGATTTAGGTACCAGAGAAACCTATTATGAGATGACACAGACACTACAGGCACTCACTACTATGATAAGGAGGATGAATGCACCTGATAGATAAAATGGGGAACAAGGAGATGACAGGAGTGCTACTATTAATCAAAGACCATAGCTGACCCATTTCAGGATTGTTGATAGACCTACATGGCCTATGTTTGTACAGGATGAACTAGAAAAAGCACCAGTAGAGGAGGCAGCAGGTGATTCCCAATTTGTAGATACCCTCATGGCTACAACTGATGAGTGGGACTTATTAGCTCCTCACATTCAAGAGAAGATGTCCTTTGATCCTTTTATTACTCTGAGGAGAGAGCACTACAGATTAGTTAGACAGGACAGGAGGCCTAGGGTTCAACTCAGTGAGCTAAAGAAGGCTACTGGCAAGCTTTCTTTGACTAATTTTGATGGCAACAACAAGATGATAGCTCAAGATTGGGTTCATAAGCTTGACACCTTTTTGGCATTGAGGCCAATGATAGAGATAGAGGCCATCAAATACACCACTTTTCACTTGGATGGTGTAGCACATGATTGGTGGTACCATGGTATGGTAACACTTCAGCATAACCGCGTGATAGAGTACCAGGACTTTGTGGATAGATTGGTTGAGTGGTTTAATAGGAAAGATCTCGAAGTTTACTTTCAAGATCTATCATAGTTGAAACAAATAGGTAACTTGGAGTCCTTCATTGGTGAGTTTCAGAGATTGGCAGTCATGGTGCCAAATATTTCAGAGCGTAGATTGGTAGTTCTCTTCATGGAGGGATTGACAGAACCATTGAGAGGTTGGATCAAAGCCTTTTATCCTCTTTCATTACAGGTAGCTATGAATAAGGCATGTAGCATGGATATGGCAGCCCCATCCAGTAGATTTAACTCCAGAGGTAATTCTTCATCCAGGGACCATAAGTGCTCCAACAGAGATAAAGAGGGATTAGATTTCAATAAAGATAAATCTGGTGTTAAGAATGATTCAAAGACCAACCCAGTAGCACCACCTTTGGATCATGAGGCACTTAACAATATACACAGGAAGAAGCTTTGCTTCTACTGCAAAGGTCCATATGATATCCATCATGATTGCCCTTTGAGGCCTAAGGGCAAGGCGAATCATGTGATGTGGGCATATTATGAGGATTCAGATTCAGAGGATTCTGAACAGCAAAATAGTTTTGAGGGGGTAGAGGTAGAGTTAGAGCTTCACATATAGGAGGCACGCCTATCTAGCATTAAGTCAGATGAGTCATTCAGACTCCATGGAGTTTTGGTAGGGTAGAAGGTCATCACCCTTCTTGATACAGGAGCCACACATAATTTCATAGATGTTAGATTTGTGGAGAAGCATGGACTCACTAAAAAAGATTTTGAGGGCATCAGAGTTAAGGTAGTCGATGGTCACACTCTTAGGTGTGAGCGTATGATTAGAGACCTCCCATTGCACTTAAACAACTATGAGTTCAAGGCTGATTATTATGTGGTGAACATGGGGGATATAGACTTAGTCTTGGGAATGAAGTGGCTTCATTCATTTGAGGAAGTTACTCTTCATATCAAGGACATGGAGGTTCACTTTGATGTTGATGGGAAGACACATATTCTTAAGGCAATACAGGGCAACGGCTTTAGATATATGTTTTTTCATCGAATGGAGATGCTCATACGACTGACATGATAGAGTGCAATGACGAGTGCACATTGGAACATAGGAGAGATATGAAGACAAGCTTGGTCTTGAGGTGAGTTCAGTTCAGGAGTTATCACATGTGGTATGGATTTAGATTTATGTTACAGTCGGGTCATAGGTTGATGATGATATGACTATTTCTAGCCTTCACAATTTGGATTTAGATATTATTTAGGTAAGGAGTTCACTTGAGTTGCCTGCTGATTTTCATTTATGGATTGGATGTTGGGGTGCTTATCTTAGTACTAGAGATGATGTGACATTATTAGATGAGAGTTGTGATGGACATGGCATGGAGTTCATGTTGATTGACAGTGGTGGAGATCATGACTACATTTGGGATCTAGGTGGATTGATTGATTTGTCATTCAGTGATTGCTTGAGGGCAAGCAATTTCAGGAGGGGTGGATTGTCATGTCCCCATTTTAGTTGACATGTTTTGAGTTCATGGTTAGCCTATTATGCGACCTTCATAGGCTGATAGGATGGTTAGAGGGTCTTGATGGAGATTGGCTTGGCTTCATTTAGCAAAATTTTTCTAGTTGGCTTTCGTTTGGGCTCGATCGGACATGTATTGAGAGAGATATTAATATTTGATTGATTTAATCAAATATTAATTATTTGGTCTAATTCTAATTTAGAAACCCTAATTCTAATTTAAGAAAACCCTAATTAGGGCAAGCATATCTTTTTGAGGGTATAAGGGTTTCTTATGGAGGTCGTTGTTGATTATGCATTGATTATTGAATTTTAATATTAAAGAATTCTTCTGTGAAGACTGAGCCAAGGGTTCCAAGATTCCATCTGCATTGGATAACGTCCACTCTTTAGTGTGTATGATTCAAAGGCTGTGAAATATCAGCTGATCTATTTCCAAACTAAGAGATAGCTTCATACAAAAGTTATCACAGAGGTTTACAGATTTAAGAGGTAACTTCATACAGAAGTTGTCACAGAGATTTCTAGGTATTTATTTTATTAGGTTTTTGGATTCAATAAGTCATACAGATATAGATCTTCTATATTATAATCATATATCTTGAGATCAGGTTGTTCAGCTATCAGGGTGTGTTATATTATATTGGTAACCGTACAAAGTCTGTATAGATCTGTACAAATCCACGCAGATACTGACATTGGTAGGTAGAGATCCCCAGTGACCGACATCAGCCGACTGAAGACCGACGTCAGCAAAGAAGGACCCATAGTGACTAATGTCAATAGTATATCGACCGATGATGGTGACTATGTTTTTGACACAGCGACCAGAAAGCCGCACAGACCCAGGGTTATTTCCAGTTTGCTAAAGGAATCAAGTTTTCAAGACTGTATTTTCATATTCTGTACATGCATGACAAAGGACAACTATTTTAATCATCTGGATGAATAATAAGATCTTTGATTGGCAGTTAAGAGATTTATTGTGGTTTATTGTTTATCTTCTAAATTTATTCTGCAAGATTGTATCTTTGTTCAAAGCTTTTGTGTTTCTATATTCCATATTTGAAGGGGATATTACAGTGGTATCAGAGCTTTTGCTTAGAAATAGGAGCCCCTAAGTAAGGGACATCACATATGGGAGGTTTTATTTTGAAATGGAATGGTAGATGATAATGGAATTTATAATGGTGGGGAAATAAAGGAAGATCAGGACTTTCAGTCACATGTAATGTTGTTGATGTTGGATTCAACATATTTTTGGTTATGGTGGGGCTGAAGACTTGTTCTCTTGATAAGACCACCAAATTTTTCTATTTTTTGATCTTAAGAGTAGATACCATCTAATTAGGCTATAGATTGGAAGCTATTTTGATTTGATCTTTGATTTTGTCTTCAGTAAATAATAAAGAACTTTTATGCTCATCTATTGGTGCCTCAAAAAGTTTCTCACCAATGAAGTTGTCTTAATTGTCCTATAGCATCTTTGAAAAGGTTTCACTAATGAACATTGGATTTTGACTTTGATTTTATTCTAGCACTTCTAAAAAAGTGTCACTAGGAGATGCTAAGTTTTGACTTGGATTGTCCCCTAGTGCCTTTGAAAAGGTCCCACTAGGAGAGTGTTTTTCTACTATATTAATGTGGTCTTGACCTCCTTTCTCTTCTTCAACTGCTATGTTTCCATGGATGTAGTTTAACAAAGTGTGATTCTATCGATCTCAATAAACACTTTTCAGAGATGGAATGTCAATAATATGGCTATTTTGGTTAATGGTAATGGCTTGTGGAACATTAATGGAATGGGGAGAGGCTACATAATCCTCATAGATGATATTGGGAAAACTTGTGTCTAAGATAAATGATTCATCCTCAAAAATCATAGAATGATCACAAATGTATTTAAATTGATTTGTGAAGCATGCATAACCAATGTTGTAATAGCCACAAACATATTCTTCTTCTAAATCTAATTCTAACTCAAGGGACTCTGAATTTGATGTTGAGACTAATGTTGATTCTGATTCTAATGCTAAATCTAATGTTGGTTCAAGAATATAACCTGAATCTAACTTTGATTCTTCATCTAATGGATACTTTATTACTATGATGTCTTGTTAAATATTTGGTTTTGGACAAGTAATGGCCTATGCTGGCACAATGGGCTCCACAAAAATTGGTTTGTCAAAGTGACACTCTTGTAGGATGAGAAATAGGTCAAGATACAACTCCTCAAAGATTGGCTTATCAATAGAAGGCTCTTGAAAAATAGACACAAGGTCAAGGTAATAATTTTTCCCAAAGGTAGTTATAATCATTAATAAGTGACTCAACAAAGACTGGCTCATCAGAGTGAGACTCCTTGATAACTGGTATAGGTTTAATAGACAATTTATCATAGGTTAACTTATAGCAAATGATTGATTTAATAGAAACATCTTGGATTGGTTGGTTCTCTTAGCCTTTATTTTTAATGAGTTAGAAAATACTAGTTTTGAGCATGGCTTGGTCTTTGAATGATTAGATGGGTTGAGGTTTAGATGGGATTTGTACTAGATGAGGAATGACTTATGATTGGATAAGGGTAGGGCCTTGGGGAACATGATTCCTTCCATGAGTGAAAGGACAAATTATTTAGATGGTAATGATAGGGTGGTGTGGAGCTTGATTGCTCACATAAGCTAAAAGACTAGGTCCTAAAATGATGAAGGGGCATTGTGGAGCTTGGTTGCTTGCACAAGAAAAATCATCCAAGTCTTCCTCATAAACCATATCATCTCAGTTGTGATTTGGCTCATAAGCTAGTTCTTGGTTGTGTTCCATGTACTAATTATTGTAAAGAGGGTGTGGATTTTTATCCCAAACAATAATATCTATAGTTGGGTATTCAAAGTCTTCTTCACAAGCCTCTTCATACCAATCAAGGTCTTGAGTTGCATCGTAAGTTATTTCATGACTTTGTTCTCGTGAATTATTCATATGAGGTGGATAGAAATTTGTCTCACAAACCATATTAGCATCATCAAGGTCTTGACAAAAACCATAAAATTCATTTTGTGCAGCCATTCTATCATAGTTTGGATTGTAAGTGACTCCACCATAATTTTAATGGGACACATCCACATAAATGATGAAATATCTAAAAATAAAAAGACTTAGATTTTTAAAAACTCTAAAAAACAATGTCTAAAGGAAAAATGGTTCAAACTTGGTCAAAACAGTGGAGTTGCATCTCTAATATGATCTAAAAGTGGAGCTATATCTCCAAAATGATTTGTGATAAGACTTGGCATAAAAAAACCTAACATTAAATGTCTAATGTCATATGCATAAAAGGTCAAGTGTCTGAATAAAAAATAGCATGTCAAAGGTCTAGGTTAAAGTGTTTCAAACAAGGTCTAAACTAGGAAAGGGAAAGGTTGAGTTGCTAAGTCTTTTGTCCAAATGTGGAGTCAAAATCTAGGCTCAAAAAAATAGGCATGCTAAATAGCATTAAAATCCAGATTTGAAACAAAGGCTGATGTGATTTGATTTAATCTAACAAGTTTGAAAATAGATTTGACATAGACCTATCACATAAAATCAAACATAAACACGATCAGTTGGCATAAGGCATAAGATAAAGTGCTCTTTGAGAAAGGCTATGTTCTCCCAAATAAAGGCACAAGTAATGATGAGGATAGGCATTAAACAAACAAACCATCAATAGTTTTCAATTTTGGGTAAATTATTGACCAAAGTTATGTAACCCAAAAGAGAAAGATCTATGTATCAGCCCCGTGAATAGAGGCCTAAATAGAAATCAATCAATTTTAGATCCAAACTTGATAAGGCTAATTAAAAACTCAATGTTAAAAACTAGGATTGGACAAAATAGGGTGGACAATATTGGACAACATGACGGCACAAGATATAGGTCTAAATGGTATACACAAAATGGTTTGTAACAAATGGTTTTGATACAATGGTAAACAAGTCTTGAAACAAATTGAGTAGCCTAATGGCATAATCATTCTCAAATGATGTGGTCAATACTATGTTTCAAATGTTTAAAGGCAAAATGGTTTGACATGATTTGAGTAGCATAATACTACCCTTTGTAACTCAAATGACACACATACAAACAAGTTTAGTAGAAATTTTAAGGCACAAGTGTTGTGTAAAATGGCCAACATAATGCCTCTTTAGACATAATAGTAATGTATAGACAAATTATTTTTGACATGGCTTTATGAACAAATAAATAAGTTTTAGTCTCAAAACATACCAAATCAGAAAATGACCCAAAAATATACTAAGTATAATCATCTAAATCCTAGCAAGGGTATGGCATGTGGGGTTGACTAAAACTAGCAAGTTTCAAACTTCTCTAGGAGAATAAATTGCACAATGACTTTCATGGAAAAATATGCAAAAGAAAAGCAAAAATTTTGGGTTCGTATCATTTGTCTTATTTCAAAAAGGCCTAGTCCTTTTTGCAACCACTAAATCCTACTATTCACTCAATGTAGTGTGATGTTCAAAGTGCCACTATGTCCCATGTGCAACTCCAAAGATTCAAATGAAGTCAATTCTCAAAGATGAAACCTTGGGTTAAAGCTTCCCTAAAGAAATCGTGGGAGGTGATGAAGCCCCCCTCACAATCCAAGACTCATAAAAATAAAGAAAGCATGAAAGTAGAAAGACTTTAGGGTCATTTTCAAGGTCACCCAAACTTTGACAAGTTTTTGGGGAGTGTTTTAGATGACTTTATTTCTAAGCCTTGGATTAGGATTTTTTTAATAGGAATGACACTTGTAATTCCAAGGGTTCCCTAAATGGGACAAATGGTAGAGAATACACACAACACCCCTCTCTTTCCTGAATAAAATTATATCAAACAATTATTGGAGACAAAAAACTTTTAAAAAGATGAGCTCATTTTAAAGCACCAAATTTGAAACATTGAGTGGTGTTCATTTCACCCCTTGGTCTTAATTGTAACTTTGAAAAATAATTCCAAAAAAACTTATTTAATCACCTTAAATATTACTTCAAGCACCAAAATAATGTTCCTAATTCATTTTAAAGCATGCAAAATATGTTCAAAAACATGATTTATCAAACTTGAAATCCGCTAGTTACCTGTCTACCCTTAAGGCATCACCTCAAAATAAAATATGTTAGATTAGAAAAATTTTAAATAGATTTTCCAAATTTTGTAAAAAAATATATGAAACTTAAAGCTAAACTAATTCTAAATTCTAAAAATTTAGGAGAAAACATGTGGTTTTAAAAACAATCATCCAAAATAGAGTCCATATAACCTCAAACCAAGCATTTTAAAATAGCTCTCAAGTTTGTGTTTTTAAGAAAACATAGTCACTGACATTGGTTATATACTACCGACATTAGTAATGGCCAACTAAGATCTAACTGATGTCAATTCTGCTAATTGATGTCGATTGAGCCAAGTAATTGATGTTGGTATTTCCTATCGACATCTATTACTGTGTAAACTTGTGACAATAAAAAATGGAAAAATAAACTTAGAAAATTAATTTTCTAGAGTTTTAAATGTCCAAATCGATATTTTAGAGTTGAAAAATGATCTCTTTTAGGTGTGTGATTCATCTCATTCCATCGGGCATGTCATAATGTGATCTAGGAATTTGACTCAAGAGAGGATGGTTAGTATGGTGTTAGTGCCATAATATGACCTAGACACTAGGGAGAGATTATTTAACAATAATTAATGAAACACATAACTAAAATTTAAAATAGAACTCTTTTACCTTCCTTGGATTCTCCAAAATGCTTGTTGTGGTGGCTTGCTCGGCTTGTGTTCATGAAGTCCTTGGTAATGGAAGCTTGACAACCTTCATCTTTCCCTGGCACCTTTAGCTTGTGGATTTGTTTGGGTTGAAATCAAATTTTCATTATAACACTAGTTGCTTAAATATTTTTGGAAACAATCTTGCATTATAACTTTGCACTAATTAAGCTTAGAAATGATGTTGTGAGGCCTCCTATTTATTGATTTTTGGATTTGATCAGAATCAACCTCAACCATCCATCTCAAGATTGAGATGTGTGGTTAAGGATTAATTAAATTTTTGGAATTAAGTTTATAATTATCCTCATTATGGAATTTTAAGAAGGGGAAATTAAGAGGCATAGAAGGCATCATGGAAGCCATTGATGAGGCCTCCATGCCTAGGGATGTTTTCCCAAGAAATGAGGTCACTTGATGATGCAGATATTCCATACTCATTTCCAAAAATAAGTATTCAACAAGTTTCCATGGAATTTTCGATTAGGCCTTGATTTGGGTTAATTAGCTCTTAAGCATGATTAAGCACTTTATGCACAAATTACTCAAATTAATCAAAATGCCTTGTTATTGGTCCTAAATTTGACTAGATTGGAATTGGAAGTCCACATTAGATGCTTTAGATAAATATTCCCATTTAGGATGTTGCCAAAAAAAAATAACAAAGGAATGAGTCTTGTGCAAAATATTTGATAAGAAAGAGTAGTTCAGAGCATGTGGGTGCAAAATTGGCATTTTGACTCGAAATGAATTGATCAAAGTTAGCTGGTCTATAAATTTCATTTCCCCATTTAGGGATACCCTTGCCAAAATCAGCATTTGAATATGTAATTTTCACATCATTTAGCATGTTTTAGTGTTTTTAGGCCAAACTATGCATTTTAGGTGGAAACTAGCCAAAAGCCTGAGTGGAGGTTATTAGTGGCTAGTTTTAGTTGTCTAAAATTATCAGGAAAGCTTCTTAGTTTCACCATCTCTCTTTGTAGAATCAAAATAGACCCCACCAAAGTTAGATCAATCTTAGATATGCCTCTTCCTACCAACCTTATATTACTTTGCATCCTGTAGGGAAAACTTCAATCTATCCAATGCTTCATCTCCTAGTTATTAGATATATGTTAACCCTTCTACCACCTCCTAAGGAAAGATACATATTTTAAGTGGACTGAATAATGTCAACAAGACTTCAATTTATTCAATGATTATCTTATCTCTCCACCTATCCTCATCCCTCCTAAGTAAAACTATCCTTTTTACCTATATATCTTCCATAGACCATTCCCTAGGGGTAATGCTCGCTCATCATGATGAACAAAATAAAGAGTAGGCTATTTATTACATTAGTCACACCCTTATCAAATATGAGACTCGGTATACCCATCCCAAAAAATTTTACCTCGCCTTAGTCTTCATGGCCACCAAACTTTGCCACTATCTTCTTAATCATAAAACATATGTGATCACCAATACTGACCCCCTCAATTATATGCACTCTAAGACATACCAAAACTAGTGTATGGATGAGTGGATCATGTTCTTATTTGATTTTTATCTTGATTTCCTTATGTAAATTACATTAAAAGACAAGTCATCACTAACCAATTTGTTGAGGCTCCTCTACTAGATAATTAACTTATTCCTCTTGCCTTTTAGATGAGTCCATTACCACACTTTCTTAGGAGTAACCCACCTACAAAATGACCATGTTTTTCGATGGCTCTAAATGCCAAAATAGTGGGTTGTCAAGGTTATTCTCATTCCCCTTAATGGTAAACCTCTTCCCCTGTCTTTTAAACATGACTTCAAATGCACCAACACATATTTGAATATGAAGCCCTAGTCATATGTCTCCAAACCACTCTAGCTTTGGGATTCAAAACAATTAGTGTCTTTAGTGACTCCTAACTAGTCATTAACTATGTCACAATATCTTATCAATGTAAAAATAATGTCCTAAAGTAAAAATAACTCATAGACGTACTTTTAGCATCATTTGATCACTATACTATCCAGGTAGTTCCTTGATCTACTAACAAATTCATAGATATGATGGCCTCCATTGCTTCCCAAATCCCATCTCAACCTACTAAATATAAACTATTTATCACCATCCATCATTTTATCACACCCTCATATATCATTTATGATCTTCCTACCATTTTTAATGTGGAGACTTCTCCTTCTAACATTCAATATGACCAAAATTTTGACTAGCTTAACCTTGGAATTATTCCTCCCAACCTTTCAAAGAATTTCTGAAGATATTTTATTCAAGATAATTCTCATTACACCATACCAAGGGAATCATTTACAAACATGGCTTTGACAACATCCTTCTACGTAGTCTACGTAGGCATGAAGCCTCCCACACCATCAAAGAAACACATGATGGTATCTATGGGGGACACTTTAGTGTCTTAGATATTAATAAGTGTATCCTTTTCCTTGGATACTATTAGCCCACCCTTAATCAAGACTATTGTGATTATGTAAAGAGATGTGTCAAATGTCAACAAAATGCTATTTTATATGATACACCTCCCATGGTCTTTGAGTATCCACATATTATTGGCCCTTCTCGTAATGGGTTCTTGACCTTATTGGGGAAATAAATCCTCATTCTTTATAATGGCATAAATATATCATTACCACCACCAAATATTTCACCAAGTGGGTAGAGTCCATCCCTATTATCTCAACCAAAGCCAAATAAATTATCAACTTCATCAATCACCATATCATCACTAATAATGGAAAATATTTTAAAAACCATAAAGTCCAAGGTGTCTATGATGATTTTGGCATCAAGTTAAGGTTTTCCTCACCTTATTGTCCACAAGAAAATAGACAAGAGGAAGCCTCTAATAAAACTCTTATCAAAATGCTCACCAAAGTAGTAAGTGTTTTAGGTCGAGATTGGCACTTGCACATCCCTTTTGATTTATGGCCCTATGTTACCAACATTTAAACCTATATAGGTACTACCCCATTCTTTTTCATCTTTAGAGCCAATGTATTCTTACCTCTTGAAGTCTATATCCCATCACTTTCACATATATTTACACAAAATCCTTAATGAGAGTAACTATCATCAAGAACATATTGCATATCTTGAAATTCTTGATGAGAATCACCTTGCATCACTTAACCATCTTTGTGTCTATCAAGAATAAATCAAGTATGCATATAATAAACACCTGAAAGAGTGAGATTTCAACATCAGAGACCTCATCCCTAAGGAAAACCAACATGTAAAAAATATAGAGAAGAGAAAAAGGGGAAATTTTGGTTTCAATTGGCTTGGATTCTACATCATAATCCATAAGTATGGATCAGGAGCTTATTATTTGTCCTCTCTTGAAGGCAAACCAAAAAGTAAGCATCTCAATGCTTTGCATTTATGTCCTTTCCATTGTTGAAATAAAGATCGAGTTTGCCTCTATGTCTAACTTAAGATCATTCCTTGGTTTATGTTATTTTCACTTTCTTTAACCTACCTATCCCTAATCCCCTTGGGAAAAACTAATTACAACATAGAACTGTGTGATTATCCATCATAGTTATAAGCCTCATCCTAAATATGGGCACCACAGCTCTACCCATGGCATGGTTCTCATGGATACTTTTCATCTCTAATCAGATGGAATCCCATGATTAGTTGTCTCTCAAACCACTTTCCCCATCTATCATTAACCTTTTATGCTAAAGTTATTCCTCCATAAATGTAAACCTTTAAGCCTACATAGACAAGTCCATGTCCAACTCAACATTCATAATTAAGAAATTAGGGTACCAAAATATCACTTGGGCCCATATTTATAGTATTATAGACTGATCCCTTGAAGGATAGCTACCCAATACTTAAAAATTTTCTTAAAAATAGGCTGATCCTTTTTAAGGATGGCTATAAAAATCTAATTTTAGTCCACTCCCTTGAAGGATGTCTAGGAAATAATCATTAAAAGTTTATTTCATTGATCAAATTCAAACAACTTATCACAAAGACAAAAATAATAAACAACCCTATGTCAAAATCAAAAAAAGTAGGCCATAATTGACTCCCATAAGTGCCATCTATAGACTTCCCACATTGATTAGTCTATGCATTATCCCATTATACCACAGTTGGATCTTATATAAGACATTGGTAGACTTCTCATATTGATCAGTCTACATATCATATTAAAGTATGGACTTATCTATTACAGTTCTTCGGTTACCTATAAAAGGGCAAGCTAACCCTCATCAGGTTACCATTTCACCTATTTCCCATTCAACCATCTACTTATCACCTACTTTCCCTACACCATTTTTAAAATCAAGGGACTATGATCTTACCTGATGCAAAGTGATTAAGACACCCTCTTTCTCAATCAAAGCATGATCTTGTGAAGCATTTGATAGGCTTTTGTTTACTAAGTCAACCCAACTACATTTTCTTATTGTTAGGTCCTTGCCAACCCAAAACATCATGCCTTTTCTTTTCCATCTATTAGTTCATATGGATGTATGCCTCATAATTTTTACATCTTTCTTACATTTAGTCTATTACCTACACCTACTCTATGTGCTTACATTACAAGAAACAAACCATGTCCTAAACATTCACAAACATCATTACAACACTATGAGCCATATCCCATCTATGAACCTAAAAATCATGCACCTCATCATCCAAATTAACAAACAAAACCATCCTATCTATCTTCATAAAAAAACACATCATCCCTTATATACACACAAAACATTACCTAAAATTATCAATAAAACACATTTTAATTCCTTCATCTCATCATCCATATTTTCTACCTAACAAACAACATTGCATATTATCTATCCTCATCTCATCTCATAAAAAATGGAACATGGGAATCCTACCATTCATAAACCTTAATATGCAAATCATACATAGTCATGAATATCAAAAATCATAAGCTAACCACATATCCATAATCTTATCCATAACTCACATTGTGTCAACACAACCACATAAACCATATCAAATACATCATAAGCACTCATCCATACACCACATAATAACTATGATATAATAACCATGTCATATTTATAAACATTATCATCATGCTATCAACACTTCTACATCAAATAATTTATCACAAACATAAATCTAATATACTTAAAAAACATTTGTTTCATATCCATAAATAGCATCACGAATAAAACTATTGATACCCATGTTTATATCTTATCTATCCACTTCACAAAGCACATATATCCATTAAATAAATCATAAATAGCATACATGAATCAATCATTTACATATTTAAACTAATGTATCACTAAGCTCATTCCATCATCATCATTACAACATCATGAACATACATTTCATAATATACCATATCCATCACGTGAACAAAATGTGAATAACAAAAATAAATATACATACCCTCTCATGAGAACAAGTACTTATAATCATGCCAAAGTAATACATAATCACTAAATAGACTAAAATATTAGATAACAATCATCATGTCATATGTTAATGTGTCAACAATATAATCAACACATGCTCATCATATACATCAATAAAAAAATACATGAAATAATGTATCCATGTCTTTCTTGCTCATATACACATCATGTCATCAACATGTAGGATAGTATCAAAATCGAAATATATAATCCCCTATTACACCACTACCACTTGATGTGTATATGAGCAAGAAATACATGGATATCAACATGTAGGATAGTATCAAAATCGAAATATATAATCCCCTATTACACCACTACCACTTGACCCATCTACACCTACACCTACATTACCATCTGGTGGTGGCCCCCATGATATCCCTACCTATCCCACTATCAAGGCCCACTATCCTAGAGTATTTATAAATGGACCACCTATTAATCTTGCCCTATAATCTCCATATATAATCTCTAAAGGTAATTTCTCTAGCATGATTACCTCATAATATCTCAAATCCTCAATGATGGTTAGGTATCATGTCCTTAGAACTATGTTAAGCAGTCTTTCTATTATTGTTGTAATCATCCCTACCCTTTATCTTAATTAATCTCTGTCCTGAGTCACTAAATATAGGGAGGTCTCCATTTTATCACACTCACCAATCAAAGTGGTAACCTACCCTTGTAAGGTGACAATTTATGCTTGTAACATGGTCACCTATCCTTGTAACCTAGTAATTTGGGCTTGTGTTATTTCTAGTTCTAGTGCCACCTGAATATCCTATGTTGTTTCCCATATAAGGTATACATACATAAGCTACTACCCCTCATCACCCCATCTAAAGTTAGCCATTACATATCTAGCCTGATACCAAGTTGTGTAGCCATCTTCCATAGCTGGTAGGTCCTCATAGTCTAGTATGATATCCTATGGCTATGGCTCTGGTAGTAAAAACTTGACTTCTTCCCTCTTATATTGAGGAAAATATAGTGGGATCCCATGTACCAATATAAAATACCATCAAACTTGATCTAAGGGAATCATCTTAGTCTCTCCATCTCTCCTCCCATAAATCTAGTGCTAGCTCTATAAGGATAATATTTGGTACCTATGCCCAAGCTAACTAGGCCAATGCACATATGACCTCAATACAAAATCACCTACCACCAAACCCTCCAAAGCATCCTTAAACCAATAAATGTCTCTAGTTATTCCATCAACACCTATCAAAGCATTGATATACCTCCATCATATGAAGCCAAATGGAAAGGCTACTTGAATAAAACCCTCCCATAGTAGCCCCAATGGTCTCACAACATAAATATGCTCATATAAATATAAGTAAAGCATGAAACCAATGGTAATAACATACCCTATATGTTACCAAAATGCCCAAATATCCTTGTAAATCTAGATTAGTAACACTAGGGCCCATCCAAACACCATTCTCCCCAGTAGCATTTCCATCATTACCCCCAATAGTAGGTATGAAAATTGGCCATGTATCAAATTTTATAATGCAAAAAAAAGTCACTACCATCATCATCATCATCATCATCATCATCATCATCATCATCATTAGTATGCATCTATCCTCTATGGCCCTTTTGTACAATGGCCTAATCCCAAACCCCCTGAATGCCACCTAGCATGAACCTGATCTACTTAGTATGAAAGTTCCATATAATAATCTCTATCCTCACTATATATATGGTATATTAGCTATACCTAAATGGGTAGCCATGTGATCTTAGTCACATCCTATAATAGGATGGTCATCTCTCCAGTCAACAACATGAAGGTGTTCATCATTGGGTCCCATCTCTTAATGATCATGATGATCATAGACGCATCTCATGGTAGGTACCGATAATGTATCATAGAACCTAGGCCAAATATCTCCATGTTCTTCCACTCCTCTACTATCATCCCATATTGAACCTCAATAAAAATATTATGGACTCAATCCCTCATCTGAATTTGGTCAAGGCTTACATATAAATAAATAACATGTTAAGTACCAACTCCATTTAATTTTTTCAAACCTATTAAAACTTAACCCAATTTCTAACTCTTCCCCTCACAACTACCTTACTCTCAAACTTATTCAACATATCTTTATCTTTCTCTAACTCCAACCCCAACCTAACATTTTTCACACCTATAAACTACACTCTACACATTTTACACACCTACCCACTCTAATCACACTTCACAAATGCTCTACTTCGATACCTTTAAAAATACTTGACCCTTAACATTATTTTTAAAAACAAATTTTTAACAACTTTTATAGCATTATAGATATGATTTCCTTAGACTACCAATGGTTCTTTAGAATTTTAATGGTCTTTATGAACATTTCTCCTTCGAGGTTTGACCAATGATGATTGGGTAAACTATTGACAGTCACTATGTGTGACCATCGATAGTGTAACCCTAGAACCCATGACCCCTACAACTTCAATCCAACACTATCTAAAAATAATATATAACCCCTTCCCAACCTTAGACACAATATAACTCTCAAAATCATTCCATATTTTCCCAATCACTCCTTTAAACTCTCACACCCTAAGAAACTAGGGCATTATTTTCAAACAAAAACAAAACTTGATTCCCAACCTAATCATTCACAAACTACTCATTGAATTTTTAACACAAATCAAATTTACATTTTGTTATCCAAATCAAGACAATGAATACCTCATTTTGTGATCATTGGCATGGTGAAATCCCTTATCCCACCACTCAACCACATCCTCATCCTCCCTCCATTCAATTCACAATCAGTCACCCTTGAACATAGTCTCCATGACTTACTTAGATCCACCTTAGAAAGATCAAACACATGAATGAAATTTTTCACCAAATACCTAGAGAAAAAATGCCAAAAGTCAAATGGTAAAAGTAACATTCCATTTTATTTCTAATCTCTCAGCTTGGTAGGGTTTATCCTGATTGGTGACAATTAGGGTGACTATCACTAGTCAACCCTAAGTCAAACACGTAATCATATTCAATGAAGATTCTCCCTTTTTTTAATTAAATCTAATCTTGGTTCTAATCCTTAAGGAGAACACCTAATCCTCACTTCAACTAGAGCTTATTCTTTTGATTATTACCCTTCTCTATGTACATTCATTCAAACCACACCATGTGGTACATCAAATTAGGATAACCCATTTGAATACCACTAACCAACCCTTGAAGAACTACATTTAACCTAAATTTTTTTATATGTTTTTTCCATGAGATTATGTAAGTAATTTTTACTTTCCTAGTACATATGGAGTTAACTCAGCCATTCCCAACCAACCCATACCCCACCATCACACTATGTCCACCTTGACATTGGCTATTTTGACATAAACCACTTGCATATTTTACAACCTTGTATTGGTCTTTTTGACTGTATCAACCAAACTTGCCATGTTGAAATTTTGAAAATTTTACCACCTCATACACAACCTAACCAATTATGTTATTTTTTGAGATCACTTCCTACCCTGAATACTTGTAAAAACCATTTAAATTATCTAAATGGCTTAATAAGCCTGACCTGATTAGCTATGACCAACATTGTGGACTAGTTACCCCTATCCCTCTAGTAACAAATGTATTTTTACCAACATTGGTAAGTTTAGTCTTTGTGTGATCTTAACTATCACCCTTAGTCACATTTTGTGTGCATGTTTGCATCTCAAATGCCCAACCTTTTTATGTCATCAACCTTGTGACTACTCATTTACCATTTATCAAACCTTGACCTAATTTTGCTTTCACCTTATTAACTCCTAGTTTGAGGGGCAACACCTCCTCCCATACTTAGGGCAACCAGACCTTGACCAGCCATTTTGTTTTGTTTTATAGCTTGTAAAATCAAATCCACATAACAAAAAGGGGAAAAATGTAGACACTCAAAAACTAAACATGATATCTTTTGATGTCAAAATATATTGTAGCCTTTATCCAACCTCATATCTAGTAGACTACCTAGTCAATTAGACTCACTTGACATTATCAAATCCCTAACACATTTGGCTAAATCATTTAACTCACCCTTTTTAACTTCCTTTTAACTATTCTTTTATAATCCCTCAACCATCAATGGTTAACCTAACCATCAATGATTGGCCTGATCATTGATGGTCAGGTCTCTAAAACTACTTTAAAGTTTTAAGGCACTAATAGCTTTGTGAAAGATAAGCATCTCCCTAAATGGAAACTTGCTTTCAAAACTTGCTTAAAAATATCATGAACTAGAAACTTCATCCACCTATCAAATTAGTAACTTCTTCCATCCAAATTAACAATTTCATCTTATAAAAAGAGAAGAGGAAGAAGTGAAATGGATCCACAATCTAGAATTTTTCACCCAGGATCTCTTGCATAAATGTATTAAAAATCCTTTTAGCAAGCAAGCAACATCATCATAAACCTAAAGCTCTATTTGAGTCACTTTCAAAACCTAAATTACTATCACTCTTTCTAAATCACTTCAGCATTCCACCATCAAGTTTTAGGTATCTTTTGCTTATTTTTTGTTGATTTGTAACCCCCTACCCTACCATACCCATCAATATCTTATTTTACACCACTTAACCTCATAATAGACCTCCATTTTCTTAAATACCCAATTTTTACCTTCTATTTTGATCATTTCTAGATTTACACAAGTAACCATTGATGGTTAACACAACCATTGATGGTTAACACAACCATTGATGGTTAACACAACCATTGATGGTCACCTCAACCTTCGATGGTTACCCAACCATAAAAGGTCATCCTAAATTTTTGATAGTTTACCTGACTACTAATGGTGATCCAGAGTTTAGTTTGGAAAAAGTTTCCAAGTTGTGATGAAACCTATTACATATCATAGAGCTCATCAAGAGCTTTCTGATGCTTTTCATGGTTTTTAAAATGGACACTGTATGCAAAAGTTATAGCTTGTTGAAGTTTTGATGCGACAGGGAAAAATGTGGTATCACAAGATGACATGGCAATGTGGACATGCCAAGTGGTCCAATCAGGTGGTGACACATGGCAGTCAATGGGTGTCCAAAAATTTGGGTGATTTTTGTCTTTGATAGTGTGTATAGATAATGCATCGTATTTAAATTATATTTTTTTAAATAGCTTTCTAATTTATTATTTACCAAGCGAGCCCCAGCCACATGGGAGAAACGAACATGCCACATCACCTCCACTCATTGTGTTGAGTTCACATTGCTTGAGATAAGGATATGTTTAGAGACTATGAGAAATTCCACCTGATATTTTTGAGTCTCATGGGAGCTTGAGATATATGCCAACTTTGGAGACTGAACATGCCACATAAAATGTGATAATAGACATGCTAAACCAACATAGGCTAAGTTGGTACTTAAACCAACGTAAAAGCTATACTTGGTACCTTGAGCCCACCAAAAGGGGGCATTGACAGATTTAAAGGAGGCCACCAACTCATTTAAAGCATAAAACTGCTCCCATTTGTCTAATGTGGGATGAAAATGATAAGTCAAGTGCCCAAATAGAATGAGATAAGACTTGAACTCATGACCTCCTGTGAAAAAGGGATAAGCCTTGACTAACCAAGCTATGGACTTGGAAGTGTTATGAAATGCAAAAATTTTATTTAAATTAAACCTTCACAAGACTATGTATTTTTATTTTAAGAGGCCGAGAGCTTGATTTAAAATTGGAGATAGCTAGCTAATGGGATTTTCTCCAACATCCAACCTTATACATAGAAGGTAAGCTTTTTTAATTAAAAATAGAATTTTATTATTATTATTTGGATATACCAATAGTTTGATTGAAGGGACTTAAGCACATTTTAGAAGGAGATTTAAGACTGAGGAAGGATTCCATGTGACCGAGCTTGAGTTTATCAGCAAAGGTCGAATTCTTGGATAGAGATCAAGCCTAAGGGAAGTGTGTAAAGTTTTAAGAAAATTTTAAGCCATTTGTTTCACAAATTTAATATAAATAGTCCTCACTATTGGGTAGACTCAGAGACATAGGCAAAAGATGCCGAACTCTGTTATCATGTTTTGGGTTTTTGGTAATTATCATTTGATGCATGTTATTGTTTTAGTTTGTTGATTTGATTTTAAATAGTAAATGAAATCATGTAAGTGATTCAAATTTTGACAATTATAACACAAAATTATTAAAAAAATTGATTTAACTGGTATATGGAAGTAACAAGTCTTTTGACAATTCCAATCTAACTCAACAACTGAGAATGTTTTTGCCAAATATTTTGAAAGTTATTTTGAGTATTTTGAGAATTTGTTAAGTTTGAGAAATTTAGTATTCATACTTAAAACTTCACTTTAAGTTTATCAGTGTAGTTTATGGATCAAATTAGTATCAGAGTAGTTAGAATGTAGGGTTTGCTTCTAGTTGTGTGTTAACAGTTTCTTCTAGAATAGTTGGATATTGGTTTGCAGATTGATTATATTATAGTGTGCAGTGTGGAATCAGGTGTTTGCAAGAAACCATGGGCAAGTTGTCACAGATTGAGGCCATCAAAGATGAAAATGCAATATTGAGATGCCAAAAATTTGCACTTGAATTACAAGTGGCAAAGTTAAAATTGGAGCTCGAATCTAAGGATGAGCTCTTGATTAGATTGCAATGTGGTGAGTGTGAAAAGATAAAGCCTTCAAATTTAGATGTAAAGACTATGACTGAGTGTACTATAAGTTTTTCACCATAGGAATATTCATCTTATTCTACCATTTTAGATTTAGATTCTAGTAATATTGTTTTTGGTGATTTTGAAAGATAAACTAAGGGCATATGATCTAAATTATTGTTTAAAATAGGTTATAATGGAGGACTTGGTAGAGATAGCCAAGGTATATCTAACCCAATTCAGGTTGAGCATAGACCTCTTCATGTAGGTTTGGGTTATACTAGTGTGCAGGTAGATGATGGAGAAGTTTCTTCCATGGCTAAAGGAAGATGAGCTTCCAATAGCGAAGGTTTTAGGCCACTAGTTCAAAAGTGTAAAGGTAAAAGAGGTATTGAGATTCCACCTCCTGATTCTTACACTAAATATTCTGATCCAATCGATACTTTTAAGATGTTTGGATATAATGTATAGAAGATAATGCAATCATTTACATGTGCTTTTTGTGGGATGAATAACCTTAGTGCTAAGACTTGTCAAAAATGAAATGCTTTGTTTAAGTAGATTGCATGTTTGAAAGACCATTCTCATGTTAAGTTGGGAAATGGCGAAATGGGACCCTCACCTAAGAAGAATGTTTGCACTCATTGTAAATTGAGTGGACATAAGATTGATATATGTTTTAAGCTTCATTCATCTTCACATTCAAGTAATGTTAAAACTAAGATGATTTACAAACCTCTCACTAAGGTTAATGAAGCTAATTCAATCCATAATGTAGTTGACAATACAACCCAGGATAAGGTAAAACCTACAAGTGAAAATCTATTTAAAAGGTTAAGTCAACAATTTTTTCAATTACATATGGCAAAGCCCAAATTGATAAAGTATGCAATTGATAATGAATCCATAGAGACAATCAATTTCACTAGGAAGAAAGAATTGGTTAAGTGGATTATCACTACATTCTTTTTGCAAAGCATGGTTATGAATTCACCTAAGGGAATGAACAAGCTTTGAGAGATGTAGATTAGAGTTGGTGGGAACACTTCAAGATAGGTTTACCATATGAAGTTTTTCAATTCTCACTTTTTGATAACTCTAAGTTTTTGATCTCCAAAATATACTATACGGGTAGTCTAATAATGGATAAGACATTAACTCATTTGAAAAAGTTAAGGATATATCAGAGTGTTGTTGTGAGTTGTTTCCTTACAACATTTGATAGTTAGAATGATATTTTGAATGTATCTATTTTGGCACATATATGTTTAGATGCATTTTTTTAAGAACCTTTGGGCATGTTTACATGATAGGCAGTGTACACTTTTGGTTGTTTGCATTTTTCTTAGCATTGTAAGTCCCATTTAGGGTAATTCATTACAACATGCCTACAACATTAATTGTATGTTTTAGGCATTATAAACTTGTCTTACAATTACATTAGGAGTTGTTTCAATTTTTGGTAATTCACTGCTTTACAGGATGTGACATTTGGGTAGGCAGTTTGATATGTTGTAATCACTTTGGCAGCTGCAGATTCACTTACTCATGCCTTTTGGATTAGGCATTTTTTTAGTTTGATTTTGAATCATTTTAATGTAATTATTTATATCTCTTGATATGATTGGGTTCTTTTTGATGTGATGCAGTAGACCAGTTATAAGATTTTAGGTGATAGTCAACTTTTGGAGACCAAAAGCCTCTTTTGTAGGGAGGTGTGATCTGGAGTTTAGTTTGGAAAAAGTTTCCAAGTTGTGATGAAACATATTACACAGCGTAGATCTCATCGAGATATTTTTGACACTTTTCATGGTTTGCAAAATGGACACTATATGCAAAATTTATAGCTTGTTGAAGTTCTGATGCGATAAGGGAAAATGTAGTGTCGCAAGATGACATGGAAATGTGGACACGCCAAGTGGTCAAATCAGGTGGTGACACATGGTATTCAATGGGTGTCAAAAAATTTGGGTGTTTTTTTGTCTTTGACAGTGTGTACAGATAATGCATTGCATTTAAATTATATTTTTTTTAAATAGCTTTGTAATTTATTATTTACCCAATAAGCCCCAACCACATGGGAGAAACCAACATGCCACATCACCTCCACTCATTATTATAAGTTCACATTAATCTAGATAAGGATATGTTTGGATACCATGAGAAATTCCACCTAATATTGCCAAGTCTCATGAGAGCTTGAGATATATGCCAGCTTTTGAGACTGAACATGCCACGTAGAACGTAAGAATAGACATGTTGAACCAACATAGGTTAAGTTGGTACTTGAACCAATGTAAAATCTATACTTGTCACCTTGATCCCACTAAAAAAGGGCATTGGAAAATTCAAAGGAGGCCGCCAACTCATTTAAAGCATAAAGCCACTCCCATTTGTCTAATGTGGGATTAAAATGATAAGTCAAGCACCCAAATAGAATGGGATAAGACTTAAACTCATGACCTCCCATGAAAAAGGGATAAGCCTTGACCAACTAAACTATAGACTTGGAAGTGTTATAAAATACATGAATTTATATTTAAATTAAACCTTCACATGACTATGCATTATTATTTTAAGAGGTCAAGAGCTTGATTTAAGCTTGGAGATAGCTAGCTAATGGGATTTTCTCCAATATCTGACCTTATACACACAAGTTAAAACTTTTTAATTATGTTTTTGAATTAAAAATAGAATGTTATTATTATTATTTGGATATACCAATAGTTTTATTGAAGGGACTTAAGCACATTTCAGAAGGGGATTGAAGACTGAGGAAGGATTCCATGTGACCGAGCTTGAGTTTATCAGTGAATGTGGAATTCTTGGACAGAGATCAAGCCTGAGGGAAGTGTGTAACATCTCAAGAAAATTTTAGGCCATTTTTTGCACAAATTTAATATAAATAGTCCTCACTATTGGGTGGACTTGGAGACATAGGCAAAAGATGCCGAACTCCATTATCATGTTTTGTGTTTTTGGTAATTATCATTTGATGTATGTTATTGTTTAAATTTGTTGATTTGATTTTAATTAGTAAATGAAATCATGTAAGTGATTCAAATTTTGAAAATTATAACACAAAGTTATTAAAAAAATTAGTTTAATTGGTATATGGAAGTAAAAAGTCTTTTGACAATTCTAACTCAGCAACCAAGAATGTTTTTGCCAAATATTTTCCAAGTTCTTTTGAGTATTTTCAAAAAAATTTAAGTTTGAGAAATTTAATATTCATACTTAAAAATTCACTTTGAGTTTATCAGTGTAGTTTACGGATCAAATGGTCATTGTGGCATGAAAACATAACAAGTTATTTTTATCCCTTTAACCCCATCTAAACCTAACTTTCTCTATTTTTGCCTAATTATAGTATATTTTTTGTTTTTCTAGACCAAACCTTAACCATTTTTGCATAAGTATTGACCTAATTTTTCTATTTTAGTTGTTTTATTTAAACAAAAAAAAAATTTATATTCCTTGCATGCATTTGCTTTCATATCATTGAATTCAAGTATCATTTCTTTTCATTTATATCAACTTAATTATTATAAAAGTGGATTGATAACCTCTTAGCAAGCAATACACTTCTTAGATATAGCTCAAGCTAGGTAGTCCACTCAACCATCCATCTAAAAACCCCCATTTCTAGTGTCTTTATATCTACATGTTATCCCTTATAAGCCAAAAAGGATTTCCCATCATCATCTGGATTCACACGTTCACTTTACTAGATATTATACTACACACCCTATTACTAGTTTCATTATTTACCTTTAAAATTAAGAAATGAATAAAACTAACTGAAACACCATTGTACCCTAGTCAATGTAATCCACCTTTGATATCTAGACCATAAATAAAACAAACTATTCCATCTACCTTATTATCCCAAGAACTGCAATAAATGAAGGATGTAATTGAATCCATTTAGACAAGAAAGCAAATCAAGAAGTTTAAATTTAAAAAATGTGCTTGTACCCATTTAACATGAAATACGTCCAAATACCATTTCCTCTAGGTTACGAGCCATTGAAATTTGACAAATACAAGGGCAAAGGAGCCCATAGAGAGAACTTAAAATAGTTTATTGTCTCTTGGTATCCAATGGCCTATAGTGACATTTACCTACTTATTCTCTTTCCCTATAGCTTAGTTAGATAGGATTTAGAGTGGTTTTTATGTTTCCAAAGAATTTGATGTCTGATTTTGATGATTTTTTAGATATGTTTATGTAAAATTTATCCTAAAATATTGAGCATGAGATTTTGGTATTTGATTTGAGTTAGGAAAAGCATAAGTTTGGTGAGAGGCTTGTGAGTTATTTGTAATGGTGGATAATTTTTGTTATCCACTTCACCCATAATTTACTAGATATATAATTGGTAGCTATGTTTACCAAAAAATTAAACAATGAAATATATTATCATCTAGAACTTTAGTGTACTCTCATGTTCAAAAAAATCATTAAAAAGTTATGAGATTGAAAAGGAAATTATTAATAAATGGATTATCAAGTTGTCTTCTTTAATCTAAAACCAAAACCAAAACCAAAACTAGAGCCGAAATAAAAATTCAAGCTAAAGTAAAAACCCTAACCCAATCTAAATGCAAGTGTCTATGCCCACTAAAGATAATATATATGAAAACCTAAGGCATACAAATAAAATAAGAATGTTGTTAGTAATAGAGTCACTAAGTCACATCATCTACAAATATTGCAAACATAGTCTACTTAGCCTATGCTTCATTTACAACTTATTCCACAAATGCAGCATATGCCCCAACCATAGCTAGCTCCTAAAATACAACCATTTCTATGCATGCAGGTACCTCAAACACCACCTTTTCAATTCTCTATTCCAAGAAGAAGACCTAATTCCAGAGTTTTCAATTACCTTGGTAAGCCTATTAAGGCAGTGTTTCAAAAGCTAAATGTAGCTAATATGATCATTTGGTTGATTCTAAAGCACTTTCCTAAAGGTATACCTTACCCTAATTGGTATAAAGAGAATGATTTTTGTGAGTACCATAAATCTAAGGGATATTATATATGACAATATGTGTAGTTGAATCACCTCATTCAAAATATGTTAGAAAATGAAGAGATCTAGTTGGATAATGAGGCTTCTACATCCAATCAGAATCTAGGTATGTACCAAGACCCATTTCCACAACATAACAATACCAATCAACAAAAATAACAACAACATCAACAACAATGCCAACCTTAAAATGAAGGAAACCAAAGCAAAGCAATCCCAATAACCAATAGACCTAACATGTGGTTGCATATGATTATAATAGAGTTGTAGGTTGTATTATAGGTGGTCATGTTTCTACCATTACCATTAACCTTAAAACCAATGCCAACATACCAAGACCTTTACCTAATAATGCCTTTCAACCACCTTCTACTTGTAATCCTTCCTTCACTTGTGATAATATCCAAGTGTAATGGTAACCAAAGATTAGTATCTCAAGCCCTTATGTTAGTAACCCTTCCTTGACTAGTGACCGTAACCAAGTGCACTAGTAATTAAGAATTACCATCCTAGGCCCTTTACCTTTTTATAGTTACAATGGTCCTTTACCTAATACAGATTTCATGATCATAACTTAGTGAACCAAAATAACCATTTCAAGCCCACAACCCTTTACCAATGAACCAATTCAACCCACCATACCAGATAGGAGTAAGGCAATTACCATTATTAAACAAAAAATGTATGATATTGTTGAAAAAATTCAAAATACACCTATATAAATTTCTATTTTGGATTTATTATGCACATTTAACATCCATAAGAATATCCTTACTAAATTCTTGATCTAGTCCCAAGTGCCTAGATATTAGAGAAGACAAATTTTAAGCTTTGGTTGGACAACTAGCCTTAGGCCATCAATTGACCTTTGACCAAAGTGATATGTCATCCATTGGCCCTCTCCATAATAAAGCATTATACATTAAATTTTTTATAATGTGACATAAAGATAAACACATCTTCATAGATAATGGATCAGGCCTTCATATTATGTCTCTAAAGTTAATCAATCATCTAGAATATACAATAGCTAACCTTCAGCTAGAGACCATTACTATCAAGGCATATGATAATGAAGAATTAGAATCATAAGGAACCATCATTTTACTATTTTTCATTATTACTTTGTCCCATGACACATTTTCCCATGTGATAGACCTATATATATCATATAATTTATTTTTGTGTTAATCATGGATACACAAAATCCATGCAATAACTTGAACCTTGTACCAATGTATCAAGTTTCCTCATTTAGGTATGGAGGTAATTATCCATGGATATTTACAACCATATCACTCTTATAAGCATTTAGAGGTCAAGTATGAAATTTATAATTACCATTCTGGACTAGATCTAGTACTAAAGAAGGATAAAGACAAGGATATACTTGTTAAATTGTCAGAGATCAATTACACAGACTTAACTTCACATACACCTCTTATTAAAATTTCTAATCATTTTACCATTTTTGACAATGGTACATGAGATTAACTTACCCACAATACCTTCCATATATCCAATCTTCCACAAAATCACAAGATTTATGACAGGCCCAAAGCTAAGCCAATTTATGTGGAGTGGTGACAGAAGGGAAAGGGAAAAATACATAACCCAGAGCCTATTTTTTCCACATTGACCACTATCCAAGAGTAAGACCCACTAGCTAAAGATAATTCCTAGATGTACAATAATAATTTGGTTGATTGTTAACAAAGCAAAAAATATCCCATCCCTAATAGGAATATAGATAACCAAAATTATGAAGGTAGAGGCTAGAGGGAAAATCACTAGGGTAATATTGATATATCTCCATAACTAAGTATAAAGGAACTCATGGTATTGGATTTAAAATACTTGGGGGTGACCCCACTTATCTTATTCATATTCCTACACTGATGACTAGTGATAATGATTCTAGTAATAAAGCAGAGTTTGAGCATAACATATATAAAGACCTATCTAATACCAACCTATTTGACCCTTATACCATTTTTAACATTATGAAAATAATCTATTATTCCCCACTTAGCCTTTATCATCCTCAAATTATAGACTAGGACCAACAAGAATCCACAATACATCTAGATGAGTTTAATAATGATGATGCCTTTTCTAATTTTATTGGCCTAAGGGACAATGTTCCCTTGGGAGACCATAAATAAGGGTTTTATATCAAATTTGATCCTACTACCTATTTTTGAGAAGGGGTGAACACCTTGAGCCAAAAAAAAATATAAAACATTGAGGACACAAAGTGAAAACCTCTTTGAGGTGATTTTAGACCAGGTTTAAAGTAAAAAAAAGGCTAGTCTCTTGGTGGAAACCTACTTCAGGTGTCATTATATGGGGATGTTCACCCTTCCTTGAAAGTAACTCAGAAGACCACAAATAATGAACTTGATTTTTGGGTCTAAATTTAGTATAGAAGAGCAACATGCTTTTGAGCAGATTATCTAAGAGTGCCTTGATGTGTTTTTTACATAAACCTTGCCACCATTAAGAGATTCATATTCATCCCATTTGGGAGAACTTAAATAACTAGTTTGGCCAGAGGACTTTGTCATTACCATCTAACTTATAGATTTGACAACTATTTTGGAAGACATATCTTCTGTCCTTGTAGAGGATACATTATAGGTCAATATTAGGACTCTGTATGATCCCACATGGATAAAATTAGTCACATCCCTCACTCAAGATGAATGTGAAGTTATTACAAATCTTCTTAGAGATTTCATGGATATTTTTTCATGGGTCTACTCTAATATGACAAGTTTATATCCATCATTGGTTCTACATCATCTTATCATTCATCCAAAAGCTAAACTAGTTATGTATAAATTGAGGAAAATGCATCACCACGTTGTTATTTTGGTCAAGAAAGAAATGGATAAATTATTATATGTAAGATGTATTAAGGCTATTGATTATTTAGAGTGGATCTCTAGTATTATGCTGGTTAGCAGAAATCAAAAAAATATCAAGTTGTGTACTGATTTTAGAGACATCAACAAGGCCTACTTAAAGGATGACTTTCCTTTTTTGAACATTAACATGATTGTTGAATCCACAGGTGGGTATGGAATGCTTTCCCTTATGGATATATTATTAATTTATAACCAAATAAATATTACACCTAAAGACCAACATAAGACAATGTTCACAACTCTTTGGGAAACATTTTACTATCAAGTCATGCCTTTCAGTCTTAAAAATGTATGGGAAACATACCAAAGGGCCATGAATGTAATATTACAAGACATGATGCATGATATTGTTGAATACTATGATGATGACATACTAGATAAATCTAAGACTCACGAAGACCATCTAATTATACTACAAAGAATCTTTGAGAGGCTATGTGAGTACAAAGTTTGGATTAATCTTGAGAAGTGTGTTTTTGGTGTTACTTTCAAAAAAAAATAGGATTTATTTTCCCTCACTGAGGCATTGATGTCAATATTTCCAAGGTTCAAGCCATTAGTGAGATCTTACCACCTTCTAATTTGATGTAACTCTTTAGTTTATTGAGCAAAATATAGTTTATTAGATGCTTCATTTCATAGTTAGTTGATAAGTGTCACACATTCATGTATTGTTGAATAAGGGCACTACCTTTTTATAGAATAAATATTGTCAAAAGGCCTTTGATCAGCTAAAATAATACTTGGCCAATCTACCAATTTTTATACTACCTACACCAAGAAAGCCATTCTTGATTTACCTATCAGCCATTGATAATTCCTTGGGGGCATTATTGGCCCAACATGATGAGCATGAGAAATAACATGTAGTGTACTATCTAATCCATACAATGGTATAATATGAAAATAATTATAATCCAATTAAAAAAATTATTTAGTTATCATCTTTCCTGGCCAAAATTTGCCTAATTACATGATCAATAAGACCATATTCATTACCAAACTAAATTTACTCAAGTATCTACTATAAAAAATAGATTTACATGGCCACATGGATAAGTGGATCATGCTTCTAAGTGAGTTTGAGATTGAGTATGTCAATCAAAAGGACATTAAGAATAGTTACTTGTAAATTAGATTGCTCAAAATCCCATATTAGATACTCATACACTTACCTTTGTGTCTCTAGACAAGTCCATTATGGTCATAAAAGAAAAATAATTTAAAGGGAAACCATGGAAATTTTATTTTGATGGTTCCTTCATGTCAAATCAATCAAGAGTAGGTTTTTTATTTATAATACCATAGGGGATATAATTAGTAAATCATTCCATATCAGCTTTAATTGTACTAATAACATGGTTTAGTATAAATCACTCATTGTAGGGCATCACCAGATGGTACAATGGAACATTCAACATCTATTATTTTATGGTGACTCACAGCATATCTTTAATCAGGTTATAGACTAATTTTAGACCAAAGATGATAGGTTGGTACCTTACAAATCCATGGTAGACACTCTCAAGTAGAATATTTCTCATATTAAATTTTAACACATTATTTATGCCAATAACATGATTGCATATGCCATGGGTGTAATTGATTATTTGATTTATAGCATAGACAAGGAAAGAGACTACCAGTTCCTCATTAAACATATTTTAGCACATGCTCATAAAACTTTAGCCATCAAAATGATCTATGATATTATTGGTCATAGCTTTATTTGGTACTCCAAATTATATAATTAATTCCACAACTAAACCCTCCACCAAACCTTTCCCATAAACAACAAAATGCCTTCACACACCAAGACTCTCACTATACCTTACTTGGACTTACACATTACTGAATAAACTATGATGGAACTCTTTTTCATTGTTTAACTTTGATAGAATCTAGATTAACATTTAGATATGTTAATGAATGATTTTGTGGGGCCAACACCATTAAAGATGTCCTCTCTAAAAATATCATATGTACTAGTTATTATTGGTTGACCATGGAAACATATGAAATTGATTATGTTAACATGTAAACAATGTCAGAGGCATGCAAATTAGATCCATGTTGCAGATAGAACACTTAAGCCGATGACCATGCCATGGACATTTTCAATGTGGGGATTTAATCTCATTAGTAATATTAACCTTACCTTTTCATATGGTCACGATTATATCCTTACTGCCATAGGTTACTTCACTAAGTGGGTTGAAGCTATACCACTCACTTATGTGATCAAAAAATAAATTTCTAAATTCATCTTCAACCATCTCATTTTCCACTATGGTATCCCATATGACATTATATCTAATATTGATAGTCCATTTCAAAAAAAAGGATGTCAAATCATTATGTGAAAATTTTAACATTGCCCAACAATTTTCCATTGCATATTACCTATAAGTTAATGGCTAAGAACATGCATCTAACAAGACCATTAACAATATTCTTAAGAAGATTATCAATAATGTTGGATGCAATTATCACTTGAAAATATTCCATGCCATTTAGGCCTACGATACTAATTATTACACTCCAAAAAGAGCCACATCATATTACCTTGTTTATGGCATTGAGGCCATTCTTCCCGTCAGGTTTGATTTTCCTTCTCTATGCATCTCATTTAAACACATCCTCGATGATGATGGTTATAGAGTAGATCATCTGCAAGAGATGGAACTATTGGATGAAAAATGCATGGATATTGTGAAAAAAATTAAGTATAATAGAATTGATTAAGTGGCTAGTATAATAAATGTGTGAAGCATAGAGATTTTAATATTGGTGATCTTGTCCTCAAAGAAAACTAGAGGAATAACACTTCCTAGAAAAAGAATAAAGGCAAGTTCAAGCCTAATTGGATAGGGCCTTATGTGATTATTGATAACTATGGATCTAGAGTATACAAGTTGGGTAAACCTAAGGATATGAAATTGATGAACTAATGGACATAATAAATTCTAAGTGTTATTTCTCTTAAGAGATCCAAGGTATTGTCTATGAGGATCATTTAAATTTTACCATAATATCACCTTCCCTATACCATATTTTATATTATTCCTATCATATTTTCCCTATTAGATGAAGTTATTTACCCTCCCATACCCCCACCTTTTTGAACTTGGTTCTAATCCATTGGTACTTTAGGCACCTTAAGTGATTGCATTCAAATAAAGTTTTAGCAGTTGATTCCATCTAGCGATGTATTGAGCCCATTGTTTCATAAAGAGACAATATTTTAGGGTAGAATGAAAGTGGTTTGGCAATTATATTTTTCATTATTATCACATTTTATCTCATTTCTTATGTTATTGATTCTAACCACCTTTTTTAAAATTAGTATCACATACCCTTGTTGTTATTTCCTATATCCTAGGAGTAACCCATTTTATCGACATCACCATAGCCCCTTGCCATCACTATTACATTTCCATTGACCTATTTGTGAACTTGTTGTTACCTAGTTTAGTCCTTCACTGTAAGGCATAACTACATTAACTTGAAGTCCTTTAGGAATATATAGGTAACACTCAATTTATATTGAGGTCAGCTCGATCACCCCTTTTCCAAGGCTCTCACTATTTTGAAAGTGATTTAAGTAATTCTCTCACCATTTTGAGAATAATTTCAATAAAATGCTCTTGCCTTTTCATGAGTCACTTTTGTATGCATTATGAATTTAAAATTAATGAATTGATGAACATTTGATGTTATTTACACTCTCATCATTTTATGATTAACCTAATCCATGCTCTCTCCATTTTATGATCACTTTAAGTAGTACTCTTGTTATTTTATGAGCAAACTAAGCCATACTATTGACATTTTGTGAGTTATCCCATTCTATGTTTCATAATTATCCATTGAGTTCAGATGCCCATAAAAACCCAAAAACATGTGCACCTTCAAAATTAAGCGATTCATATTGTATCCTCACTAATTAGGATGTGTATCTCCTACTTGGCAAGTATAATTGAAACATTCTCACTATTTTTATCATGACCATTTCATATTGCCTATTTAATTTTTTGATAGTATTTTATCCCATTCTTGGGAGAAATACATTTATCCTAAAGTCAATGTTGGACCTTGTGTCCATGAGATGATTTAGGCATCATCTAATTTCCTAATGCATTTAGAGTCATCTCGACTAGTTTTGGTGATTTATTTTATGCATAAAATTTCAAGTTTATGCAATATTTTCAAAATGATAATAAAAACTCAAAACTTGACAATACCAATAAGATTGGATAGAGGAGATAAATCAAAGCTAATATAACATTCCTACCATCATTTTTATCTTCTTATGCCTCTATTCTAGGACTTGAACTTGTGAGATTGAACAATAAAAGCTTGGATTTATTGGATTGCTTTTGAGACCTTGAAAATGGCTTCCAATGGATGCAAGATAAGGATAATGGCTTTGATGGATGCTAAAATGTTATTATGGATGCTTATAGGATATCTTGATGGCTTGAGCAAGTTATTTGAAATTTTATAATTTTCAAAATTAGTCTTGAGAGTAGAGGGAGAGTTTAGTTTTATGGCAAAGGAAGGGAAGATTAATGGTCCAAATTCAAATTTGGGTCATTGAAATCTAGGGCTAGGAAATTTCCATGGAATTTTTAATTCTATGAAAATATTTAGAATTGGAGAATTATAGAGAAGGGGACTAAGTTGGGAAAGATTTATATAATCCTTCAATTATATAAATCTCCCCATAGGGTTTAGGGCTTTAGGAGAGGCTAGTATAGAGTAGTGGGTGGATAGTTGGATTATTTTTGAATTTTAAATTGGCTAGTGGGTTTTATGAGGTAGGTTAGTAGTTAAAGGAGTCTATTATGGATTTAATGATGGGATTAATTGATTTTATATAGGATAAAGGTTTTGTGGGATATAATAATGGGATATACATATTAGGCTATTAATTAATATAGCTAGAAAATATGGTAATTAGGCTAAATTAGTGGGAATTAGTGTAATTAGTGGGATGAACATATTTCAATGCATAAATTTTGCCCCTTTTTAAAAGGGTGTTGCAAGTGGAAGGAATACTAGTATTTCAAAGAAAAAACTTAATTTTAGACAATGTCAAAATATTGATAAGATACGATTCCCCCTAAAAGGAGCATGTAGGGAGAACACTGACCTGGATGATCATTCAAACAAGAATCTCAGTGTGGGATAAGATTGGGAGCTTAATATGGTTGAGATGCCCCATTTTATGAAATATATGCCACAAGAGTGATGATGATGATGTATCTCAAGTGATGGATTTTAGATAAATGACAAATGTTGAGAAATTATTTTATTTGACAAAAAGAGATTGATTTAAATATGATGGGTTTGAGCTGATTGATAAGTACCATAATAAGGATATATGATAGGAGAAGATTGAAAGAGGTTAAGAGGGATAAAAGTGTTGATTGGTGATAAAGATATACTTGTTATAATAAGTGGGGCTTAAAAATGACATGTGATCATTGAGTGACTAGGCTGAGCATAGAATGGTGATGAGGGATCAATGGTGGTCAAGCTATCCCTAAACACCAAAAATGGGACTAGGTACTATCTACATAGTCTGAAAATTCCTTGGACTGATATAGTTTTTGATACAAGATAAGGGTGGTAGGTATGTGATGCCTGAGATGTCATTTAATAGATGAGTCAAAGTGATGGGATTAATGTTGGGGATAAGTGGATAGGGGATGTTTAGTAAGGGGCTACTAGGGGGGATAAAGGGAGGGGGGTTATATAGGACAAAAGAGATAGGGTTTGGTTCATTTTCACTTATTATCATTGGTGAATTGAGATCTAAGGTGAAAGACATGGACCACATTCCCTAAGCTTCCCATCATTGTGACAGAGTTCAAAAGCACTAGAGAGATGTCAAGACTAGACCTCTGGTGAGTAAACAAAAATTATCTCTATGTTTTTCATCATTTTGAGTAGTTTTTGGTAGATTTTGAAGTGGGTTTTAGCATAAAGAAATATCATTCATTATGGTCTGGTAATCCCATGACTGGCATTTATGCCCATAATCATAGGGTTATCAATGCAAATAATGGTATTATCAATATAACTCATGGGATTGTAATCCTGCATGTAGGGAATGGTGAGATTTCAATCTTATTAATGGGTAATCATGATATTTGAATATAATTAATTGGGAATAGTGGGATTATAATCTTGATGATGGGGAATAGTGGGATTGTAATACCATTATTAAGGAGTGGATATTTTGTCAAAACTTTGAATTTAGAATAGTAGTGTTGTAAAGGGTAGAAAAAAATGGCTAAGTGTTGAAGTAGGAGAGGTTATGCTATGGTTTTGGGTGTTAAGTTAGATGATTGAGGTATTTAGATGAAGTTAGTTTGTCAACTGGATGAAGTTTCAGGTTAGTTTTCCATATTTATGGTGGGGGGGTTTATATGGTTTAGGTTGGATCAGGAGGATAAGTTTTGGATAGGGGTGTGTTAAATAGATTAGGTGACATATTTGACTGATGGTGGTGGTGATAGGTAGACATTAGTTTGGTGTAGGAGGATTTTGGAATATTAGCATCATAATTGTAACATCTAAAGATACTACATGAGATGTGGTGAGTAACCCTAAAGGAGTATGGGGTGTTGTAGCTAGTGGGTCTTCATGATGTGGTGATGATGGTATTTTAATTTGCATCAATTGGGACCTAATCATAGCATTGGTGGAGTGATATAACTTGTAAATGAGTACATTTCACGTCATTACTAGAAAGATGATTGTGACATTGGATGAAGTATACAAGATTTTTCATTTGTTGATGTAGGGAGAGAGGATCTACTAATATTCCCATTCATTTATTTAGACATTACAATGATTGGGTGGGAGTTTATAGATTGGGATGCAAGATCATTACATTGATATAGATAGATTTTATCATGAGGGGACCTTAGACCAATTGAATTTAGTATTCATGGCTTTTATTTCTAGTACACTCCTACCACATAAGAGTGGATGGTGGTTCCATCTCAATTTAGGTGACATGGTTGCTAATATGATTCATGATCACTGAGTATTTGCCTGGGGACTTATTTTATTAGCACATTTGTATAGGGAGATTCACTTGGGGGATTATAGGGGAACATATAGCTTTGGATCTTCATTACTACTACAAATTTGGAGTTGGGAACACATTATAATCTAGAAGATATTGGGGATACTTACAGGGCTTGAGCCTAGTTAGTTGATGGTCTTCCAATGGCAACTGATTAGAGGTATATAACTAGGTCATGCTAGGGATACACATTATTATATAGAGGTATTTAATAGTCTAGATATTGAGCATATTATGTGGATGCCATACAAGGGGATTATATTTGGCTAGGTAGATGAGGCATGGATATAGTATATGCTTACACCATGTTATGTGATGGGATGTGTAGAATACATCATTGAGAAGTATCAGCTAGATTGGGTGAAAAGGTAGTTTAGATTTATTTAAGATGTACTTGGCTTGGACCATTTATTTTCATGCAGTGAGAGGGACAAGTCATACTAGGGTAAACCAATAAATAAAATTGATGGCCCTATGAAGTATGTGAGTGTGGCACCAATAAAGTGGGATTTTTACACACCTATAATGGATAATAATATGATATTGGCATACATGGTGTGGTGGTAGTCTTGTATTCTAATTTTATTGACACATCTTTAAGGAGTGGTTCAGAGTGAGGCAGTGAGGAGGATTGTTTAGGAATGATCTAGGATATAGAGGAGGATGAGGTAAACGAGATAGGTTCTAGCATAGTGGGTGTAGGATGGAGGAGAGGGATATGATGTAATGGATATAGATGATGGTGGTTAGGTTTTAGTGGTAGTTGTAATATAGGTGGTGCCCTTGATATAGGAGTGGCCCAGCCACATACTTAGGTAGGTGGTAGCGATGGTGGTGCAGGTCCATCATAACCATCGAGGTTAGAAAATGTTAACACTTTGATTATCTAACTATAAGGGATATTTATGCATGATTAAAATAGATTAAAGGTATAATATGTGAGTAGGACTAGTTACAAGCTCATCTTCAAAATTTAACTACCCAGGGTGATAGTTAACTAGTATAGACATAGGGGCAGATTACTACACTATGAGACCACATTATATAGAGGGATGGGTAGATTACACAGTTGTAGTCATAGGTCATAGAATTTTAGGAGTAAGTGACACAAAAAAGTATGAATATTACTACCTTATGATCAAAGATCATATGGTAGGATACTCAGTTTGGCCATGTAGAGACTCAAATTATGGCATTGTAAATCTAGGTTGTGGTATTTTTTAGGAAAATTGTGTAGTTACATACCCATATTCAGATGTTGATTGGTCAAATATTAATAGAAAAGAGAGATATATATGAGTATGATGAGTCTTTGAGAGGATATGGAATGATGGGGATGATGGACCACATTATGTTTCTTATCTAGGAAGCCTAGTATTACAAGACACTATATGAGGCCATAGTTCTAGATGGATAATGTGTAGGTTCCTTATATGCTAGCCAATCATCTATTAGATAGCCTTTTAGAGGTGATGGTGGAGCATAAAGGCCACTAGGGTCATAGACTTGACTTGAGATGTGTATATATATGTATAGGGGACTTGTATTACTAACTCATTCTTTCCACATGGGATTCATGTATTTGTATCATATATTTTGACATGGAATCCAAGTGGATATGGTACTTGGGATATTTGATATACGTACATACATACATACATATATGTGTGTGTGTGTGTATGATGATTCATTTTTGTAGATTTATGGATGTTATTTATTATTTTATGGATATGAGATGTATTTATTATTCATATGATGATGACATTGATGAAGTATACATGTGATGATTAGATTTAGATGTTATGGATTTTGTTTTTATTGATGTCATGATGTTTTATATTATAGATGGACTTTAATATTTTATTGGTGATGTGATGATAGATAAGTTGTATTTACATTTTATTCATGGATGATGTACATGAGATGATTGTTTTAATTTTATAGATGTTATTAGGTGATGTGATGGATATATATGATTATATGTTTATGTTTGACTATGTGATGTACATGTTATTATGGGTAGAGATGGCATAAGATTAATTCCCTATTTTTTTTAATTTTAGTGCCCATGATAGGAATCTTCCTTCACCATTGAGGGAGGGTGGTAATGGGATGGTTTAAATTCTAGCTTAGGACAAGAGTATGTATGATAGGGATTAGGTTAGGATGGGATTGGGGCTATGATAAGAGATTGATTAGGATTGGATTGGGGATTTTGTAATCTTATCAAAGTGTGGATATGTGAAATCCTTTTAAATATTGCATCTTTATGCTATGTGCTAAGGACATGATAGGTCCTAGGCAAGATAGCAAGGAGGCATGGGGAACTCCACTTGAGAAATGACCCTTTCTAAATAAAAATTTATGGGTCACTCATTATATCCTTGTTCCCATATAGATTAATAAAAAAGAAACTTAAATTTTAAAACATACAAATTATGTATGAAGGTTATTTTTTTTACATATACACTTACACACAAAACAAATAAAGATAATCGAATGCAATAACAATGATAAGGATTGATGAGATTATTTATACAAATGATGAGGTAATGATTAATGGTGATATATAATGGATCTGGTGATGATGTAGAGGCTTTATACAGGATATGTATCACCCAAGAGTATGTTCATGATGAAACTCTAGCTCGATTACATCATAGGGGTCATGATGACCCTTCATGAATTGGTAACATAGTTTTGGTTAAAATCCTTGGAAAGAAAACTATTATTTTATTATGACCCTCTATAATGATGATGAATAGTTAGAAGCCATGGACCTAAGGTTTAGTGATAGAAAGGAGTGGTAATGTATCCCGAGGATTAGTTGAGGCTAAAATGAGACATGTATATAAAAGAAGATTTGTAGAGGTATGATTGGGCAATGTAGATATGGATGGGAATTTGGGTTATGTAGACCAAATATGGAGAAATGACTTGATAAATCCATCTAACAAATGGATTTTTATCCACCATGTCTTATCCACTAATTGAAGTAATGGCAATACATTTTTATCCAAGACCTGCTAATAAATTCCCACTATTGAGACCAGGGTTAGGGTGGTTTTACCATGATGATGAAAATTAGTTTTGATCATGGTACTTTCCCAAGGTGATAGAAAGATAGTTTTCACCATTGGATGGATTTTTTTTAGGCCGATGAGGAGGGGTGATGGGTGGATGGAGTGGATGTGGAGTGTCCATAGATGGATGATTATGACACCTGAGTTAGGTGTAGAAGTGTTTGAGATGCATGATGTTCATGGGATTGTCTAGCTTTTCTCCATCAAGTGTGGCCAACTTATATGCTCTTGATATAAACTTGGCATTAATGACATAGGGACCTATTGGATTTAAACTTCCCCTTCTTATCTCATTATTCATTGGTGTTCTTTTAATTCTCCTTTAGGACTAAGTCACCAATCTTGAACTCCCTAACCTTTATAATATTGTGGCATTGGTTCTTCAACTTATTTTGATATGCTCATAGGTGATTCAAGGATTTTTATCACTTTTTGTCAAGGATTTATAGTTACTATGGCCATTCTTGTCTGAGATTATGATTGGTAATGATGCCTCTTAGTGAGAGTCGAAGAGAGGGTAGTTCTACTTCTACTGGTATTATTGCTTCAGTCCCATAGACTAAGGCATATTAAGTAGCCCTAATAGGTGTGTAGACACTTGTTTGATAAGACCATAGTGTTGGATATAATTCAGTCTGCCAATTTTGTCTAGCTTAATTGATAGGTTTTCTTCAAAATCTTGATGAGGGTCTTATTAGTTACTTCTACCTATGCACTACCTTGGGGATAATATGGGGAGGAGAAATGTTGTGTGATATGATATTTTTGATAGAGGGCCTCAACTTCTTGATTCTTTAATGATTTTCCATTATCTAAAACTATATTAGTAGGTATACCAAAATGGAAAATAGTTTGATTGAGAATAAACTTATAAACTTGAAGGCCTGTTATATAAGTAAGTGGCATTGCTTTTACCCATTTGGTAAAATAATCCATAGCCATGATAATTAATTTATGACCATCTGAGGAAGTAAGATTAATATTACAAATTAGATCAATGCCCCATATATAAAATGGCCATGGGCTCATAATGGGATGTAATTCTTGTGCCAGAGCATAAATAAGATTCATATGTTTTTTATAGGCTACACATTTATGCACATATTGAGAGGATTCTTGGTTCATCATTAACTAATAATAAATAGTTTAGAGGATATTTTTGGCTATGTTTATTTCACTAATGTTCCCTCCATAGATACCATCATGGACTTATTTGATTTCCTAAGATGCCTCTTCTGATGTTAAACATCTCAACAAGGTTCCATCATAGCTCTATCAATAGAGCATATTGCCAAGGATTGTGTATCGGGTGGTGTGATGGATACATTATTTACATTGATGATGGTTAAGGTTAGACAAAAGGATGTTATCATGAAGGTACCTATAGATATCATGGTACCATGAGATACTAGGGTCGTTGATTTCACAAACTTGAAGTAAAGCCAATTATTGATAGGCTGGGACAAACATGTGCTCAATCAAGAAATTTCCTTATAGAACATCTTTGGAGAGGTTAATGAGTGAACCAATAGTGGTCATACAATTAGATGCTTATTTCTTCCTCGGGGAACCTATTCAAATGTTATGGACTAAAAAAGGGTCTTTAATTGATCCACTAATTATTTGTAAGGATGTAATTTTTCATCCTTTATTTGAAACTCATGATTGACCTATTTGGTAATTAATTTTGAGTCCCCAAATACTTGTAAAATTTGGATATTCCATAGGATAGGTAGGTGAAGACCTACTACTAAGGACTCATATTCTAAAATATTATTAGTACATGGAAAGGCAAGGCATAATACTTTAGCAATGAGATCACCTTGAGGGGTGACTAGGAGGATGACTATCCTAGATCCATGTGTAGTGAATGAGCTATCAAAGTATAACTTATAGATATTTTATTGTGAATTATTAATTATGGACTCATCAAAGAAAGTTGTCACAATTGGCTCAATCACTTATAAAGGTGCCTCAGTTAGTTTATCCACTATTACCTATCCTTTTTTATATTTTTGATTAACATAATATCAAATTCATTGAGCAACATTATCCATTTTTCTACTCACCTTGTATGAACTAATTTGGATAGTAAGTATTTTAAGGGATTGACCTTAGCAATTTTCTGAAATTGATTATTGAGCATGTAATGTCTAAGTTTCTATAATGTAAAAATTATGTCTAAACATGCCTTTTTGACATGAACATAATTTAGGTCATAATATATCAATATATCACTGAGGTAGTAAATATATTTCTCCTTACCTTGATTAGTGTGATGTGTTAGGAGAGTACCAATGGCACATGACATTGCTAAAATGTAGAGGAGTAAGGCCTTCTCGAGACTAGTGGAGATAAAATAGGTATATTAGCCAAGTATTATTTTATACTTTCAAAACATTATTGTCCTTATGAATTCTAATGGAAGATATCCCATTTCCTTAATAGATGAGTAAAGGGGTGAAATTTATTGGCAATTTGGGAGATAAAACACCGTCTGGCCTGAAGATTTCCTTGAAGATTGTGGAGATACTTAAGATTACAAGGTGGTGGCATTTCTATGATTGATTTGAATTTGGATGGACCCACCTTGATTCCCATTCTTGATATTATGAATTCCAATAATTTACCTAAGGTTACTCCAAAGACACACTTTTTGGGATTTAAACTTATATTATATTCTTGCAATTTTTCAAAAATTGTTCTAAGGACCACATGGTACTATGACCTTAATTGGGACTTCCCCAAAATATCATTAGCATAATCTTCTACAATGTCATAAATCATGTAATGAAAGATAACAATCATATCTTGTTTATATGTTGCCCCTACATTCTTAAGGCTGAATGGCATGACTTGATAATAGAATATCCCCCATGGAGTAATAAATGTTATTTTATGTTGATCTTAGGGGCTAATTTCATCTGATTATACCATGATAAGACATTTATGAGAGAAAGAATCTCATACCCAGATGTTGAATCTATGATCATGTCAATGTTAGGGAGTAAGAAGTCATCTTTAGGATATGCCTTATTAATATCCCAAAATCAATGCAAATCTTGATTCTACCTTTTGGTTTTGTGACAAGAACAATATTAGAGATCCATTCTGAGTAATCAATTGGGAAAATTAATCCCACTTCAAAGATTTTTTATAATTCCTCTTTGACTAATAAAATCACTTTTAGATGCATCTTACATAATTTTTATTTAATAGGTTTTGAATTTGGATGTATAATAAGGTGGTTTACCACTAATGAGGGGCCTAATACTAACATGTTTGTGTAGCTCTATGTAAATATGCCAAAAAATTAATTTAGTAACTCAATAAGCATTTCACATTCTAATGTTGTAAGAGATGCCCCCCATTTTTACTATTTTTGGGATGGTCATCAGTTTTAATATTAACTTCTATCATGTATTCAATAAGTGAGGGTGATTGATCTTGAAAATAAGGGGGTAATGATATTTTTGGTACATAAAAAGTGAAGCAATTTGGTAGTTCAATATCAATATCAAATTAATCTTCTAATACTAAGAATCTAGGTGGGAGTTCATCTAGTTTTCTAAAAGGCTCTTCTTCTTTTGAGTATTCATCCTCGCTTTGATTATGTAATTTTTTTGCTCTCTAAAATATGTAGATTAGCAAAGATTGATAGAAAATCCCTTTTTATGATCTATGAATAGCATGAAGTCTCTATCTCTCATGTATTCCAAAATGGCCTCATCATTTTGAAATGTGTCAAAGGTAGTATCTTGCTTTAATTTTGAGTCTATGAGGGATGGATAATGGAGGGAAATATTGATGGTGGATATGGTGGTATTGATGAAGAGGTTTGTAGTAACAAGCTCCTCAAAATGATTATAGATAGAACCTATTTCAATGTCCTCATCAAGGAGAGATATCCCATTGGTCAAGAGAGGATCCATGATGATACTGGTCAAGTCATCATCATATGTTTTGTACCCTAATCAAAAGTATTGTGGATTTTATTAGACCATGATAGGTTCAAGTTAACCTTGCTCTTGTTTTCTCAATCCCTTTCTTTTATACCTCATATTTTTCATCATTCTCTAAACTTTGGGATAGTGTTACTCAAGAAAGATGAGGACCTCATCATCTAGTATTAGCCAAGATCATCTCCATCTTTAATGTATTGATCAGAGAAAAAAATTCACTTGAAAATTTTGATGGCCCAAACTGATATTTAATGATATTATTCTTCCTCATAGTCAGAGACCCATAGGGACATGGAGATAAGTGGGGATTACTGATGTAAAATGTCTTATACTCATACTTTTCATAACCAATAGATGTGATTTTGAGCTTGGTGATATTAGGTGTTACATTAAATGTGGACTCAAGTTGACTAGGAGAGATATACTTAGTAGTTTTTGGACTAAGGATAGAGTTATTAGTGCCAAGATAAGGTGATGGAGATAATGACTAATCCATCTAGCAGCTATGGAGATGGTTTATGACTCTAGGAATGATAACCTCCATTCCTAAATGGGAGAAAATTATAAATTTATGGATGGTATAACATGTATTTCATGAATCCATGGTATTTTGAGCAACATGTTATATGGTAAGTCCACATTTACAATATGCACCAAAGTTTGATGAACTATAGATCCCATAGAGATAAGAAGATAAATGATCCTAACTAATGGTTTCTCATTATCATCATAAGATTTAATAATTATTAGAGTGGGCTGAAGTGTTGTTTTAGAGTATCCCAATTTATTTAAAATGTCTAAATTACACAAGTTAAGCATAGATCCTCCATCTATTAGGACATGGGAAACTCAGTGATGGGAGATGGTGACTTCAATGTCTAAAGGATAGTTGTGATTTGGGTTAGCTAGAGGTAGATATTGGGCACTAAAATTAATTTTATATGATTGGGATAAATGTAACACAAATGCCTAAAAGTGATTAGTATCTAGGTCACTATGTAATTTTGAATCATTAAAAACTTGATTCAATATTTCCCTATGTAAAGTAGATGTCTTAAAAAGTTTCATCAAGGAAATTTGGGTGGGAATCTATTCTAACTACTGAATAATATCATAGGTTTTATCAGACCTATTTGAATATTTCTTAGAAATATTCCCCCTTGAGGTAGTAGATGAGGTATAATGATGTTGGGAAAGTGCCACGAGAATTATTATCTTGTTACATTGGGTAGTTACTATACAATTAGTAGTAGCCCAATTAATTTTTAGGATGGGGGATGAAGGTGGAGTAGGTTCATGGATTTTTATGGTATTGATGTAATGGTATGGAACATTATGAAAATATATGAATTTGGATGATGATTCTTGACCTTGGCCCCTTTGGGGATTTTGATTCCTTTAATCATGTTTTGGGAGTGGATCTTTATAAAGACTAAGCTGGCTATTTACTAACTAATTTGGAGTATCCTCTCCTTCAAGTTCTATATCTCAACTTTTAATTAAGTCTTAGACATAATGTTTTAATTGAATACACTACTCAGTGTCATATCTTTTTACCTTGTGGTATTTAAAAAATTGTCTTCATGATACCAATCCAATTTGGGCTGATTGTTATCCATATGTCTGATCTTAGGTAGAGTAATCATGTTGGCAGTAGTCACGTGTTCTAAGACTATTTTTAGTGGGATCCCCAAGCTTATAATGGGTCTTTTTCCTATGTGAGGCTTAGTCTTACCTCGAGGGAATTTAATGGAAGAGACATTAGGGAATTGTGTGTGGCCTTTCTTTTGTATAGTTTCTACATCTTGTTAATTGGAATCTATCACTCCATTACCCATGACATTTTTGATCTTAATGAATATTTTAGATTTGCCTAAAAAAGAATTATCTAAATTTGAAGTGTGCTCATTTCAAGAAAATAGTTTGATGGTCCCCTTTTCAATAAGGACTTTTTCTATCTGCATTCACTTTTCTATGATTTCATCAAAGGTCTTGGCACACTATAATTTAAATTGGTATTTCAATTCTGTATTAAGGTTATCCACAAGATTTTAGCTAATTCTTTTTTAGGTACATTGCATTTTAATTGGCTTGTTAGGCTATGCCATCTTTGGAATAAGTATACTATGCTTTCCCCACTTCATTGTTTTCTATTGTAAAGGTAAATTATGGAAATGTCATGTTATATATTGAAGGAGAAGTGACTAGAAAAATTCTCTATTAATTCTCTAAAACTAAAGATTGACCCTTTGGGAAAGTGCATGAACCACTCCAAAGTTGGCAATATAAGAATTTTGGGAAATAGCCTCAATAGATAAACATCCTCATATGCTACTTCATGGAAAGCTACATAAAACTTGTGGACATGATCTCTAGGATCTACCTTTCCTTGATATTTCTCAAATTTGGGTACCTCAAAATGTGAGGGGAAGGGAATCTATAAAATGCTTATATCCAAGGATGATGAACAAAATTCCTCATACTTGTATTTAAGGGATTCAAACTATGGATCCATTTGTTGAATGGTCTATTTCATTATCTTCCATTCTTGGGCAAGGTAGGATCCACAAGAGGATCAGTAGTATAATTTTGACTACCTTCAGGGATATGAGTGTTATAAATATTGTTGTAATTATTGGTATATCTAGTGTTGTTGGTGTTGTTAGCATTATTAGGGTTATTAGTGTTATTGATGGTATTAGTATTATTGGTATTATTTTTTATAAGTGAGGGAGGGTATTGATTATAGAGAAATAGGTTAATATTTTGTGTCAATTGGTCAAGGTGATCTTTAATGGCATCATGTTTCTGATTAGCCTCAGTGTGGTTATTAATAATGGGTTATGGGTATTATTTTTCATTAATGAATCCATGGTCCATGACTATTTATTATTTAGGGATGTGATTAACATGTTGATGTGGGGTGTTTGGTAATGATTGTGGGTAAAATAAATTATTTAGGAGGGTATGATAAAAAGTAGAGGGTAATATGTCCCTTATTTCTATAGTTTGGGCTAGGACTTGGTCATGGTTTTCATATAAATAATGGTCTATGAGGTCTCTTACATCATCATTATGGATGGGGTTATATATTTCATTCTCTCCCTTAGGCATGTGCATGTAACTATGATTTTATTCATATTCTTGATTTGGTTCCATCATCCCTATTAGATTTTTATCTCAGTTAGAGCCTTGTCCAATTCAAAGTTGGGCTCAGGTGTGGATGACCATTATGAAAGGGTAAGGAGATGAAATGTGATAGATGAGATAGAAGTCTTCAAATATTGTTTCATTCTAAAAGTTGGATTACTAGTGGTCAAAGGTGATGATGTAGATGAGATGACTAAAAATTACCAAAAGATAGAGTCTTTTAAGAAACCAATCTAGCAAATATGAAGAAAGAGAGATGAGATCAAATAGCTTTTCCTGCTAGTAAATGGACAAGTTGATGGGTGTTAGAGGATAAAGAAATTTGATAGAGATGAGGATAGTGATGGGTGATAAAGTGGGATCTTACAAGGCTATGTATAGTGATAATTTCAATTTAAGAGAGTGTGATGACTAATTATTCAATAAGGATGTGTGATCAATAAAAATTTGGATTCTAAGATAAAAATTAATATTTGAAAATAAAAGGGGATGGGTGGAGGAAAATAAACATGTGATATGACATTAAGGTTTAAACAAGAACAACCACTCAAGATAAACAAATGAGAGGGATGGACTTGGATGAAATTAGTTACCAAATAAAGATGGGAGTAAAATGGATGGGTGAAATGGATGAGTAGTGATTGTGGGTGATGTATAAAAAGGCCTAACACACAAATGTGATAAAAATGGGTTTATAAGATGGGTTATGAACAATTAATTGGATGAATAACTAATTAGATAGATATGGAATATTTAAATAAAGATCAAAATGGTATGGGGTGGATGGCCAAGATACACAAAGTGATAAGCTGATTTATGAAGAGATGACAATGTTTATGGGGTGATTATACATTAATGATAAAATTATAGTTTGGGATGGGATTATATGTGGTATAATTTTCTTAGGGATAAAATATATATTAATATATCATAAGGAGGTAAGGGTTAATTAATGGATAGTAGATGTGGAATATAGGTTATGTAGATAGAATAATTACAATGAGATATAAGGATAAAAGGGTGGAATAATGGACAATAGATGTAAAAGATGGACTATTATTACAAGGAGATGGGATGAAATAAGGATAATATGGGTGGATTAATGGATAATAGGTGTGAAATATGGACTATATGGATATCATAATTACAATGCGATATGATGATAGAAAGATAGGATGGGTGGATTTATGGATAATAGATGTGAAAGAACTATGTGGATAGATAAATTATAAGGAGATGGAATGAAATAAGGATACAATGGATATGAGATGATTATAAAAGTGGGTATGATGTGATAGGATGTATTCAAACTAATCTAAAAATTTGAGAAATGATTACTATATGAAGTTATGGATGGGGATAGACACTAGGTTTGTATGGATATGAGATATTTATATATACAAATAAGAGGAAAATGTATAGAGGAGATGGATAATGGTATATAAAATGGATGAATACTATATATATATATATAGGTGTTAGGAGATATAATTATGATGGTTAACATAAGATGAATGGGGGAGGAATGTGTTATATAATGAACAAGAATTGGTCAAAATATACAAGAAAGGGTATGACAAGGGAGTGGATACTAAATATTATAGAATGGATGTAGATGAGAAAAATACTTGTAGGATGAATGGAAGTATGAAAGTATAATAAAAAATTTGGTCAAGATACACAAGGAAGAATTTGAAAATAGAATGCTACTAAGTGAGGTGGACCCTATAAGATGTGTGAATGTAAATATGGATAGAGGGTATGGGGGGTGTGATAAAAAAAATTCATAAACAATACAAAAGAAAGGATATGAAAAAAGGGGGTGAATGCTAAGTGTTATGGGATGGATGTAGACAGAATGGACACTATTAGGATGAATGTAGGATGATTTTAATTTGAATATAGGGTATATATGGTAGTCAAGAATCGGTCAAACTATTATAAAAGAAAGATTATATTTTATAAATATATTTTGGGATAACTAGGATGGATGTGATGGAAAATATATAGAGAATGGATCTCTAAGTTAAGTGATATAAAAATGGAGGATGGGGTGAAAGTAGGATAAAAGGGAAGGCGGTATAATATGGATGTGTAGGATGGGATGATGAATGGAATGAAGAAAGAGGTGAAAAATGATGATAAGATGAATTAATTTAACCTATAGGATTTCTAAGGTATCACATAAAATTATGAGTGTGGCTAAATCAATTAACAAACAATGTGAGTCTAATCATGACAATCAAACAACACACACAAGTACGATCATGAATTATTAAACTGTAAAGGTGTGTAACCTGATGTGTGTACCATTGAATGGATACACAAATGAATCTATAGGTTAGTAACCCATTGTGGTATCGACCAAACCCTCTCAACCCTAATTTCTCCTGGTGGCTACTTTAGAGCTAATATAGAATCCTATAGTGATAGACTTATTATCGCTAAAGTCCCCTACTCTAAAGTATATAAAAAATATCTAGGTGTATCTTCGATATACATGATGGTACCTTAGGGCCCAAGTCTATGTAGGAGGCTATCTAATTACCTTGGGTCTTAGAGCTTGATTTACCCTCACTCCATGGAACCCTTTACGGTGAATTATACTTAGGCCATAATGATATCTCTCAAAATGTTTATACTCATTTATAACATGGAGTTTGGTTAGAGTGTGATGGTGAAATCCATGATACTAACCCCTATATACTAAGCCACAAATATGTTGATGAAATCCATGTCATTTGATATTCTAGGGGAGGGATTAATAAATAGGTAAACACATAATACAATTAATTGAATGTTCTAATTACCTATTCATGATTTGTCATGATAAAAAAAATTATTTCAATAATAAAAACACACACACACACACACTCAAACAAGTATTTATAAGAAACTAGAAAGGATAATAATATACTTAATACAATGGAATCTAAGATAAAAATGCAAAATGGCACCCTTCCTATAATAACAAAAGTTAGATATTTGATTAGGGTGCCAAAACCTTCAAGGGACCTATAAGAAAAAGATTATCAATTTCAAGTTCTGTAATCCCATTAATACACAAGGTGATACCATGACCAGAATGTACAGCCCCAAAACTAGAATATCAATTTCTTGAGTATCTAATCATGGGCTTTAACAATTTTAATATAATTATATGGTTAAATATAAAATCATGGTTGGATAACAATCCCATGACTTGAAATAATAAAACCATGACTACTAGGAAAATGTAAATAGGAGTATTACAACACCTAAAAAAATAAGTGTATATGACCTCAGTAAATTGTCTATCAAAATAGTTATAGGGATTTGATATTAATACAATTATTTTATGAAAAAAATGATATCAAATATTAATATTAATATAATTTATCCTAAACCACAAAATTTCGACTAAAAATGATAAGACCGTTATTTGCAGGGCAAACCCACGATTGAGTGAGTCACCATGTTGGTAAATAAAGTTAAACCAATTTATATGATGATTTTTTAGATAATATGATTCTTGCTTTCCCCTTATGTATCTTAAAAAATATAAAACACCACTTGTTATCAGTTGCTTTTATATATGGAGAGGGTGAAATGCTTGTATAGAGAAATGTTTAAATTTTTAACAAAAGGGAAAATTTCTTCAACTTTGTCTTAGAGGCTTTTAGACTTCCTTGACAGATCTTGGAAGAAATGTAAACTATCATTCAAGGGTAATAATGGAAATTTTTACCATTTTTTAGTGAAAATGCAATATCACGACTTTGAATTATGATCTAATGATTACTAGGTCAATTCTGCTACTACCAAAGTCAAGTGTTTGTCAAAGGTATTCAAGGTCCTTTCCTGTGACCACAACTTATAGATAAAACAAGTAGAGAACAAGAGAAAAATTTATCTATTATCCAATGATAATAAGGCATAAATTATATAATAACCCCTAATATTATATTTTACAATATCATTATTATGACTTATGACATCGCTAATAAGGATAATCCTGCTATAAAGAGAATCATGAGTTTGTGAAAGACGTGTAGTTGGCTAATCTCTAAGGAGTTATATTTCCTTCCTACTCAAAAAAATAGTAGTAAGAAGACAAATACCTAAATAAATATAAGGTTAGAGAAAATTGTTTAAGATCTAAACCCCACTATCTAATATGATAATATCACTACCAAAAATGACAATATCATGATTAGTAGAATGATACCATTACTGAGGGAGTTATGGGTTTGTTGAAAATGCATAGTTACCTAGATTTAGGGTGATTTACTCTCTATCCTATGCATGGAAACAAAAATAGTAGACAAGACACCTAAATATGCAAAGAGTTAGAAAAAATAGTCTATAATATAAACCCAACTATTAAATTTGGCAATATCATGACTGGAATATATAATACCATGGTTAACAAAATGATTCCACTACTGAGGGAGTTAGAGGTTTAGTGATAATGGGTATTTTAATAGATTCTTGGAGATTTTATTTATGTCTTTCACACAAAAATAATGATAAAAATAAAATACCTACAAAAATGGAGAGTCAACAAAAATAAGCTATAACTTAGAACTAGCTATTAGTTTTGGAAATACTGCTAAGAAAATCTGTAATACCATAGTTATAAGAGAAATTCTGCTACTGAATTAGTCACAATATTATATACTATTAAAACCATACTAAAACCCCTAACCACTATCAGCTTATTCGATAATACCACTACTATTTTTAGAAAACTCATAACTGCAATATCATGACTATCAGGGCAATACCATGACTCATATGGATGTGTCAAATTTTGAAAATCTAGTCTTGGATTCACCAATAGTTGGTCCTAAAATTACTTATAATACTTATATAAATGGTATTAGACTAAATAAGGGAGGTTTATCCCACCATGGTCACCAAAATGTGCACCAAATTTCAAGTTTATGCAATATTATCAAAATGACAAGAAAAACTCAAAACTTGAAAACACCAATAGGAATGGATAGAGGAGATAAATCAGAGCTAGTAGAACATTCTTACCATCATTTTTATCTTCTCATTCCTCCATTCCTAGACTTCAACTTGTGTTATTTAATATTAAAATATTGGATTGTTGGATTGCTTGTGAGACCTTGACAATGTCTTCTAATGGATGTAGGATAAGGATAATGGCTTTAATGAATGCTAAAATACTATTATGGATGTTTGTAGGAGAGATTGATGGCCTGAGCAAGTGATTTTTAATTTTCCAATTTTAAAAATTAGTCTTGAGAGTGGAGGGAGAATTTATTTTAATAGGCAAAGGGAGGGAAGATCAATGGTCCAAATTCAAATTTGGGTCATTGAAATCTAGGGATATGAAATTTCCATAGAATTTTTAATTCCATGAAAATCTCTAGAATTAGAGAATTATAGAGAAGGGGGATAAGTTGGGTAAGATTTATATAATATTCCAGTTCTATAAATCTCCCCATAGGGTTTAGGGCTTTAGGAGAGGCTAGTATAGGGCAGTGGGTGGGTAGTTGGATCATTTTTGAATTATAAATTGGCTAGTGGGTTTTACAGGGTAGGTTAGTGGTTAATGGAGTCTATTATGGGTTTAATGAGGGGATTAATTTATTTTTATATAGGATAAATGTTGTGTGGGATATAATAATGGGATATGGGTATAAGGTTATTAGTTAATATAGCTAGGAAATATGGTAATTAGGCTAAATTAGCGAGAATTAGTGTAATTAGTGGGACGAGCATATTTTAATGCATACATATCTCATTCATCATTCTCTTGGATCATTCCTTCATCTAGGTTTGTCTCTAAAATTTTCTTAGCATTTTATGAGTTATTTAAGCTCTTATCATTTTACAAGCCTATTATTTTCCTCAAACCAAGTTCATTTTATAGTGTTTGTCTCTTGTCTTTTAGTATGGTTTCATCTTAAACCATACTCTCACCATTTCATAAGTTTTTTATGTTTGAAATTTTCATGATTATGATCACCCACCTCTTTGATTTATGCTCTCACCATTTTATGATCCCATTCTCACTTTATTCTCTAATCAATTCATTTTTATTATCAACATTTTCTTCTATCCTATATCTTGGGAGAACTACATTTGGCCTGACATTCATAGTAGACCTCATGTCTATGGGAATATGTAGGCAATGTTCACTTGCCTATTGCATTTGGAGTTAGCTTGGCCACCCCTTATTATTTTATTCCCATTGATTGTTAGAATAGTGGTACTATGTATAACTTAGGGGTAAACTTTTTTGTTGAGTGTAACACTTCTATTACATGTGCACAAATAGTTAGATTAGATTATTTATTTGTTTCATGCATCTTAGATTAATTTTTTTATTACTTTTTTCTTTTTCATTTTGAGTGTGGTATGTCTAAGGAAAATTAGTTTACACTTGAGTCTTGATCACAACTTGGGCTTGAGTTGTCTACATTTTGAAGTTAGATTATGTTTTTGTTTTTACCTTCCCCTCAGTTGTCAAAGGATTATTAAACTTTATTTTAATTTTAGTCTTGATCAAACATATCTTATACTTAATTTATGAATTTGTGTTCATTCCTAAACTTAGTTTATTGCATTATATTGACTTGGGATTTTATTATTCATATATTACATCTAAGTGAGTCGTATTTATATTTAAACTAAATTTTCCATTCTTAGGATATGAATTGTTATTAAAATTATATATAACTATGACACATGATATTACAAGATACATAAAAAATTAGGCCAATGGATCTATCAAACAATGCAATGAGCATTGCTTAACCTTATTCATAACTAGAATATCTCAAACATCACCTGTTATGTATCTAGGGATATGATATATTAATGTATATGGGTTGATGGAGATGCCAAAATTTGGTTCACATCCCCTTTAGTTAGTTATATGGGTCCAATATATTAGGATAATGAAGTAACTTATGAAATTAGTGTATTGGGTAATGGTCAGCCTACATTGGGATTAGGAGGTTACCCATCCATTGTTACTTACATAGAGGTATATATAAAGGATATTATTATCATTTAAAAGGTATCAAGTAAGCATTGAGTCTTCTATTTTAAGAGGATATTAGAGTTTGTCCCCTCAAAGAGACATTTTGGAGTTATTCCTTCCTAAAGGAGTATTGTATGGTGTTGCCCTACCTTAAGGGTATTCTATTTCTACATATATTGATTACTTAGACATCTTGGTCCACCCATATCTATTTTTTTGAGTTTATCTACATTATTTCAAAAAATTATAGCTATGGATCATACCAAGTGGTATCAGATCTTTGATTTGGGTAATTTGTGTGGAACAAACCCCTAGTTTTTTTGAATCATCAATATCTTTCAATCCATTGTGAATTTTTGCACAATGTTTTTACTAGATATGAACAATATTTCAAGGAAGTCTTAGTAAAATAATTGAGCCTTGTTGATCATTTTTAAGGGTGTTATTCATATTTTAGGGTTTATACTCATTTCATCATATCTTTTGAAATATAAGGAATGTTTTGGTGAAATTTTTACTGATGTTGTATCATAATATAAGAAAGCTAAAAAAAACTATCAAATTTTTTTGATATGTTTGAAGTGAGTTATTTCAATTTTCGGTTTTTTAATATATTCACTATATAGACAAAAATTTGTGGAATTTTTTCACAAAATTTTATTGGAGTTGCAATATCATACAATGAAGCTAGAGGCAAAATTTGGGACTGTTTTTATTTGTTTTGAATGAGTTATTAACATTTTAGGGTTTTGTGAACACTAGTTATTTTTTGTAGATCATGAAGTTGAAATTATTTTCAAAGGAAGATGATATTTATGCTAGATAATGGTGGATCCTTTTTAAGGATAATAATACTCAAATAATTTTATGGAAAACATAATTGTCTCTTTCTTTGTTTGGGCCTACACAACATTAGTTTAATCAGTTGAGTTTTGTACAAAAGTATTATTCATGGGAAAAAAATGGAACATGTCTTCTTAGATCGATGGGATATAGATGAAAAAGAAGAAGAAGAAGAATTGAATGATAAGGGTTAAAATAATTTTTATCCAAAGAAATTTGATTCAATTTTTCAATTTCATGGATGCATTCAAAAGAATAAGGTTTTGTGTTCTTAAACCCTACCATAAAATATAAATTCATCAACACGAATGTGTCCAAGCATCTACATGTTCAAGAAAATAATATCAAGGAGGTTCAAGTAGATGGTAAGAATATTCAAGTGTTTGAATATTTGAAACTTGTTATAGAAAAATATGTTTTGCATTCAGATTGTTATGCTTTGGATATGGATGATGTGAATATGGTTCTTAGATATCCATGGTTAGAGACTTTGGGAACAATAAATATTAATGTTCAAAATAAGTTCATGAATTTTTAGTATAGGAATAAGGTCACTTTACATGATATCATAATGGGAAAGGCACCAATAATAGTCAATGTAGATCATGAGGATGAGATTGAAATAGGTGATGAAGAGCATGTGAAAGATTCATATGAAGACATAGATGAAGAAATAATACAATAAAAGAAAAGGAACCACCAAAGCAAAAGGTGGAAGATGTAGAAGAAAATGTTGATAAAGTCAAAGTATTAGAAAAAGTTGAGGTATATAGACACAAACGTCATCATGAGAGGAAACAATCATGGAGCTATGTGAGGGAGTGTCATAATAAAAATCACTTTGGGTATATAATAAATCAACATTATAATAACTATGGCTATACATGGAAGCCAAAGAATACCTACTATGGTCATCGATGGAATCAGAGTAGTGCAGTGGAATATGGTACATGGAATCATAAGAGGAATAATTATGCATGGACATCAAAGCTATACAATTATGATCATAAATGGAATCAGAGGAGCAAAATGGAATTTGGAAACAATATTGGAGAGATATCACCTGCCAAGATCACATATGGATGGCTAGATCATCGAGATTGGAGATAAGTGTGTAATGATTTGAAGCACACTCATTATTTAGGTTCTTCCTATGTTTTGGGGATGAAACATGTGTAAGAGGGAAGTAATAATATGTATCTAGGGATATGATATGTTAATGTATATGGGTTTATGGAGATGTCAACATGTGACACATATCTACTTTATTTATTTATATGGGTCTAATATATTAGGATAATGGAGTAACTTGTGGAATTAGTGTATTTGGTAATGGTTGGCCTACAATGGGATTAAGAGGTTACCCATCCATTATTATTTAGATAGAGGTATATATAAAGGATATGATTATCATTGTAAATGTATAAAGTAAAAACTGAGTCTTCTATTTTAAGAGGATATCAAAGGTTGTCCCCTTGAGGAGACATTGTAGAGTTATTCCTTCCTGAAGGAGTATTGTATGGTGTTGCCCTACCTTAAGGGTATTTTATTTCTGCATATATTGTTTATTTTGACATATTGATCCACCCATATCTATTATATTGAGAGTATATACATTATATTATATATTATTTCCAAACATTATAAGTGTGGATCATACCATCAGCCAAACATAAAGTAATAAAAATATAAATTAATAGTAATCACTACTAGTTAAGATGTGCATCTCTATACTATTAGGTAGCCCAAATTCATGCCTATCCTCTATGATATCTTATTTTTAATCTATGAGTATGGATTCAATACATAAGTTACCTTTAATAGTTTTCCATAATGGGTTAAATTATTTAGACTTTCACTGATCATATCCTCCCTACTATATTTAAGTAAAATTGTATCACACTTGTATCTACCCTACTAGGGAATTTTAAATATGTCAATGATTATAACCACCTTTAAACAAATTATTATTTATACCAATATACCCTACTATGGAAAATCACTTTGTCACTGATTATAAATATCTTTGGAAAAATCAATATTTCCCTTTTGAGGGAATGTTCAATGACTAGATTTTCCACCTAATCCTTCACGAGGGTATCTAGGGCTCATCAATCACCCTCTATGGCATCAACCAATGCATTAATGAATTTTCATTATTTGAAAATAAATTACTATTCATGTGTCTTGAAATGCCTTACCAAATAGGGGCAAACTGTAGACACCATATTTTGGCCACATTCTTAGTGTAACAAAAAATTAGATTGGTTCTAGTAAATAATGTAAATTAAATCTAAGAATCAATGAATGTCAAAATTATGTCTACACATTAAATGTTAGTTCCTAAACTCATGTTGGGGCATCCTTATTTAGGGTATTATCATGTAAATAATGATAAATTCCCATAGATTCATCCCCAGTCAAATTATGACCTATAAAATTAACAAATTAGCATATTAACCCATTAAGCGAGGAAATTAAACAATTCCTAAAGTAAAAAAACCCTAAGTAGGATGAATTGACTAAGAAAATATAATTAACTTCTTAGGTGAATTTTCCATGTGCAATTAGTGAATATCAACCTTTCAAAAAGTGAATTTCAATACAATTGAGTTCATGATGATGTCATTATCCTCAAAGTCAAGGAATTGAAAATATCTCCCTTAAAGTATTAAATTTAGAGATGGAGAGCCATGATTAATAAATAAGATCTCTATCACACACATTAATTTCTTTTCCCCTGTCAAACTTAACCACAGTTAAATCTAACCTAACTCCACATGAGTTAGGGTTGTAGACACTCCTTTTTGGGCACTTTTGTGTCCAAATAGACACTAGAGTGACTTCCTACAAATAATGCAAGTTAAGCCTAAACATCACTATAATGAACTGATTCATCAACACACATCACATACATCTTCTAAACCACATCAATGTATTCCTAAGTAAGGCAATTCTCTATACACAATCACCATCTTTCTCTAATTGATCTCCAGTCAAGTTGTGACCTAGTAAATTAACCTTTTTGACCATATGTGAGGGGCAACTTGTCAAAACTAAAAATGGAAATCAAATTTATCAAGATTACCTAATTTATTAACCTAATTAATTTCATAAGTGAAAATTTAATGGCTAATTAATTACTGAAAATCTATTTTTAGAAATTCATAAATCTATATTGATGACATCATCATGACATCACACAAATATCTAAAATGGTGTCACCATCATGACATCATCTTTTGTGAGTTATCAAGTACTCAAAAAATATCAAACAAATATTTGGATTTGTGATCCATGCTTATTAATTGAAAATATTAATGACTTATCTCCTCCCAAACCTAACTATGGCTAAACTAAAAATAATTACACTTGGGTTAAAGTTAGTTTGGAATGTTATAAATATAAGACTTCACCCATTGTTCAACAAAATCTTTTGGTGTAATGTTATGATGAGAAAATACCCTAAAATACCATCTTTTTAGTGTTATAATGCTCATTTATTAAGAGAGAGCCAAGCCCAACATTTCCAAGGTGACAAGGAGAGATAATTCAAGGAGAACCATTTCCAAACATTCTTTGATTACATGATTGAACACATTCCTCCATGTCGAACATAGGAATCTTACTATCAAGGAATGTAAATAATGGTTTTTTCTACTTCTATTCATAATCAATTATATTGTTCTATTACTCCTTGAGTGTCTAGGCTAGAGATGTTAGTCTTATTATTGTATTTTTGTTTGATTTTTTATCATACTAACATGATACTAATTTCCCCTCTTGGATTTTTATTGATCACAAGGATTAGTTGGAGAACCTATAAATAGAAGTGCCAAAGACATTGTTTAATAAGCTATCAACCCAAATTTATAAACCAAACCAAACCAAAGGTGGACAAGGAGAGGTGCTACCCACAAGGTAAATGCATTAAACAAAAGACTTCATTGCACACATAAGCTGAGCAATCTAACTATTCAACAATTGAATTTATAGATATAAAGAGGGTAAAAAAAATCTCTCTTTTATTTTCTATTTTTGTTTTATTTGTTCTTATTATCTATGTTCCCCCAATTATCTAGGCTTGGGAATGCTTTATCTTATCCTTGTTGTCGATATTTATTCTAATAACAAGAGAAACTAACATCTTCTTTATAATCCTATGATGAAGTGCACCTAAGAGAAATGTAATACGCATGGAATTTACTATCAAATTACCCTTGAAATTAGGGTTAGTGGACTATAGGCATAGATCTACCTCTATGTATAATGCTCTAAAAATTGGGTTGAAACTAAACAAAAAACAAACAAGTATATATGAAAGCCTAAAAATAATTTAGAACTTTATCTAAATCACCATTTATCCTTGTTTTTTTTCTTGCATTATGATCATAGCTAGTAGAATTTCTTGTTTAATTTTTGTAATTTTTATTTATCAAATTGATACCCAATCCAATCATGCTAATATTTGGGATATGCTTTTTCACATCCAAAAAATATTATTCATTTCTATATGTTACTCAAGATGAACTTAATAAATTATCTTTTGCCAGTACTTCCAATGTTGTTACTTTTACCCCTTTATCTTTAGGATTGGTAACAACCATTAAACTTGGTTAGTTATCAATGCCTATGCCTACTCATGCTACTTACACCCCTCCCATTACTAAAATAATGTTTCTCTTGAGTAATCCCTTCTTATCTTGCAAACCAAGCTAGCTAATATTGATAAAACAATTTCTCATGCTAGCCTTTCCTTATATTCTTGTACCTTATTGAATAATCCTTTGGTTCATCCAATTACATATTATCCTCTTCTAATTGGTTGTGTGGATCCTAGGTTTCCTCTTGATGAAGGAAAAGGTGATCATGAACACTATTTGCATGCCTTCCTTAAATTTGTCTAGAATATGTAGATAATCATAGATAGTTAACTAATCTATTTCCACAAAGTCTCAAATAATATTGTATTACATGGTTCTATTATCTTCCTCTCCAATTAGACATAGATTTCAATCCTTTAGAAAATAAAAATTTGACACATTTTTATATCAATAATGGTGACAACTTATCCTATTCCCAAATTTTAAATCCTAAACAAGGTCCAAATGAGATAATTAGTGAGTATGTTCTAAAATACAAGACCATGCTAACCAAAATAACAAATAAAATCACTAATAAACTTGTCTTATAAATATGGTGAGGTTAGGTGATTTAACAAACCCAACCTATAAATATAATTAATTTAAACTATTTAATTAATACAACCTATAAATAAAACTAACTATTGTAGATAGGATAGGATCTAATAATAGTATTTCTTAGTATAATCAGTTCTTATTAGTGATAGTAATATGGAGATATAATTGGTAAATTTGTAATTTTTTGTCCATTAGAATGTCATATGCACCTCTAATGTGGTTTAAAATAAAGTATTTTTTACATAAATTTAAAAATAAAAATTCAAATATATGGAAGAAGGTGAAATGTATATGATTATGACCCAAGTGTATATTTGAATTATGTAGTTGTATTGAAGATTGTGCAAGTGTGAAAGTCATGTCTTTGTAACATTCCCCCACTAAAACATAGAGATACTAAGAACTAATTTAGTGTGGAGGTCATGCATTTATAATAAGACCCCATTAGAATATATAAATGATGTAAATGTGGAGGTCATGCATTTATGACTTTCCCCTACTAATATGCCCCCCATTTCTAGGTGAGGGTAATATAATTTGGTAGGTACTTTACCTAAAATTATAAGGAAACTACATAACATGTGTATTAATAATTTATAATATATGATTAACATGTATAAGTAGATATATTAATGAATCTTGCAGTGTGTGATCACATTAAACCCTAATATGTATGATACTTATCATGGCAATGTCTAGAGATTAACCATACAAGCTCAATAAATAATCAAGTATGCATAAAAGAGAACTTAATGTAACATAGTAGAATATTACAAGGAGACCTCATACAAGTGGTATGTTTAAAATTACACACGATTGAAATTAAGTGACATATTTACATATCTAATCAACACAAGATGACATATTCAAATGTCCAAACAACACATAATGGCACATGGGCCAACATGCAAGGAACATATTCAAATTATCCACAAGAAAGATAATAACAAGTAAGAAATGCATTCAAGTAAATGACTATGTGAATAAATTAAGTATAATAAACCAACATAAGCACATCATACTTGTCCCTATAGATATTTATTAGAAAAAATAACATATAACATATCAAGTACATTATGAAATACATGAGCATGGATATAGACATGTGTATGCTTTAATATATAAGATCAAACATGATAATTTAGAAATGATCATAAAGGATAGGTAACCTATATCAATCATGATTAAAGAATCAAATTCCACCAATTTACTATATGATGCAGTCATAGGAGAGGTATAACATCTATTTATGCATATATCATGTGTTAGTAGTAGCTTGTATCACACTCAAAGATGCATAAACCATGTGTGTGTATATAAAAATGAAATGATATGCTATATAGTAACATTAATAAAACAACATAGGAACCAAGGAGATAATGAGCATGGGAATGTTGATTTTTTTGTATTTTTGTATTATTTGAATTTTTTTTTTGAATATTTAATTTTTATAGTATTTGTAAAACATGGGCTAGCTAGTTATCCCATCTAAGGGATGATTATAAGGTTCTCTATACTTATAATATGGTGAATCATATTGGTGAAAATGCCAAGGAACATGTATAGGTGTCATATCTAGATCTATAAAGTCATCAATACTCTATGTATGCCTCATAAGAGTATGTGGTTGATTTGACTTTGTAGGGAATAATGGAGTTTTTTCCTATTTTAGTTAAGGGTTTGGATTAATAAATCAATATAAAATATATAAATAATTACAGTCCTAATTTGTGCATTTTGTTTACCTTTTTCACTTTTCTAAAAATAACAATAAATATTAATAAATATAACCTAGATAGAAACATATTGAGATGATTGATACAGAGGCTGAAAATGGCTATATAGGATTAGGATAGTATCATACACCTAGATCTAGATTTCATCTAGTGAAAGGATAAGAGTGCAAAAAATTGGATGCTTTAGTGTCTGACACTATAATCCATTCATGTCACTATTATCCAAAATAATCATAAAGACCTAAATTTTTTTGTGTAGTTGCATTGTACCTATGTGAGCCTACCTATGAAAAATCAAGCATTGGTTGTTGACATAACTTGTTATAGAGCTGATTTGTCTTCAAACCCCAATCCTCTATCATGCTTGCTAAAATGATATTTGAATCACTTGAGAAAGAGGTGGGTTTAGTGTGTAATATAAGATAAACATTTAATCCACACCCATTATGTGGAAACACTGCCTACATACCAATACTCTGAAGAGGGATCAAGCTATATGTAATTCTCCCACCTAGTGTGCTTTATGAAATAGTGTGATGTAGATGAAACATTCCAATTGGATAGTGTTTAAGGTGGCTAGGGAATGGTATGAGAGTTTGAGTATGTTTTCAATTATGTTGGGTGATTGTATGTAGATAATAGGGAAGTTTGCCTTAGTGCTTTATTTGTATTCTTGATTATTTTGTAAATTTTGTCACCTCCTTTGTAAATGAACTTTGAGTGGGATTTTATAGGGATAAATTGGTAATGGGTTAGATGCATTCAAAATAAGCTTACCTAATTAAGGATAAGGATCAAATGAAAATGATTATTAGGGCTTAATGTGTAAAAGGATAAGAATGCCAAAAATGAGACACTTTAGTTCTTGACAATATAGTCCAAGTTTGACACACCTCTCCTACATGATCAAGACTTAGAGGAATAGGATTGGCACAAATAATACTATCTATCTTAGATAAAATCAAGATTTAGAAGGTTTTAAATGACTCAAAATAAGCAAAAATGTGTCCAGAAGGGTCGTAAGAGATTTTAAGGACCTAAGGATGGGGTGTCATAGGCCATACTCAAACTACTAACTTGGACATTTTTTAAGAATATATTTGGCCCCCATTTATTCTAGTGATGCAACAAAGTGAAATAACAAGATAAAGGGAAAAATATAAAATGTACATGAACTTACCTACAAGGGTGAATCCCATGAAGATGTGTGATGTTGAATGTGAATAGAGAGAGAGAGAGAGAGAGAGAGAGAGAGAGAGAGAGAGAGAGAGAGAGAGAGAGAGAGAGAGAGAGAGAGAGAGAGAGAGAGAGAGAGAGAGAGAGAGAGAGAGAGAGAGCACATCATAAATCATAAATCTACAAGAGAAAATGAGTAGATCAGTTCTTACTATTGTTCCCAAAATCTATCACTCATTTTTGGGACAACATATGAATTATTTTGGTCCTATAGGCCAAAATTATCTCTTCCCTTCTCAAAAACTATTTTGAGTATTCAAATTCTTCATTATTCAATATTTTTCAGCTAAGGGACTCATAGGTTCAATAGGTTCAATGACTTCAATAGGTGATTTCTCACAAAGAAACAAGTTCCCAACACTTAGGCAATTTCAAGGTTGGTTCAATGCTGAGGTTCAACTAAAAGGTCCATCAGCAAGCTTCAAACAAAGGATTGAACCATTAAACCCCACTTCAAAAGGTTTAATGGTTTAAAGGGTTCAAAGGTTCAACAACATCAGCAAACTTAGAAGAGTTAAGCACTTCAGCAAAAGTTCAAAGTTCAACTACTTTGACAAGTTTAATATCTTCAAAGGACTTAAAGAAAAGAAGAAAGATTTAACCCATTGAACCATTGAACCTTGAACCAAAATGGTTGGTTCAATCAGTCAGTTTAATTGGAAGGTTCAAAGGAGTCCCCCAAAAATTGAAGGGCAAGTGTCTTTGCGGAGGGCAGTGAACAAAAGGGAACAAAAAGATATCTTTCAGAAAGATTTTCGATGGTGAAATTTTACAAGTGAAATCCTTCAAACAAATTGTCTGAAGAAATGTTCAAAGGCTTGACAGAAAGTGGAAAAAACAAAGGAAAGATTTCCTTTAGACAAAATGTCTAAAGGAATTCCTTTAGACATTTTGTCCAAAAGATTTGAAGAAGAAGGCTACCTGAAGGACCCTAAAGGGAAGGTACCCTTGTGGGGGGCTCTCGATGACTAGGAAATGGACCTTTCTCAAGGCTTGAATGGACACTTCCCTTTAGGGGGTCTGATAAGGCCTCTCAAATGGTTGAACCATTGAACCAATGAACTTTGAAAGGTTCATAGTTCAAAATGGTTTAAGCGACTAGTGACCAATGATGTCCTTGCGGATGTCAAATTTAGGGTAATGAAATATCTATTGATTTTCAAATGTGGCACAAAACCTGAAAACAAACTTAGTGACCAGCTGAAGAGGGAGCCAAAAGAGCTAGTAGAAAGGGAAAAGATAGCTTGAGAGCTCAAATTGCAACAAGAAAGAGTGAAAGACCAAAAATATCTATGTAAGAGTTATTTCCAGTAGGTGGAAGAGTCCACCAAGTAAACATCTGAGCTTGCAAGCATTAAAAGGTGCAACCTATTTTTCTCCCTTGGAATAAAAGTGAGGGGACAATTGTGTACATATTGGGAGAAAGATCAGATGACCCATGTAGAGGAGAAGATATTTTGAGATCAATTGACATGCCATAATTAAGGTAGATGCCTTGTTCCAGGATGGCCCCTTGACAAAACTAAAAATTCATTCAAGGCATTAAATGCAGCATGGGCTATTCTATGAAACAAAGCACCAAGTCTTCCTTGGCCACTATATATTTTAATCTCTTATTTTTATGCAAGGGAGATCTTTTATTTATAGAAGCAAAACTCTACCAAAATTATGAGGCAATTACTGAGACTTTGAGCTTAGATTGTTGATCATATTTATTTATATGAATGAGAAAGTAGATCACTTCCAAAGTTTGTGCTATAATAGCTTGTGTCATTTATAAAATTTTTCTTATGTCTATTTCTTAAATGAATTCTTGTCCATTTGATGAAATAAGTAGAATTAGTGGAATTAATTAAGAAGGTGTCCTGAAGCCAACTATGGGAAGACTTTGTGCTACCACAATTGTCTTTAGTGTGTTTTCTATTTGTTTCTATGTAAAGGATCTTGGGATGACTTTGTGCCCCCATTTTCATTTGTATTTCACTCTTTGGCAGTTGAGATGCAAACTTTGTGCTACATCTCATCCTACTAGTTACTACGCCCCTATTACCAGTTACTTGTTACGTATCAAGAAGAACTACTGTTTGCTGCAAGACCACTTCTGAAAGAAGAGAAGTGTCTTCAGTGTTTTCACTTGGATTTATCCTTTATTTGTGAACATCATCTCTAAAAGAAGAGATATGGATGGTTTTTTCCTACCCCTAAGTGTTATTTTATGCATATATATAGTATATAGCTCCTCATTAGTTATAAGGAACCTCCCCTTGATAAGAGGAGAGATTTGTCCCCTTTTGATGTGGTAACCCTGCACATCTGGCCAACCAATATCCCTACACTATGGTTAAAATGAACTATTTTACCCATCAGTTAGTTGGTGACAAAATAATCATCCAGTAATTTTGTGGTGACTCTATTGGGGAAGAGCATGCAGTTGAAGCCTCAATCTTCAAGCTGAAGCAAGGCCAGTTCTTTTCCATTTTTATTCTATAATCTAGAAACTCCATGCTATACTAGAATCTAGAGAGCCTAAGGTATTGTTGACCCTATTTTTGAGTTGGTACAATAGAGAAATTTCAATTCATTTCCTCCACAACTTCAAGTTTAATGAACTAGGAGTCTTCTTCCTACCAATACTAGGTCACCACTACAAGGCAGAGCTTCTTTTTCTACTGTTAATAGAGCTTTGCCTATACATGCTCCACCTAGATTTGTTATCCCCCCTTCCCATAACTAAATCATGGTGGTTCAAGGGCCCTGGGGTAACTTTTTTGGCCCACTCAATTTAACTCTACCTTTACATGAGCTACCACGCAATTCAAGGAAGAATTTATCCAAATTATTTAGTGATGGGAGAGTTCATCCTGATGACCACATTAAAGCTTTCAACATAGCCTATGGTGTGATAGGCATGGAGTATGAGGGTGTAGCAGTCAGGATATTTGTGGAAACATTACAAGGTGTTATTGTAGATTGGTTCTATCATCTGTAGGCCCAAACTGTGACTGACTGGAACACTCTCAAAGCTAAGTTTGAAGCAAGGTTTAATCCTACAAAAGATATGCATGCCCTACTGGCATAGCTCACATAAATGAAGAAAGAACCTCATGAACCCATGAGGGAATTCATTGCCAAATTTGACAATCTGAGGAACATGATTCCTCCAATTGCTTAGCCAACACCTAAGAACCTTAAATGTTTCTTCATCAACTCACAGCTATCTAAAGTGAGTTTTTTGATGAGATGTGTTGGCCACATAGACCTTATTACCACTTAGGATTTGGCCACTGAAGTGGAAGATGACCTTATTTTGGTAGGAAAGATAAGGAGAGATCCTAACAAAGGTAAATCTTCTTCATCTTCTGAATATCCATCTACATGCACCATTGATCCAATGGTGTAAAAGCTGGAAAATGAGTTGCTTTCTCTTAGAAATAAAATGGTGTAAGGGATGTCATCTTCCCATTTGTATAGATATATACCAAGGAGGACATTTCAAAATTAGTCTTACCAAGGCAAAGCTTCTAGGAATCAAGGGTAGCCAAATCGTCTTCCTCTCTCTCAGGGGAAATTGGCCATTGAAGCACCTCCAACCAATTCAGTAGTTGGATATCTTGAAGTAGAATCAGATTTCTCCTTTAAGCTTGAGTTGAACCTAGAAGATGAAGTTAATCTCTTCATAAAGGGAGAATAAGAATTAGCTGGTGACTTTAACATTGGTTTTTTGAATTACCAGGATGAACCTAGAAGTGAAGGTAAAGTAGTTGATGGATCATATGCTATTTTTACCTGGTCTAATAACCAATCAGCCTAGCAAAATGATAAGGAAAAAATAAGAGAAGGACTCAACCTATAATTTCAATTGCTAAGTGGGGAACCACTCTACCTTTTCAAGCAAAGGACCTAGTGATCGCAAAAAAAGTAAGTACATCAAGCACTCCATCTTCAACTTCAAATTTGTAGACCAGTACCACCCCTCCTAAAACCCAAAAGGATGAACTACCTTTCCTCATTCCTATTTCATTTTAGATGTTTGACATAGTTGACCATGTTAAAAAAAATTAAAATTTAAATGTTTGAATTTGAATTTCTACAATCCAACCTCGAGCAGTTGGATAAGTTGGTTCAATATGTGAAGAACCAAACTACCCCTATAGGACAAGATGTTAGAAAGGTAACTTGTGATCCTCCAAGGAACATGTACACCCTAAGCAATCTTGTCATTACTCCTATTGATCTTGAGAAGACTAAACTATTTTATGTCTCCCTACTGATAAATTGACACCAGCTGAATAATTGCATCATAGACTCAGGTGCATCTAACAATGTCATGCCTACCAAAGTGGTGGAATCCCTTGGTCTCACACTGAACAAGACAATTGGGAGATGTTTATCCATGGAAAACAAACAAGTTCCACTACTAGAATAAATCAAGGACACCAAATTTGTATTTACAATATTCTCAAACAAGAGGATCAAGATGACAGTCTTGGTGGCTGACGTCTCAGCCTGATATGACATCCTTCTTGGGTGAAATTTATACAAGGACATTGGGGGAGAATTAATTATGGACCTATCTAAGGCAAGGATCCCAATCAAAGGTGTTATGTAGAGATTTATCCCTAAGAAGGAAGTAAAATATGTGGTCACTCAAACATCAGCGCCTAAAGCTCAAATTCTATTTGAGTCTTTAGGCATGGGTAATTACTTCCTGACTAGAGAGGATGTTCCCATCTTAGCTGATGAAACCTCTAAAAATGAAAATCTAAAAATTGGTTTAGATAAAACATTAGAAGACATGAGAGAGCATAGTGCAAACCTAAAGGAACTCTCCCCTCCACACAAAGAGAAATCTAAGGAAAAATTAGTTTTTGATGATGTCTAGATTCTGGAATTCAATAGAAGTTGTTCCTCTACCAGTTCAAGAGGTGAGATTGTGTTGATATCTCCTCAAGGAGATATTTTTCCTTCTTCATACATGTTGTAGTTTAGCAATACTAATAATACTATTGAATATGAATCACTCCTACTTGGATTAAAATCTACCCAAGACAAGGGCATCAAGCTCCTTCATGCTAAAGGAGATGCTGAGTTGGTGGTTTGTCAGGTCATGAACCTATACCAAACTAAAATTGAGAGGTTGTGCCACTACCATAATCTAGTTTGGGACCAAATTTAATGTTTTGATGCTTTCAACATCTCTACAATCCTCAGGGAATTTAATGACTGAGTTGATACTTTGGCTATTTCAGTAACTCTTTTGGTTCTTCACTCAGATTTTAAAGGAGATAGGTACACTATCGAATTGGTCTTTTGACCAAGTGTGCCTAATAATGCCAATCATTGGCAAGTGTTCAATGGTGACAACTAAATCATTGCCTTCTTGAAACAAAAATATAGCTTTAAACAACTTCACTTCGAAGGTAGTGAGCCTCAGAAGCTTAAACCAGCCCCTAAACCAAGTTCAGACATAGGTGAATAATTCCTACAGCTAAAGGGGAATACAAATTCCAAAGGGTTGGTTTCCCTTGAGAAGTTGTTTGACAAGCATGATAGGTTCATCAAATAGCAAAAAATGGATTCAAGCTCTTCTCAGGAGTTTGATCAGATAAATTTGGGTACCAATGAAAATCCCAAGATGGTGAACATTGGGAAGTGCTGCACTAAGGAAGAGAAGTTCAAGTTCACTTCTCAACTTTGCCAGTATATAGATGTTTTGGCATACTCTTATGATGATCTAAAGTCACTTAGGCCTAAAGAAATTTGCCATGAAATTCCTCTCAAAAGTGATTATGTCCCTTACAAGCAAAAATCTAGGAAGTACAATCTAAAGATATCACGTACTATTCTTTCCAAAATACAAAAAATATTGAATGCTAGGATAATTTTCCCAATCCATCATTCCACATGGATTGCCAACATATTACTTATGAGAAAAAAGAATGGAAAAATTTGCCTCTGCATGTATTTTAGAAACTTGAATCAGTCATCCTTAAAGGATAACTACCCTCTACCCATCATGGATCAAGTCCTTTAGATGGTGACTAGTTCAGAGATGTTATTAATGTTGGATGACTTCTTAGGGTATAATTAAGTAGAAGTTAGTGAAGCAAACCAACATAAGATTACCTTCACCATGCCTTGGGGCACCTTTGCATATCGAATAATGCCATTTGGCCTAATAAATGTGAATGCCACCTGTCAAAGAGAAATGGACCTTAATTTCAAAGATGAAATGGGTAAGTTCATTATGGTGTACCTTGATGATTTAAAAATCTTTTCCGAGCATCGTCCTAATCATGTGTGCCATTTGCAACAAGTGCTAGAATAATGTCACCAAAATGGCATTTCTCTAAATCCTAAGAAGTCTATTTTTAGAGTAACAAAAGGGAAACTTCTCAGAAACATTATATCCTAAGAAGGCATAAAGATTGATTTAAGAAAATGCAAATACATCCAAGAACTTACCCTACCCACAAGTAAGACTGTAGTTCACTCTTTCTTTATAAAGGTGAATTTTTTATGAAGGTTCATCCCTGAGTTTGCTGAGAAGACTCGCCACATTATGAACATGATGAATGGAAAGGCCACTTTTAGCTAGATTGAAGAAGGAAAAATGGCATTTTGAGACATCAAGATAGCTATTGCCCATGCCTCAATTCTAGTTTATCTAGATTATACCAATGATTTCATAGTGTATAATTATGCTTCTGAGCACACACTTTCAATAATTCTGGTTCAACAAAATGAAGAAGGTGTGGAATATCCCATATCCTTCATGAGATATCCTCTCAAAGCTCATGAACTAAAATATTAAAACATAGATAATCATGCTTATGCAGTGGTAAAGGTAGTAAAGCACTTCCATTTTTACATCCTCAATTCACACACTACTGCCCTAATTCTTGATACCACAGTCAAATCCATATTAACTCGATAGGAGTTTGGAACCAAAAGAGGCAATTGGATTGCTAAAATCTATGAGTTTGATCTAGTTATCAAACCAACAAATATTATGTGGGGAAGGGGTCTCTACCAATTTATTGCTGATAATAGAGCAAAAGAGACAGGGCATGAAGAAGTAAAAATTGAGGACACACCAATAGTCCTCTTTGTCTCCACCATGAGTGAGTGGTATTTGAATATTGCTCATTTCCTTACCTATGGTGAGTGTCCTACTCACCTACCTCATAAAGAAAGGAGGACTATTAAATTGAAAGCTACTAATTTTGTCCTCTGGGACAACGACTTGTATAAGAGGAGCCTTGATGGAGTGTTCCTTTGTTGCATGGATAAAGAACAATAGAACTAACTTTTGAAGTGCTTCCATAATCTAGCCTGTGGACATTTTTTTTCTCTTGTAGCTGCCCATAATATTTTTTGGGACAAGTATTACTAGCTTACTTTGTTTCAAGATACATACAAATGGGTATGAAGGTGTGAATTATGCTAATAGTTCATTGGAAGACCCAAGTTAGTTGCTTTTTCCCTTAAGCCAGTGGTAATAGAAGAGTTGTTTCAACAATGGGGAATCAATTTCATTGGTGCTGTAAACCCATCTTCAAGTGCTAGACATGATTATGTCCTCACAGCCATAGATTACTTCACCAAATGGGTGGAATAAATTCCAACCAAGCATGATACTTTAGAAGTGGTATGTGAATTCCTCAAGAAAAACATCATTTCTAGGTTTGGGGTCCAAACCAAGATTGTGACGGACAATGTAGCCTATTTCTCTTCTCATGAGATCACTCAGTTCCATTTTTAATATGGGATTACCCTCTCCCACTCTTCTAATTATTTCCCATAAGGGAATGGCCAAGCTGAATCAAGCAACAAGAACCTAGTGACCATCATCAAGAAGCTGGTGGATGAAAACCAATGAACATGTCATAAAGCATTGGTTTATGCTTTATGGGAAGACAAAATTACACCTAAGAGGGTGATAGGTATGTCACCATTCTAACGTTTTTATGGTCTCAATGTCGAGATACCAATCACCCTAGAATTGCCATCACTAAAATTGGAAAATGTGGTCGAAGATCAGATATATGAAAGCTCCATTGACAAAAGGATCATGTGCTTAACTGAGCTAGATGAGTAGAGAACTATGGTGGTGAATTGAATTGCTATGCATCAAAGTCTGGTGAAGAAGCTCTTTGACTAGAAAATAAAAACCCATGATTTCCAGATTAGAGATCAAGTTTTGTTATGGGACAAGAGAAGAGAACCAAAGGGAATGCATGGGAAATTTGATTCTCTATGGAGAGGCCCATTTACTATCCATCATCTGAATGGTAGAAATAGTTTCCTATTGAAGTATCAAGATGTCATGCCCTTTTTACTGCCTCACAATTGGCAACATTTGAAGCACTTTAATTCTTGAAGTATCAAATAAGATCATCTATAAATATGTATATTTGTATAGTATTTAGTTCTATTTTGTGCTTTTCATTTTCATTTTTGGTGCCTTTTTTTTTGGGTAACATGACTCCGTATCCCAATGGCATACTTAAAGGCACTAGAGATTCTAGTTTCTACTCCCCTCAGCTATTTCAAAATTTTAACTAAAGGAAGCTCCCCAACTAGAGCTACCTGTTGTTCCTAAAATCTATCACTCATTTTTAGAACAACATATGAACTATTTTGGTCCTACAAGCTAAAATTCTCTCTTCCCTTCTCAAAAATTGTTCTGAGTATTCAAATTCTTCATAATTTAAGATTTTTTAGCTAAGGGACTTGTAGGTTCAATAGGTTCAATGACTTCAACAGGCAAGTTATCACAAAGAAACAAGTTCCCAACACTTAGGCAATTTCAAGGTTGGTTTAATGCCGAGGTTCAACCAAAAGGTCCATCGGCAAGCTTAAAACAAACAATTGAACCACTGAACCCCACTTTAAAAGGTTCAATGGTTCAACGGGTTCAAAGGTTCAACAATGTCGATAGACTTAAAAGAGTTAAGCGCTTCGGCAAAAGTTTAAATTTCAATCACTTCAGTAAGTTGAACAGCTTCAAAGGACTTAAGGAAAAGAAGAAAGATTTAACCCATTGAACCATTGATCCTTGAACCAAAATGGTTGGTTCAATCGGTTGATTCAATCAGAAGGTTCAAAGGAGTCCCCTAAAACTTGAAGGGCAAGTGCCCTTGTGGAGGGCAGTAAACAAAAGGGAACAAAAAGATATCTTTTAGAAATATTTTTGGTAGCAAAATTTTACAAGTGAAATCCTTCAGACAAATTATCTAAAGGAATTCCTTTAGAATTTTTGTCTGAAGGAATGTTCAAAGGCTCGACAAAAAGTGACAAAAATAAAGGAAAGATTTCCTTCAGACAAAATGTCTAAAGGAATTCCTTTGGACATTTTGTCTGAAGGATTTGAAGAAGAAGGCCACCTAAAGGACCCTGAAGACAGGGGGCTGTCGACAACTAGGAAATGGACCTTTCTCAAGGCCCAAAGGGACACCTTCCCTTCAATGGGTTTGACAAGGCCTCTCAAACCATTGAACCAATGAACTTTAAAAGGTTAAAAGGTTCATGGTTCAAAATGGTTCAAGCGACCAGTGACCAATGATGTCCCCACGAACGTAAAATTTAGGGTAATGAAATATCTGTTAATTTTCAAATGTGGCATGGAACGTAAAAACAAACTCAGCAACCAGCTAAAGATGGAGCTAAAAGAGCCAATAGAAAGGGAAAAGATAGCCTGAGATCTCAAATTGTAATAGGAAAGAGGGAAAGACCAGAAATATCTATGTAGGAGTTATTTATAGTAGGTGGAATAGTCCAGCAAGTAGACATTTGAGCTCGCAAGCACTAAAAGGTGTGGCCTATTTTTCTCCCTTGGAATAAAAGTGAGGGGATAGCCATGTATATATTGGGAGAAAGATCAAATGACCCATGCAGAGGAGAAGATATTTTGAGATGAATTGACATGCCACAATTAAGGTAGATACCCTATTCCAGAATGACCCTTGAGAACACTAAAAATGCATTCAAGGCATTGAATGCACCATGGGCCATTCTATGGAAAAAAGTGCCAAGTCTTCCTTGGCTGCTATATATTGTAATATCTTATATTTATGCAATGGAGATCTTTTTGTTTATAGAAGCAAAACTCTACCAAAATTGTGAGGTGATTACTAAGACTTTGAGCTCAGATTGTTGATCATAATTATTTATATGAATGAGAAAGTAGGTCACTTCCAGACTTTATGCTGTAATAGCTTGTGTCATTTAGGAAATTGTTCTTATGTCTATTTCTTGAATGTGTTCTTATCTATTTGATGAAATAAGTACAATTAGTGAAATTAATTAGGAAGATGTCTTAAAGCCAACTGTGGGAAGACTTTATGCTGCCATAATTATCTTTAGTGTGTTTTCTATTTGTTTCTATGTAAAAGATCTTGGGATGAATTTGTTCCCCCATTATCCTTCGTATTTCACTATTTGGTAGTTGAGGTGTAGACTTTGTGCTAAATCTCATTCTACTTGTTACTACGCTCCATGTTACCAGTTACTTGTTACCTATCAGGAAGAACTCCTGTTATTTGTTGCAAGACCACTTTTAAAAGAAGAGAAGTGGCTTCAATGTTTTCACATGGATTTCTCCTTTATTTGTGAACATCATCTCTGAAAGAAGAGAGATGGATGGTGTTGTCCTACCCCTGAGTGTTATTTTTTGCATATATATATATATATATATATATATATATATATATATATATATATATATATATATATCCTCATTAGTTATAGGGAACCTCCCCTTAATGAGAGGAGAGATTTGTCCCATTTTGATGTGCTAAACTTGCACATCTAGCTGACCAATCTCCCTATGCTGTGGTTGAAATGACTATTTTACCCATCAGTTAGTTGGTGACAAAATATTCACCCAACACTTACTAGACATGTTATGTCTAAAATAATAATATATAAAAGTTGGGTAAAAGAGAGAGGAAGAGAAAGGAATGAATGCACCTCGTTGGGTATGTGAACCAATACAAAACCTATTGTGATGTTGAGTGATGTTGGGTATGTATTATACCAAAAGTAATATCACAAATAGATCTGAGTGTTTAATTCCTATAGGGTGGTTCAAGAATACAAAGGGTGACCCTTAGCTCCATCATCACCTACTAAGTGAACCTATGTGATCATGCATGTGTTAATCAATGTTTGTACTATGTGTCCAATCCCTCTAAGTAGGAATCTCAAGAATATAAAAGCTAAATAGTCCTTTGGCTCCATCATTATCCACTAAGTGTGAACTATGAATTAATACCAATATGAATGTGTGTCATATGAGATGGCTCATGAAACCCATGAATGCTTTGTAATCTACTAACATGACATGGATTGCTAAATGTGTAATGAGAACTAGGCCAATCTTGGTCACTTTGAAAGGTGGAAATAAGGCTTGTATGAAAGCCACTCCAAAACTAAGAACTAGGCTTATATAAAAGCCACTCTAAAATGATGCCAACCACCTGTAGATGGAATAAGGCATATAAATATGAAGAATACATGGGTAATACAATGAATTGGAAAGAAAAGAAGGAAAATGTGTGATGCACATTACCCCTAATTACTAGTGTCTGTAACATGGATTTTAATCTAGAGGTTATGCCAATTACCCAATCTAAAACTGGAAGTAAGATCCATCATGCCATGTATGATACCCCCTATATCTAGATAATTTGAGTAAAATTTCACTCAAACTACTCAATCTAAATTGAAATATAGCTGATAAAACTATAATTAACTTACCTTTATATATATTTCTAAAATTTTTAGGTTTTTGGTATTTTGGATAGGAGCATCAAAAAGTGGAAACTTTGGTGTCTAACACTATTATCCTATTCTGGTGCTCTTTTTTTTTACTATTTTTATGACTACATTATATTTATCATTATTTTTCTGGTCTATTCTACATATGTTGAACTCTGATTATTGTTTTGAGTGTTTTGAAAACTAATTTTTGATCAGTAAAGGGCTCTAATATCTGTGACAAAACCCCTATTTGTTGCCCCATTTTATGAGGGTAGGAATTAAGATCCTACAATGATTACCCTTAGAATAAATAACCCTACAAGTGTGTTATGCTATGAAATATATGATATAGCTATGATAATCTAAAAGATGCCTCAATATATAACATAGTTTGTATTAGAGATTGTTAGATCAACAAGGATATGCCTAGATAGGTGTAACAATGTAATATCATGTGAAGTATACTAAACTAAAAATAAAAATATGGTTAGTTTTTAGGTGTTAGTTGTCAAGGAGGGATGGAGCATGATTTCCATCATGGCATCCAAGAAGGAAAAATAATGCATGATGTGGATTATGGAATTGTAAACAACTAAGAAGTAAACAAACACATAAGGTAGGAACCAAAAAGCATACAAAAGAGGCCCAGGGGCTGAGCAAACAAAGGACATGGGTACATGTCACTCAAACTAGTAAAGTAAAAATACAAGGCATGTTCAAATGCCCACATACACATAAAATTGAAAATAAGGAAAATTGGCATGAAGGCCATAAGAACATACAATATTACAAGCAAAAGATATTAGCAAATATCCTAAGGCACACACAAGTAATCGAAATAAGAACTAAAAAATGCAATCACATCTAGATACTTAAATGAAGAAAGGATGGCATGTAAATGATGGAATTAATATTGCATCTAACTAATCAAAGAAAGAAGTGAAAAAATGTAAAAAAATATAGTACAAGACTAGGTAAATGTTAAGAAATACATAAGTGATATATACTAGTGAGTGTCGATAGAATAATTTGTGTAAGATAGTAAGTAATGTACATCAATATGATAACTAGATTGTGTGATGTAGGAGTGACATAACCTAGATGGTGTAGTCAATTAGAATATGCCACCAGTGGGTAAATATGTTTATGTATGTCTCAAATGTATAAGTAGGATCCCCCCTCAATGGGTAGAGTGAAGTAATCAAGGATCTAGGTGTCACTACACACACTCAAAGAAGATCAAGTGAATCATGGTAATGTAGATAAATCGATAAACAATAGCATAGAACATCAAAATGTAAGTCTAGCATGGTAGTAGAAATGTAAAGCATGGAATTATAATACACATTATTTGAGTTAAATGTAAAACATGGAATTATAATACACATGCTTTGAGTTATTTGTAAAACATAATTTTTTTTGGTGTTTTGAGTTATTTGAATATTTTTGTATTTTGACATGTTATATTATTTTTGGTATTTTGAAATATTATATTATTTTTTGTATTTTTAAATAAGATATGTACAAGTAATCATAAAGAAACTATGTACAAGAAATTAAGTTGAGAAATTATGTACAAGTAATCAGGAAGAAACTATGTACAATTATGTGAGTAAAGCGAAATGTACATAATGATGTAAAATACTAAGCTACAGGGGCTAAAGGGTTTAAGGATGGATCCCACTAGGGGTAGATATTGAGGAAGGGATAAAATTCATCATTAAATGCCTCAAGATCATCATCATAAGTATCATCATATGCCACAAGCTATATATACATGGTGGTTATCTCCTCAGGTGTTAGTAAGATCTATGATCTTTGTGTAATCAAAGATCTATCACTTGTAATGGTGTCATCCTATCAAAGGATAATTGAGGGTTGATATGGTGGTGAATACTATAGCTCCCCTTTAGGTTATTTAGGTCTAGTAGGAGGCTACCTTGATGGAAGTGGTGGAGCTTGTGTTGGTGGTGATATAATCTGGATAGGACCCTAAACCTATAGTTTATCCAATCTCTATTGTAAAGTTATACATGAGTCTATGTCATGGCCTATGATTTTTAGTGAAAGAAACAAATGGGTGATCATATTTCTATGATAACCTACTAATAAATCTATGTTTTCCTATAGGTAGTGTGATTAATCCATGATCAAGTAACATATATAGAATAATCTCTTTAGGTAGTCACAATCACTTCACTAGTTATAAATACTCTCATAACATCATCATATTTTCATACTATAATTGATGACTCCCATATCATATTTACCCATTATGGTAAATTTTGAGTTACCATATGTGCATGATGTTGAGATAAATTCCCAAGATACTGAATAATCTGTAATCGATACTATGTGCTACTTGCCTGAATATGAGTGACTAGCTCTATATCCATAGAGGTAACCATGTGAACTATATGTGCCAAGTGATCTATCTATGATAATGAATGTGGAGTATATCTTGAGAGTGTAGTGTGAGATTCTAAGAGTGATGCAGGATGTGTGATGAGGGCTCTAGAGTCATCTTGGTACTCTCTTGGGCTAATTGGTGTAAATCTAAATCCACACAAATGGTCATCTATGAGTGTGGATGTCATATCATCATCTAAAGTATCCTGGGAATTTATCTCAACATCATGCACATATGGTAACTCAAAATTTACCATAATGGGTAACTATGATATGGGAATCATCAACTATAGTATGAAAAGATGATGATGCTATGAGAGTATGTATAACTAGTGAAGTGATTGTGACTATCTAAAGAGATTTATCTATAGAATCATCTGGGACTAATAAAACTACTATCAGTTATTACATAATAATAACAAGTGTAAAAACTATGATTGATGGAGTGGTTGAAATGGTTAAAGTTGATGTAACTAGATGAATATTCAAAGTTGAGGAAACAATTTTAAGTGGAGGAGTGCGATATGTGCTAGTTTGTCCAACCTCATATGTATGTATCTAGTTAAGAGATATGTGATGAGGTGGTGACTAAACTATGATATGAGGTGTCCCATTAGAGAAATAGTCAAAGATGACTCTGTTAATCTATAATATCTAAATGGTAGGTTATCGATTGGGCATTTGTATAGGTATCCTTCATGGAGGAACTTAATATATCGATGAAGAGTGGAAGAAAATGCCCCCATAACATGTATCCAAGGTCATCCAAGTAAGAGGCTATAATGAAGAAGACATGGCATGACCTAAAACCATGTGGAGAGGGTTTTGGACCCTACCATGATATCTAAAGCAATGGTGCCTAATGTCTATCATGGTATATCATCAAACCCTCTAATATTCTTATATGACTTTTATATGGAATCCATATCTATGCCCATGGTTTATAAAAATGTAATATTACATATATTAAGTCTAGAACCACTATCAACTAAAACTCTCTTAACTACACTAATTTTGACTTGAGCTAGTATGAATAGTGGTAAATTTTGATCAATAACTATCTGAGAAGGCATTTCCTCATGATCAAAATAAATAACATCTTCTATAGTTTTTAATGTGTTGACCATTGATAAAAAATAATAAGGTTTTAAATCAATGGGCATAAAAGTTTGAATGAGTGCCTGATAAAGAATGTCCTTGAACACATTTACTTTTTAAAGTAGTTCTAACATGGAAATCTTAGTTGGTGTGTTTTACAACTGATTGATAATATCGTATGTCCTATATGGATATATGTATGTAGGTGGGTTGAGCCTAGGATGAAAGGGAACAAGAGGGTGGTGGATTTCCTAACTAGAGAGAGCAGGCATGGTAGCACATTGAGTAATATCTCTAATCACATTATCTACTGATCATATAGGGTTAGTAGTAGCTATAAGAGGAGATTGAAGGTAATCAATAAGTCAAGGTTGTGGAGGGACAAAGGGTGTCAGCTGGGATCTCTAATGATGAGTAGTGACCTAGGGAAGAGTAAAATGGACCATGCAACATGACCTAGCATGGGATAGAGGCTCCAAGGGAGGTGAGGCAAGAATTATCTTAACATGTTTAGTAATAAATTTATTTATATCATTCTATATTAAAAAAATAAGCATAAAAGGGATAAAATGAAGCTTTACATTAACATATAGTAAAATCCATCATGCATATACATGATAGGACCAAGTATGGACTCATTATTATTTGCAAGAATTTTTTTGAAATAAGTGAGATCCAATTTTAATTTTATGTGAAATTTGATTATGTGTAAGGTGATACCTCCAAAGCATATGTACATAGTATATTCAACTAGGGTTTGAAAGAAATATATATATTTTAAATTACTATGGTGAATTTTAAATACTAAATGTGAAATTTTGATTTATATATGCATTTTCCTTAGGGTGTTTCTAAGGTTTTTGTATGCAAATGAAGTAATTTGGGTTCACCAAATTATTTAAATGTTTTGGAATAATAGAGTTTTATTCCTATTTTAGTTAAGGATCTAGATTAATAAATCAGTAAAGAATATAGAAATAATTATAGTCCTAATTTGTGCAATTTGTTTACTTTTTTCACCTATCTAAAAATAGCAATAGATATGAAGAAATATAACTTAGATGTAAATAGATTGAGATTACTGATATAGAGGCTGAAAATGGCTATGCAGGCCTAGGATAGTGTCATAAAACTAAATCTAGATTTCATTCGATGAAAGGATAGGAGTGCCAAAAAGTGGATGCTTTGGTGTCCATCATTATTGTCCATTCCTACCACTATTATCCAAATTGATCATAGAGACCTAAATTTTTTTGGGTAATTAAAATGTCCCTATGTGAGTCTACCTATGAAAAATCAAGTGTTGGTTATTGATAGAATTAGTTGTAGAGCTGATTTTATCTTCAAACCCTATTCTTCCATCATGCTTGATAAAATGATATTTGAATCTGTAATGAGATTATTTCAACAATAAATTAGAATAGCATAAATATATCCAAATGACTAAAATATATTAGAATATATGATAATAGACAAGCCACTTCGAGAGGGAAACCTCCACAAGCTTCAAAAAGATCAGAATTCACAATATGATGATAAATAATTACCCTCTACCTCCTATATATAGTCTATCTAGGCCATAGTTACTCCATAGGCCGACCTACTAACCAAATTAATGCATAGAGAAATGTGATATAGCACGAAAGAGGGATAAGTAAGCCATAAGTCAGCTATTCTTATTCTCATACATGTGATAGGTTAGGGCCATAGCATGCCCTTCCCCTTTAAACCAATATTGTCCTCAACATTGAACAACTCTGGATGTTGTTGCACAAAATCTTCACCTTCCCAAGTTGCATCTTCACTGCTCAGGTTCTTCCACTTGACTAGATATTCCCTAATCTCTCTAGTTATTAACCTCTTAGTACAATTTTGGAGGATCTTCTCTGGTTCCAAAATGACTCGTCCTTCTTCATCTAGTTCTGGGAATTCTATCTAGATTGAAGCTATCTATCCAATGACCTTCTTCAAACATGAAACTTGAAATTTTGGGTGTATGTGAGATGAATAAGGTAACTCAAGCTTATAAGCCACACTTCCAATTTTATGCAGAACTTGATAAGGGCCATAATACTTAGGAGTAAGTTTGTTGTCCTTTTTTTATTACTTTAAGGACATATGCTTATAAGGCTGCAAATGAACAAATACCCAGTCACCCACCTCAAAATTTCTCTCACTACAGTGTTGATCTACTTGTTGCTTCATCCTATTTTGTGCCAAGGCCAAATTATCTCTCAAACTAGCCAAAACCTCTTGTTGATGTTGAATGTGCTCCCCCACATTTCAACCCTTGGTTTGCACCTTTAATGAAGAAGTGATCGAAGGTGGATAGTAACCATATAGTGCTATAAATGGAGATAATTTAGAAGAGGTATGGAAAGATGTGTTATACCACCATTCTGCAAGTGGTAGCCATTTAACCCAATGTTTCTATTTATCTGATACAAAACAAAGAAGATAAACCTCTAAATATTTATTAACCACTTCTATTTATCCATCAGATTGGGGGTGGTAAGATGAGTTATGAGCTAGTTGAGTACCCAAATAGGAAAATAGTTTAGTCCAAAAATTACTAGTGAAAATAGGATCATGATCACTTACAATTATTTTAGGGGTTCCATGTAATTTGAGAATTGCTTCCATAAAAATAGCTACTATTGTACTTGCTAAAAATAGGTGTGAGAGAGCACAAAAATGGGCATATTTTGTAAGCCTATCCACAATGACCAAGATATCATTTTTACCTTTAGAACAAGGCAACCTTGTGATGAAATCCATAGAAACCTCCTCCCACCTTTGACTAAAAATTGCTAATGGTTGTAATAGACCTGGTGTTTTAATTGTCTCACCTTTATTTTATTGGCATATCAAGCATTCTGCCACAAAATTTTGTACATCTCCCTTGAGTCTTTCCCAAAATAATTCTTTCTTAATTTTGTGATATATTTTTAAGAACCTTGAGTGTCCCCCAATTGGAGATGCATGTAACTCCACAAGAATCTTATGCTTAAGCTCAGAATTTTTGCACAAGTATAACCTACCCTTATACCATAGGACATTACCTTTACATTCAAATTTTTTAGAGACTAAAGTATCTTGATAGAGATTTTGAATCAGAACCTGTGTATCCTTGTCTTGCTCCCATTCTAATCTGGCTTCATCCACCTAATCTACTTGCAATATGGATATTGCATAAAGTAATGCTTCTGTGGATGTATCTCATTTAGATATTGCATCTGCTACTACATCATCTTTACCCTTCTTATAGATGATTTCAAAATCATAACCCGACATTTTGGTTACCCACTTTTGTTGTTCCTCAGATGATAATCTTTGCTCCAAAAAGTATTTGAGACTATCATGATTAGTTTTCACCTTAAAGTGTCTACCCATAAGATAGGGCCTCCATTATTTAACTGCATGAAGAATAGCCATCATTTATTTCTCATAAATAGGTTTTTGTAGATTCTTTCCTTTGAATTGATGAATCTCAAATGAAATGGGTCTTCCTTCCCACATTAGTACCACTCCCAACCTAGATCTAGAAGCATCACATTTAATAGTGAATGTCATTTAGAAGTTTAGAGTAGCCAAAACTGGAGTGGTGCACATAGCTACTTTTAGTTTCTCAAATTATTTGGTGGTGGCATCATTCCAATGGAAGGCATCCTTTTTTAGCAATGTAGTGAGTGGAGTTGCTATGCTGCCATAACCTTTCACAAATCTTTGGTAGTAACTTGTTAGTCCTAGGAACTCTCTGAGTTTTTTGAGATTTTTTGGCATGGGCCATTCCATCACAGCTTTGATTTTCAAGGGATCAACTTTGACACCTTCATGGGAAATAATTTGACCTAGGTACTCTACCTCTTGTACTCTAAAAGCACATTTGGATGGCTTCACATAGAGCTGATGCTTCTCCAAAAATATCAGCACCTATTTCACATGTTGCATATGTGCTTCCCATGTCTGACTATAAATCAATATGTCATCAAAGAAAACCAACACAAACTTCCTTAAAAAAAGCCTTAAAATAGTGTTCATCAAGCTCTACAAAGTAGATGGTGCATTTGTAAGACCAAAGGGCATTACCAAAAACTCATAATGGCCCTCATGCATTCTAAAAGTAGTTTTATGAACATCTTCATCCTTGAATCTAATTTGATGGTACCTCGAGCAAAGGTCTAATTTTGTGACATAATTAACACCATGTAACTCATCAAGTAAATCATAAATTAATAGAATATGAAGCTTATATTTGATGGTGTACTTGTTGAGTTCCCTATAATCTGGGCACATCCTCCATGTGTCATCCTTATTTTGCATCATGACCACTAGTGATGAATATGCACTTTGGATATGCCTAATGATCCTTTCTACTAGCATCTCATGGACCATTTTTTCAATTTCACTCTTCTATGCATATGGATATCTATATGGTCTAATATTTGGTGGTTGACTCCCTGGAAGTAGTTGAATGGCATGATCATGTTCTCTTATTGGTGGTAGTCCTTGTGGCATGGCCTCAAAAATAGATGGATGGTCATCAAGAATCATTTGTAGATCAGGATGTGTAGATGCTTGTGTGGGTTGAACTTCTATGGAACATAATCATGAAACAATTCCTTCTTCCCCTTGTTTAGTATATTGGTCATCTGATGTGAACTAACCAATTGTGGAGATTTTTCCTGTAATCCACGTAGTTCAATTTTCCTACCTTTATAATGAAAGTGTATGAATAGTTCTTGGAAGTTCATCTCAAAGGTACCTAAGTTTGTGATCCATTGGACTCCCAAAACAATGTGTTACCCATGGGAATAGAAAACATAGGAGAATCAAGATTGTACTCACCCATAACAGGCTTAATACTATGGCATTTGCCTGAACAATTAATTGTGCCACCATTTGCAATCATGACTTGAAATTATGGTGCTAGGTAGATGAAATAGTTCAATCGAGTGGCTAACTTATGGTTGATGAAGTTATGTGTGCTCCTTAAATCAATCAACACTGTCACCTTCTATTTCTTGAGGAAACCCACCACCTTAAGAGTTTATGGACTGTTAATACCTGTAAGTGCATGACAAAATATTGTAGGTTGGGAATTTTTAGGTACCTCCTCTATCTCTTCCTCATAATTATTGGAGGCATCATCTTCTTTTTCATCTTCATTGGATCCCTCAATGTAGAATAAATTCTTAACACATATATGTTCTTTTCTCCACTTGCTGTCACAACTGAAACATAATCCTTTTGCATGTTTCTCTTCAATTTGTTATGGGGTCAATCTAGTAGGTGGAGGAAATGTTGGTGTCGATATGTTATGATATTTGAAGTGAGTGAATGGATGCTTCTTATTAGCTATGAATTTTTCCTTAGCTTTGCATGCCATGATAATAGAATCAGAAATCTTAAGTGGATTGAACATGCATACCTCATGTTGAATGTGGTTCTTGAGTCCACCCAAATATAGGTCATTCAAGTTCTCCTCAAAAATTGTATCCACCTATAAGGATAGGTTTTGGAAATGACAAATATACTCCTTGATAGAGCCAATCTATCATAATTTTGCTAGTTGGCTGAAGTAATTCTCTGTCACACTATTGCCATAGTGTAATTGTAACTCCTCTATAAAAATTGACCAAGTGACATTGAGAGTCATCTTTTTATTTTGAGCACACAACCATCAATACCAAATGAATTGATCAGGTTCAAGATACAAGGATGCCATGGTAACCTTTTATCCACTTGGGATCTAATGTAGATCAAAAAATTCTCCATTTGGTTGATCCAATTGAGTGGATCTTTTCCATCAAATTTGCAGATATCTACCTTTGGTAATAGGTTCCTCTGTGGCACTGTAGTTAGATTTGAAGTAGACTTATTGGGAGAACCACCCTAGTGGGGTTGTGAAATAGTGTTAGCTAGATGATTTGATTGATTATTTTTCAAAGTCGATATGCTATCTACCAAACTATCTTATATGGATTTCATATTAGATTGTATACCTTGCACCTCACTTCTAATGCCTTACACACTATAGTCAAGTTGGCTCACTTTATGATCTATGTTAGAGAAACTTGGTATAAAGGGTATATACATCTCCCTTTTGACTCCATCTCTTCTTTGCTAGGAGTTTTACCTAGAGTTTTAACACCCTTTCTTCGGCCCTGAGTTTGTGGACCTACCATAAAAGGGCTTTATGATGTCGACCCCAATTGGCACATTTGACCCAACTTTGACCAAGTGATTTTGGAATTATTTTGGCCTCAAAAATATGCAAAGAACATATCATATCCAAATTTTTCTAAACTTTCCAAAAATGTAAATAACTCTAAAAAATTCTTTGAATTGCGTACTATAGAGCAATTTTATGAAAAACACTAAAATAGAGATAACATTTTTAAAATAGATCCAAATAATATAAAATTTTAATGGAAGATTAATTTAATAATTTTTCACCTCCAGTAAAAAAATTCAGATAATTTTGTAACCAATTTTTAGAAATAGCCAAATTTAAAAAATTAGGTTTTTGCTCACAAGATTGCCCAAATCACAGTGTTGATACCACTTGTAATGAGATTACTTCAACAATAAAGTAAAATATAAGAAATATATCCAAATATGATTGAAATATATCATAATATATGATAATAGACAAGCCACTTTGAGGGGCTAACCTCCACAAGCTTTAATAAGAGCAAAATTCACAATATGATGATAAACAATTACCCTCTACCTCCTATATATAGTATATCTAGGCCATGGTTACTCCATAGGCTAACCTATTAGCCAAATGAATGCATGGATAAATGTGATATAGCATCAAAGAGGGATAAGTAAGCCACAAGTCAACTATTCCTATCCTCATACATGTGATGGGTTAGGGCTATAGCAGAATCACTTGAGAAAGAGGGGGTTATTGTGTAATATGCATTGAATGTGTAATCCACACCCTTGTGTGGGCACACTTCTTACATACCAATACTCTGAAGAGGGATCAAGCCATATGTAGTTCTACCACCTAGTGTGCTTTGTGCAATATTGTGATGCAAATGTAAAATGTCAATTAGATAGTGTTTGAGGTGGATAAGGATCAGTATAAGAGTTTGAGTATGTTTGCAGTGGTGTTGGGTGATTGTATGAAGAGAATAGGGAAGTTTGACTTAGTTCTTTATTTATATTCTTGCTTTCCTTATAAGTTTTATCACCTCCTTTGTAAATAAACTTTGAGTGGGATTTTATAGGGAATAATTGGTCATGGGTCAGATATATTCATGCTAATTAGACCTAATTAAGGATAAATATTAGATGAAAATGACCATTGGGATTCAAGGTAAAAAAGGATAAGAGAACCAAAAATTGGATACTTTAGTGCCTGGTTTTATAATCCAAGTTTGGTGCTCTTATCCTATAGGCTCAAGACCTGGGGGAATAGGATTGGCATAGGGAATACTATTTAGATGAGGTGGAATCAAGGTTAAAAAGGTTTTGGATGACTAAAATGAGAAAAATAGTATCTGTAAGTGTCAAAATAGCATGCAAGAAGGACCTAAGGATGGGGTCTCTCAAGCCACACTCAAACTACCTATTTAGAAATTTTATATGATCATAGTGGTCATGAATTAGTAGTAGCAAAAGTATTAGTTCATGAAATTCATTATTGATTTCTCTTTGGTGTATTTGGAGTAGAAATAATTGGAACATGTTTAGTTACTCTATGTAACTAGGTATGTTGTGTAGGAGTAGATGAGGATTCCATTGAATCTATTGATGGTTAAAATTGTGTTGTTTCTAACACCAACAATGGGAAGTTTCAAGAATGTGGGACTTGCAACCTGAAACAACCTCCAGATTTTAAAGAAGCTGGCTCTTCTTTATATCAAGTGTATATTGGGAAAAGAGATAGGAATCAAACAAAAACACAAGTGCAATGAAGAAAAAATCTAATTATGGTGATGCACCTGAATTTAATTCAACCCTTAATTTTGAGCATAGTGAAGCTATATGTAAAATTCAATTACATTAAAGAGTGAACAAGGCATGATCAATGTAAAAGATGAAAAACAATAGAAATAGAGGCTCATAACTTAGACAACTTTTTTAGTGACACAGAAAAATATCAACAAAGGCACATAACTCAGTCTTGTTATTAATTCTCTAGTCACATAAAAGGCATAGAAACATGCACAGTTACATAAAATTTCTAACTCAAAAAAATAGAAAAAAAGTGAATGATATTCCCGATCACAGCTAAATTTTTTTGAAAACTCTTGAAAATAATCTCTCATAGAAAACTCTCCCTCTCTTATGATGATTTGCACCCCTATTTATAGCATCAAACTAGCTCTAGATTGCATGCATGTTCCCAATTAGATAGCCTAACTAAACTCTAACTAAAAAAGAAGTGTCTAACACAAGATATTTCTTGGATCTAAAATGTTTCATCTTGTTGTGAGTTCATTGGCCGAAATAGATACACAAGACGCTTCCTTATGTCAAATGAAAGAGGACACTTGGCCAATTCTCTTACTCTACTTGACAACTTTCTTATTATTCAAAAGGCACCAAAAAATTACACTTGGCAGCTTCCAAGGAACTTACCGAAGACACACGACACTTTTTGTGTAACTTATACTCTTTACTATGTCTTTGCATTGGGGTGATCCATCTTTGACATCTGTCACAATCTACTTCTTCAAACTTTAATAATTTATGGAGAATGGGACCCACAACACTTCTCACTTGAGTAACTTCAAGAAGGGAATAGGTACAGGTGGTTCTTTTCATGCATCTTTAATAGGGGACATGTGGTTATCTCCACTACTTTTAGCTACCTTTTGAGAATCTTATGGAAGGTGACACATGTTGGTCTCTACATCGCTCTGTTTATACTATAGAAACAATCAAGGCTCATTTAATATTTACATAGATGGTGAGACTTGGAGACTTCCACTTGCCTCAGAAATAAAACTTGGGACCCACCATAGTCTTCTTATCAATGAAACAAAGTGAAGATATTTTAGATGTTGACATGTGGCAGCTTCCACTTTCTTCAGCCAAGGATACGTGGCATCTTTCGTTGCTTTTTAGAAAAGCATATTGAAACCTTCTACTTAATGCCACTTGGCACCTTCCACTGGTCTTGAGAAAATATTATTGAAACCTTTGAAACTCAAAAGAAATTTGAAATGCAGATGCCATCATGAAATGTGGATACCAACACTTGTCACACTCCACTAAATTACTATGAGACATGTGGCATGTTTCAAGCAACTTACATAGATTATAAAATATGTCTTGGCTACTGATACCTAATAGTTTCTGCTTAATTCTGATTCTTAAATATAATTTAAGTGAAAAGAAATTTGAGCTCGTGCTCTGAGTCAAAAAACTTTACTATCTCAAACTGAAGTGCATAGGGACAAAACTTGGAGTGCATAACTGAACTTGAAAAATGTAGAGTTTTTTAATTTACAATTCTTGGCAACCTCGAGGAATTTTTAGCCTAATAAAAAAGAATCTACTACTCCCACATGATCAAACATGACAAAAAATCATAGCTTTAGTAAGGTTGTCTAATAAGCAGACCACTCATTATCAGATAATCCTTGCTTATTTTGCAATTCATGAAAGGCTAAATCAAGGTTAATGATATCCTTGTGTGAAAAATTCTACAAAATATGAATTGTAGCCTTAAATTTAAATTCAAGCTAGGAAATAGGAATCAAAATAGCTTCTACTTTAGGCACTGATGAATCATCTCTTAAACCCTAAAAAACTACCTGATCATTCTTCCTGGCTAATAATAAAGGTTTAATTTCATCAATCATCAACATAGTGTTGTCATTAGGAAAAGGGGAAGGAAGAACTAATTGTACCAAATCTTCAATGTGTTGTTTCATGTCATTGATTCCTTCTTTCATCACATCTAGAAGTTCTCTACAATTGATGGCTATGGAGTTGCAATTGAGAACCTCATTCACTCTTTTAGCAGTGACCATTCTATCACTAATCCCTACTACTAACAATGTTCCATCAGTTGCATCATATAACTTTTGCAGCAGTGTTTGAGAATCCAACACTCTCCCAAAAATAGTAGATAGACTGTCTTAAAATAAAGTCTCTACCTTTTCACATAATTTTTGTGCATTTAGCAAAAAGGTTAGAGAAGGTTTGAGCTAAATAATCTCCTCAGAGATTCTTTTCCATATTGATTCATAAAGCTCTTTAACCAAATTCAACACCCCTATATCCTTTGGCTTATTAGCCAACTAAAGTGTCAATTGTTCTATCTTTTGTTGCTCTACTTGAAGTTGGGCCTGTATAGTAGTGGTATTCTTCTATTCATTCAGTAGCTTCTGTTGAAGTTGAGTAACCTGTAATAGGCTTTCCTCACATTTTTCCTAAAATGATACCTTTTCTCACCTTAAAGTTGTCACTGCATCTTTTACCTACATTAGCCCTACTTTCAAAGAATTATTTTGGGCCGGTATAGCTTGGTGAGTTTGTAGAGAAATAATATCTTTCAACTATTTATTTATAATCTCTATTTCATTATTCTTAGTATTGATCTCTGTAGTCAAATTGCTATAGTTTGCCTTCTCTTGGACTAGGTCAGCCTCCATCTTTTATAGCTTTGATATTTTCAAATAATCCTTAGCTACTATATAAGTGGATTCATTTAGTAGTTTGACCCTATCTTATGGTCTAAATAGGGACATGTCTATAGCCACTACATTCATCATGTAATCTTTAGGCTACATCTACTCATTTGGATTGACTATATTTGATGACAAATGGGTCACTATCAGTTGCTATTGGATTGGGTCAAATTTTGACCTTAGATGTGATGTAGCTAAGAATTTATTATGTCTGATACTATTTTTCTCCCTTCGGTCTTCCCTTGCCTTCCTAGTAGCATCTGCTTGAGTTTGGAAGGTAGAAGGAGAGGCAATGTGCCCACCTGCAAAAGGATAACCTTGTGGCAAGACATATGGAATAGCTAAATGTTGGCTAGGGGAAATTTGAGGAGGTACTTTCTTGGGGATAGAGGGGGAAAAATGAGGCAATGATATGCCCTGAGTAGGGATAGATGGGGAAAAATGAGAAATAGGCACAACAGAGGTGGTAGGGGGATGTCATTAGGCCAGATGGAATCATCATCCCTAAATGGGAAGATAGAGATTGAGAAGAAGGAGAAACAATACTTACCTGAGGAGCCACCAAAGTACTTTGTGGTTGGTGTTGTGAGGGTTCTTCCCTCTCCTCTGAATCAAGTTGAAACCTCAGCCTCTTATGTTTCCTTGGTGTTTCTTCTTCTGGATATGCTTCTTTTTCTTCAACATTTGCCACTACTACTAGTGGTGCCTATGCAAAATTGGGAACCCCAAGGTTTGATGCTAATGGATAATTTTTTGGTGGTGAAGATACCACACTCTTTTATTTTTTAATGATGCTAAGAGATTGGGCCAAATAGTTATAGTGGCTAAAGCTAAGGTTTGCCCTGGGGTCTATGATGTTTGGCTAGATCCTACTCTGGCTTCTGGCTCTCCACTATGTATCTACAAATTACTTGTATCAGGGCTAGAAATAAGAGATATATGACATCCATCCCAGAGTTCCTCTCATTTCTCATCTAAATCCACATTTTGAAGAGAGTGAGTTGTCTAACAAATTTCTTTCCTATATTTGTAATAGGCTTTTATTTTCTCAGCATTCCAGTCTTTATTCTTTAGTGCTCTTCTTAAACTAGAAGTCATTCTAATTTTAGGATCAAAATCCCTTTTCTTAACATAAAATTTTTTCCATGGCCTATTCTCTGAAAGGGAAAAATTCATCAATTCTACATAAAAATCAAGAATATCTTCCCTAGGATTCTTTCTATTTTCCTAAAAAGGACAGCCCTCATGCACAATTCTAGTAGCAACCTTATTATTATTAACCCATGAAGTTATGAAACCATTTGGGTCATATACCCATTTATCTTCAATTAGAGAGAAACTTAGGAAGGCTAGCTTTCTTAGCAACATGATCTCATCATCTCTGACCTCTAGGGTCATGTTATTTTTCACCAATGGAACATCATACATTTTCTTCTTTTTCTTCTCAGTGCCATATTCATTATCCACCATGGAAACTTGCCTGGTGACCTCTAAGAATGGTAACCTAAGGGTTAAAATCTTAGGTAGTAACATTGGTTCTCCACTAAAACCATGGACTTGAATAATAGTATGATGGGCTCCAAAAAAGTAATCACACGGGATAGTGCAATTGGTCATAAGGCCTGAGACACTTGGGGTCAATCTATTTACAATTGGCTCTGGGCTCAAATGACAAAAAGTAGGGGTAACAAAAAGTTCCCAAAATTCATATGGGTCACTAGTTTTAGACAAGATATGTGTCCATGCAAACACAAGAATGGTCCTATGTAGACTGAAGCTTGGGTCATACATATTTAGATGCATGTGTTGGGAAAAGATGCCAGAGTTTTGATGCAACATAAGGTGAAACATATAAGAAGAATACCTAAAAATCCCTTTTGATTTGAACTAGGAAAGTTGTTCCACTATTGAATATGCAATCTGCTAAGAGAAATCAAGCCAATACTCTTGAGTCTTGTCAACATTTTTCAATTTGAAGAGGATAGCTATTTGTTCCTCATAAATGGTCATATCATCTTTCATTCCAAAAATGAAAGCCATCATGGAAAGTGCATCTTGACTAGCTTGTGCAAATTTTGCTCTTGCTGCAAGCAGTGTCGGCACAGTGGTATCATCATCACCTAATTGTAATTATAATCTCAAAAACCTCAATTGAGTATTGATGTTTTCCCACATTTTTTGCATTTTGGCAATGGTGGGAAACATGGTTGTCTTATCATGATACAAGGCCAACATTTCTCTAATAGACTTTGGTGTAATCTGCACCATGAATGGACCCTATTATATGGTATTTGAGGGCACATGAAACAATTCAACACATATTTTATCCAAGTCAAGGTATGGATGCACACCTGGGACAATGGATTGTGTCAGTTGGGAAGTCTATATCCTCATTACAAATGTCTCATATTTTCTAACCTTGTCCCTCTGAATACACCGTTGATGTGCCCCTTCTCTGAGAGTTTTTCTACTAGTTCTTTAAAGAATTAGGTCCATGATTCCATTTTCAAGTATTTTACCTTTGTTGAGTTATTTGCATGACCAACTTCAGGGACTCTAGTCCATGGGTAGGTCTTTAATGGTTTTTTAGGGGCTAAATCATATGATTTGCTTGTAAGAAACTTGTCAATGGATTCATAAATCCTAGACCCTTGTTGCGAAGACTGTGATCCTTCCATATCTATATCTATTCTTGAAAATAGTGAACTATGGTAATGGGTATGAAGCTTTTGTAATAGAAAAAGGGTGCTTTCACTTAAACAAATTTGCTATGAACTGAAAATGCAAGTAGCAGGAATTTTCTCACAGACGCAAGAATGTTTGAGACACTGTAAGCTTTAACTCTTGTTATGAGGTATTTATTGACCCATCAAGTCTCAAAATGGCATTAAAACTGGGTGATCATTAGCAAATCTTACTAAATCTTCATGGGACAGTGAGTTAGACATGTCATGAAAGTGGCTATGCAAGGTACCTTGGGGAATTTAAAGATTTGGGAGATATTTAACGTGTCGAGAGTTTTGAAAATTTTGAAAAAAAACTCTGAATTGTGGATACATATTTAAAGAGAACTTATTTAAAAGAAAGAGTGGGAAAGAAAAATGGGAAAACAAAGCAACAAGGAAAGGGAAACTATCTACTATAATACATTAACCAGATATCTTTGTCCCCATCCTGTATCAAAAGAATAATTTCTGAAGTTTCCTTCATGGTGAAATGACTTATGTTTCTAGACAAGTGGCTGAATGTGATGAAACTCTGGTGTTTTGATCTTCTTGTATTCTAGTTTTATTGGCTTGTATTCGAGTGAATTAGAGTCAAACATGATTCCAATATATACATACTCTTTTTGTTCTTGAAATCTTGTCGAATGTTGGTTCTTCGTATTAGCATGTCTCATCAAGAAACCAATGGCTATTTGCTCATTACCATAATCCCTTTGATATACATCATTTATTTGCTTATCTCTTTCTATCTCAAACTCACGTACCATTGCATGATCAACTTCAAGGACTCTAAAAATATCATCTTCAAATTCACCAACCTCTTGACAGGATAAGTCTAAAATCTTGCAGTAATTTTGTATATTTATTTGAGTCTCTATGATGTCTTGTTCATCTGCAAATAGCTCACAACATCTTTGAAGAATAGTATAACCTACCCCAATGACTTCAAATAAGTAATTCAAATCATGATCAAGGAAGTATTCATGCTCCTCCATATCATCTTGCAAAGTGTGAATAAAGTCAGAAATTATCTCTTCCTCATCAAACATTAAGGCACAAGCTTGTGACTTCCAACTCAGAATCTAGAATTCATGTTGAGAGACCTAAGGATTGATATAAGGGGTATCTTTTGGCATTTCTTCCCTTGAACTATTTGGGATTTCATGATCTTCATCAAATATGACATAAGTGCCTAGACTAGTAGAGTCATAATTTCCACATGGATCATTTTACATCATAGCAAACAAATGATTATTTTCCTCTTCTTGATCATGTTTAGTCCAGTCACCTAACTCCTCAACAAAAACCCTTTCTTCCTTATTCAACATAGCATGAGCTACCTCTAATTTTTAGATTGGTTCATTGGTGATGTGATCCTTATATAGTGGCTCAAATAATATCTTCATCTTTGAACCATATTTGGTTTTTAGGATAATATGAGACCATTCGAGTGACATATATCCTCCTATTTTAGTTGTAAAGTCTCTGGATAAACATAAACCAAATACAGGGGGTATATCTATGACAACTACATCTTGATTGATAATTATTTTTGGGCAAGTATACAATTGCAATGGGAGTTGTTTAATTCTCCCAATTATTTGCACTGATTTGCCATCTAACTGCAAAACTCCTTTAGTGACTGGCTCATACTTTATCTTTAAAGCATCTACTATTTGCTTAGGCATTACTATAGTACTAGCCCCTGAATCTATCATTGCATTATGTAATAGTTTCTTGCCAACTATCAAAGTCAAATAAAAGGGATCTAGTTTGGATTTGCTTACCTCTAGTGAATTATTCACTAGGGTTGTTGTCTGCAGATGAATTGTCTTTGAGCTTTTCTTTTTTAGTAGGTCCTTCTTTGGTCCCAATATGATTGGGTACTGATTGGCCTTGTATATATTCTTGTAACAGTGTCTTTTGTTTAGGGATAGCTAATATGTCCCATATTGATACTTGTGCTAGAGTCCTCTTCAATTGATCTACCACATTCATCAGTCTCAGAGTCTGGGTTTTTGGAAAATAAGGACACCTTGCTTTTTCTTGAACTTCAAGAACTACTTGATTTTGCACTGGCTAAGGCACTTCTTGTCTAACAGCTATGTTTTGATGACCTCAAAATGGAGGATTCTCCATAACTTCATTGTTTGCAACTTCAGGCTATTCCATCATTCTTCTCTTTGATCTAGTATAGTAGTCTGATTGCACCACTGGTTTCTTGGAAGTAGAAGCTTCATTCAAGAATACTAATTCTTCATCTTCAACCCATGAGAACAAAGCATGTTCCAGGGCTATTTCTTCTTGTTTTTGTAAATACATCCCCTGCATCTAAGCCATTAAGACTGAATCTTGCATACCAAAATATTAGTAGGCTTGATTTTCACTAGTACTTGCAAATTGTCCATCCATTCTTCTTTGCTCTGCTATCTTTTGTTATAGATTACCCATGGGACAATATCTAGGCATATGAGCATTATTACAAGGGAAATGCCAGGCATTAGTGCCATCTACATAGTTATTTTTCCCTTGAACAATCTCCCTATTTGAATTTGGGGGAACAGTCTGTGAGGGTGTAGGGATTGCAACTAATTAGTTTGCCGACTGAGGGTTATTTTGCCTATAATAACCCTAATACTAGTTTGGCTGTGGTGGAAATCTATTTCCTTGATAGCCTTGATATTAGGGTTTAGTATAAGTGTTCTGCTATCTTTTTATGTCGATTAACTCATTATAAAATGTCCTTAAGATATTTTTGATATCATCCATCTCAGATGACTAGGCAGGGACAAGTTCTTTAGCAGGTTGTTGAGGATATGTGTACATAGACATAGGTGGGGCTATGGAATTAGGGGCTTCTTGAGGCAATGGTTAATTAATCTATAAAAACATGGGCATGGAAGGCCTTGGGGGAAACTTTCTAGCATCTATTAAAATATTTTCAACTCTGACTGCATAGTCATAAGCCTCTGACAGAGTCTAACCTCCAAGTGACTGAATCATGACTGATATATCTAAATTTAAAGACTTAAGATAAAAAAACTATAGCCATACCTAGTAATGGTCTTGCTATAGTAGGAATCCTTTCCCAAGTCTTTTGATATCTTGAATTGAAGTCAGTCATTGCTTCTTGTGGTGCTCTTTGGATAGTAATCGATTGTTGCAACAAAGAAGATTTATCACCCTTTTCTTTAAATCTTTCAAAGAAAAGATCTCCAAGATGATCCCATGTAGATATTGTATTTGGAATCAAGGATTTGTACCATTCTAGAGCCTTCCCTTTAAAAGAAGATGCTAATAATCTTGTAGCCACATTCTACTATGTGACAACATGTATAGCACAGACATCTGACACATCCTATAGATGTTCTTCAAGTGTTCTGAAATCTTGCCCATTGAATTTGGGTAGAACTTTCAAGGCATTTACTAGGATAAGATCCCAGGTGGCTGGTGGTATTGGGAGAATCAAAGGACTACCAGTGTTCTAACTTGTATAATTTCTTGGGGATATAGGTGCTCCCATATTTTCTCTTGGTATTGGTATAAATTGATTGACCCTTCTTCTTAGACTAGCTACCAATGGTGGTAAAAGAATACCTAGATTTATAGAAGATTGAGATCTGGTTACTGGTCCACAGCTCTAACTCCTTATAACTCTCTAGTTCATATGGTCTTGAAAGAAAATTCAAGATGGTGTCCCACTAGGCATGCCAAAAAATATTGATGGTTAAAATTGTGTTGTTTTTAACATCAACAATGGGAAGTTTCAGGAATGTGGGACTTGCAACCTAAAATAACCTCTAGATTTTAAGAAGCTGGCTCTTCTTTATATCAAGTGTATATTAGGGAAAGAGATAGGAATTAAACTAAAACACAAGTGCAATGAAGGAAAAATCTAACTATGGTGATGCACCTGAATTTAATTCGACCCTTAATTCCAAGCACAGTGAAGCTATATGTAAAATTCAATTACACTAAAGAGGAAACAAGGCATGATCTATGTAAAAGATGAAAAATAATAGAAATAAAGGCTCACAACTTAGACTACTTTTGTAGTGACATATAAAAATATCAACAAAGGCACAAAACTCAGTCTTCTTATTAATTCTCTAGTCACATAAAAGGCACTGAAACATGCATAGTTACATAAACTTTCTAACTCAAGAAAATAGAAAAAAGGCAAATGATATTCCTGATCACAACTAAAAGAGTCTAAAAACTCTTGACAATAATCTCTCATAGAAATTTCTCCCTCTCTTTTGATGATCTTCACCCCTATTTATAGCATCAAACTAGCTCTAGATTGCCTACACATTCCCAATCAAATGGCCTATCTGAACTCTAACTGAACTGGAAGTGTCTAACACAGGATATTTCTTAGATCTAAAATGTTTCATCTTCTTTCAAGTTCATTGGATGAAATAGATACACAGGATGCTTCCTTCTATCAAATGGAAGAGGACACTTGGTTGATTCCCTTTCTCTACTTGACAACTTTTTCATTATTCAAAAGGCACCAAAAAATGACACTTGGTAGCTTTTGAGGCACTTACTGAAGACACACGACACTTTTCATGTAACTTATACTCTTTACTATGTCTTCACATTGGGGTGCTCCATCTTTGACATCTATCACAATTCACTTCTTCAAAATTTAACAATTTATCGAGAACGGGACCCACATCACTTCTTGCCTGAGCAACTTCAAGAAGGGAATAGGTACAGATGGCACTTTCTACACATCTTTAACAAGGGATATGTGGCAATCTCTGCTATTTTAAACTACCTTTTGAAAATCTTATGAAAGGTGACACGTGTTAGTCTCCATGTCACTCTATTTATACTATAGAAACAATCAAGCCTCATTTCATATTTACACAGATGGCGACACTTGGTAGCTTTCACTTGCCTTAGAAACAAAACTTGGGACCCACCATAGTCTTCTTATCAATGAAACAAAGTGAAGATATTTTGGATGTTGACACATGGCAGCTTCTGCTTTCTTTAGCCAGGGATACGTGGCATCTTCTGTTGCTTTTTAGAAAAGCATATTGAAACCTTCCACTCGATGCCACTTGGCACCTTCCCATAATCCTGAGAAAAGCTTATTGAAACCTTTGAAACTTAAAATAAGTTTGAAATGCGGATGCCAACATGAAACATGGATGTTGACACTTGTTGTGTTCCACTGAATTACTATGAGACATGTAGCATGTTCTGAGCAACTTACAAAAATTAAAAAATATGTCTCAGCTATTGACACCTGGTAGTTTCTACTTAATTCTAATACTTAGACAAAATTTAAGTGAAAAGAAATTTGAGCCCCTACTCTAAGTCAAAAAACATTACTATCTTGAACTGAAGCACGCAAAGACAAAACTTGGAGTGCATAACTAAACTTGGAAAATGTAGAGTTTTTTACTCTATAGAATCCACTATATACCTCTAGTTCAAAGATCTCTCATGTGTAGGCTACCTAGGAAAAGGGGCTTCTTGTTGATTACCATTTTGTGGATGATTAACAATAATAGGTTTGATAATTATCTATATGGGAATAAACTTATCTTTTTCACGTATATTTTCATATGGAATTACAAAAACTATGACTACTTTGTTTGTATGAATGTATTTAAAACACCCATGGATTGTAGAAGGTACTATGCATAGTTTATCTATCCAAGGTCATCCCAGTAACATATCAAATAATCTTGTGTATGGTATAACTAAAAAGGTAGTAACCAAATGTTATGGATCAACTTTTAAAGGTAAATCCATCTCACCAATAACATGTTGTGTTATCTCATCAAATTCTTTAATCATTTTGGTCAAAGGGTATAAATAATCATGTATATATCCCAAATGTGTAAGTATTATCATGGCACACATGTTATCACTAACACTATTATCAATCATAATTATATGTATAGTTTGATGATTAAGGTATTATTAAATAAATAATGAATTAAGATCTAAGTCATTATCTGCAATCTCATAGTCATCAAATGAAATACAAGGTCTCTAAACCATAGGATGTATTGTGTGTGTATAAGTTCTAATAATCCCATCTAATGGGTGTCCATAGTGTGGTAGAAGAGGATGTGGTTATATGATCAGCCTAGTATCCACTTCATCCACATGGAATGGGTGACATTATTGGATTTATTAATGACCTCACTACTGACCTTCACCTTGGGAGATATACTCAATGCAAGACTATAGGAGTAAATGTTTGAGAAGGATAAGAGGCCCATGCATGACTATTACTATAATATTTCATATTTTTTGAATGTAGTCATGGAAAAAGTTTTTGTTCATAATAGATCTCTCTATATATTATCCCTAGAAAGCATTAAAAAATAGGTAGGCAACTTATTTTCCTTACTTCACATCTATGCATATCTGAGGAATATAGTCATAATTGTTGAGAACATTTACCCTCAAGTCTTAAGGAAAATTCATGAAAAATCCTTGCTCAAAGTAACATAAATCATTAAAAAAATTCTAGGGCTAATGGGGGATTATTTACTATATCCTAGTTACACATTAATCATGGTGATGAGAACAAGGTTACGTCTCCCATAGTGTGTCCTCGATAAACTAGCTGAATAGGAGATTGCTTACTAGCTATGATGGAGTGTCGATAGGGATTTGAAGAAGAAGAAGGTCATGTTTCATGTCTCTTTTTTTATGACTAATTAGATGTACTCTAATAACATAAATTATATAATTTGGTAAATCCAAGGAATACTATTCATTGGTGACTTTTTCTTATAGGGATTGGGATCCTAATAGCCTAATTTAAAATCACATCCAAGGTTTAGGCATCCCCTATCAGAATGAACCATATGAACATGATTTCATATTTTTGAATGTAAAATATGATTTTGAGATTATGAAGAGAAAAAAATAGTTAGACTAATGGATGATATTTTAATATTTATATAAAAAGAATCTTTTATAATAATTATAGAGACACATACTAGGCTCCCAAATCCCAGTAGATGGGAAACTACAAATTATTGGACCTCTTGGCATTCATGTAACCTCTTCTAAATAATCACCCATTGTGATTATAGCCATAAATTAGGAGCAAGGTGTGGAAGAGGACACTATCATCTCAATGTCCTCATAGGTGGGTCCATATCAAACACCACCAATTGTAATGACAATTGTTAAGTTAGATCAAGAGGTGGAAGAAATTCCTACTATTTAAGTTCTTTTTAGAGAGATAAATAACCAATTTGCATTAATTTTTATGATTCTAAAGATTCTAGCCTTTGTGTTGCATCCTTGCCTCTAACCACTACAAGTGTGCATGTTAGATCCAGTTCCACTCAGTAGTCTCCTCCCTTGACCAAAAATTCAACTTGCTATAAGATGAAGCCTATAGTTCTTAGGGACAATATAGGTATAGTTTCTAAAACACCAATACAAGAATGGCATGAGCATGAGGATGAGGAATTGAAAAAGGCCAAAATCTTGAATCTTGAAGGAGTAAGAAGGAAAGCACCAATAAAATAAGAAAATTCATGTGAGGACAATGCTTCTATAAATACCTTGGACCCTTTTGTTTCTTTAATTCTTATCGATTCTACTTTCTATGCTATTTCTTTCATTCACTAGCTCCTATTGTTTTAGTATTGCTTTGGAATATTCAATCCCTATTACTTATAGTGTTACTATTGTTCCTACAAATTTTATTTACTCAATATTTGAAAGTGTTTCTATTATATTTATGGTTTCTAGTGTATCTATTGTTTCTTCCTCACCTATTATTACTTTAGTCACAGTTTCCCTTACTCCCCCTTAAATCCAAGAAGGTACATTTTAAGAAGACAAGGGGAGCCCTTACTAGTGCTCAATCACATTTATACTTAGCTTAATTTCGATTTCATATTAATTCCTCTACTACAACCTAGGCTACTTATATTATTTCCTCTACCAAATCTAAGAAGAATAAAACCACTTATATTGTTCATCCAATGCATCAGTTTAAAAATGTAGATGGGTCTAAGATCATTTTTCCATCATTACCAGACCCATTTCACATAGAGAATTTAATATAATATTCATGGTATGTTTTGATAGAGATTACTATAATGGATACTAAGTTAGTAGATTCCACATAACTAGTAATTTCGTAGTGGGATACAGACCTGTAATCCCAAGCCTCCAAAAGACCCAATATTAATATAATTGAGCTCCCCACTATGATATTGATTTTTAGCAAATCAATAGCTACCATTCAGAGGTTAAAGAAGAGGAAGATATAATACGAATCTAGTAGAGGCTTGGGCTTGGAGGAAAAGTAGGATGTGTTCTCATTGTCAAAGAGAAAGACCAGAAGATGTGGGTAGTCTCCATATAATGAGTATTTAAAAAATTACCTGCAGGAAAATATTAAGGCATTATTATAACTTCATGAAGGAATGTTTCATGATATACAATAGTTACAACAAAATTTTAAGAAGGTAAGAGAATAAAAACAAATTATTGATGTTCGTAGGGAGATTAAAGGTGATTTATAAAATGTTGTTCTTAGGATTTAATTTTTTTGTAAACTATTGGTTCAATGAGGGAAAAATTATCCCCTCACATTGTTGAAATGGTTAATCTATTTAATTCTTTGAAATAATATAAAAATAAGTTGTATTTATTTGTATTGTATACAACCAATAAGTCTTATAGCCATATTTATTTAATAATAGCATTATAAGCATCCAATGCTCTCAATATGGTTATCATTAGGACATCAAAAGTTAGAGAGTTGATATAAAGTGTGAAATATTTTATTCCTAAACTAGAATAACAATAAAAAAAAGTCCTATAAAGTTTGGATGAGGTTAAGTTATCCTAGGCCCTAGATCCCTTAGGAAAATTAATAATAAGTGCAAGTTTTGATTATATACTACAATAGGAATTAGCTAATTTTAATCAAAGTCTCCAAGGATGTGCACTATAAGAAAATAAAAAATAATTGGGATTTTCCAAGAATAGGCTCACATAGGTGGAGATATTTTATGTGTAATTTAGATCCACCATGATCGAGCATGACCATTTGCTAATGCAGGTCACCAAAGTGCATAAACCTTCCTTTTTGAACATGGATGCAATCAAGTTAAAAACACATCATTGGATACATGAAATACCAAAAATTATAAGAAAATAATCAAGATATGGTTGGGTCTTTTAGTTCAACTATAACTTTAACTATAGTCCCTCCTAATACTATCAATTTAACCATGCAGGCTCCATTGACTTTTAAACCATAGTTTCTTTTGTTATTTCTCTATGTATTTTTTCATGTTAATTGATAATGTAACTAAGATATGTAATAGTTGATTGAATAATTTTGTAGACATGCACATATTTCATTACTTTTTAAGAGTGAGTCTAACTTTAAAAGACTCATTTTTGAATAAGTTTAGATATGCATGCATAACTTTCATTAATTAGAACTCTTATTCTAATTATCATTAACATGTAATTTTAGACTTTTACATGGATTTGAAGGATGAGGTGACCCCTCTCCAAATTTATTTATACTTGTAATACTTGAAATCCTATTAGTTTCAAGGGTTAGAAGATTTTATCAATATAAAAATAAGTCTTTTTGATTGTCATGTAATATGTTGATGTTCTTCCATTCCAATTTTGTGAAATTAATTATGTTTACTTTTTTGGTTGTTTGATTCATTAATTTAAAGTGTATAAAATATATAGAGAATTATTTATTGTTATTAATGGTGTATTCTAATTGAATACGTGTAATATATTTTAAATGATTAGTAAATATAATTGATTATATGTGATTAGGTTGACTATTTCAATTATTTAAGCATGTATAAGTGTTTTCCTTGATATAGCCTTCTAGGTGTGAGCACCAACTACCTTAGATACCTCTCTAGTCTGAGCTATAATCTTCTAAATAAGGGTTTGTAACAACTACTCTAAATATAATTAATATTTAGTTGAGACCTTATATTTTACTATATTGATTCTTCCTTAGATTACCCTACTATGTTTTCATGTGTGTGTGTATGTAATAACTACTAGATACAAACAATGGTATTAAGATATTTGTCCACAAAGAGACCATCATGAAATTTACCCCTTTTTGAAATTACATAGCCTTATTTTCCTCCCTACCTTTCATTATTTTGTATTTTTTTTGAGATCTAACCACTTTAGCATAGGTTACATCCATCCATCCAACTCAACTATTTTTAATATTGTTCTAGGTTTCACTCATCCATTCACACCAGGTTAACAACCTTCATGCTCAACCTACTATTTCACCACCTAGTTGTTCAACCCATACTTTCAAATTGTGCCTTGGAGTGGATTTTATCTCCACTAATATTCTAAAATTTTAGAGGTTGCATCATTAAATTTATGTTTTTCATTAAAACCATGTCAACACATTGTAACCAATAGGTCCAACCTCCCACTCAAGACATAAAATACGTTGTATAGTTTTATATTTTATTATTTATTAACATGAATATAAAATAATGTATTGTAAACAATAAAATATATTATTATTTTAACCATTAATGTAATGTGTTAAGTACACTTGTATAACACTTAACCATTAATTGTTCTAACACTTCCCCTTAATGTTACATGGTGATACATCCTATAGTCACCTTTATACAAAGGAATTATACTACATAAACTATATACGATGAATTTAGGGTGAATTTATAATTTTAAGGATTTAAAAACCTTCATCATGCCAATATCACCTTTTAAAACTAAAGGAATTATGATCCATAAACTACTTAGAGTAAGTTTAGGCTAATAGGATTGTGAGACTACATCTCAAAGTTTCTCATGAATAATTAACCAAGAATTTTGAATCCTTTTTATAATATAATAACCTCAATTAAAATAAATAATTTTAAGTATTGGGTAAATTATAAAATCACATATGCTGAAGTTTACCAAAATCACATAAAGTGATTTATAACAATGCTTTACAATGAGAAGTATAGAGAATAAGAAATAAACACATGGCCACTAGGAAGAAACATTTTCATAAAAACTCCCCCTCAATGAAAACTATGAGAGGCCCAACATATTATGAAAATTTTAAAAATTAGTAGAACCAAGTAGTTTTATGAAGATATATAACACTTGTTCATTGGTATGACAAAATCAGAGATCAATATCACTAGTGAGGATTTTCTCTCGGATAAAATGCACATGAACTCAATGTGCTTAGTTATTTGGTGTTACACTATATGCTTCACCAGGGATATAAAACTTTGATAATCACAAAAAAAAAATTAGTTTGAGAGACACTCATTTTGAGTTCTTCAAACAATCTTCATAGCCACATAGCTTCTTTGATAAATTCAATGTGTATACACCTAAATTCTTCTCACCGTAATTATTCATCCTCTTTATACTAATCATAGTCATATATATAATATCCCCCCTCATCATATATTCATTTAATAACCTTATTTATACCATGCCAATCAATTAATCCTCTTAAATCATGTCTTATCCCATCCTAATCCCTCTTATCTATTATTTTGGAATTTAAAATTTTCATGTCTCACCTACCCACCTACCAAGCATACTCCTAGGCTCTCCTACATCCCTAGTCCCTAATCACTCACTCAATCCCTATCCTAATACCTCACTAATCTTAATAAATCCATAAGGAGATTCTAGAATTCTCTAATTCTATAGCCTCATCTAATTTCGCCCCTCCTCTCTAGAAGCCTCTATTCTAGAGGCTTCTAAGGAATTTTTAATTATTTGGATAAACTTACATCCTTGATCCTCATGGCTCAAGTTTAAATGTGAGCCATTGATCTTTCCCCCCTTGGATTATTTATACAAGCTACCCATCCATAGCCAAACCAATTATTAAATCCATAAGACCTCCATGAATCCATGACAATCAACTAATCCATGATTAAAATAATTGATCAATCTATCACATTGTCAAAATTATAAGTCCATGACAATATACAATCTAAAAATTTAGTTTGAATATCTTTGAGGGAGGATAGGAGAAGCAAGGAACTAGTAAGATTTGTATAGTTGATTTTGATTTGCTTTCATAATATCTCTTATTAAGTGTATTGTGCATTTTGGGTAAAATTCCTATGTTTTGGTAATTTCTATTCATTTGATTAAAATTGCAATCACATATTTGGAAACCATGATGGGATGGGACATCTCATTCTATTTGTTCTAATGGTAGAGCTATAATTTGTAATTTATTATTACATATAAACATCAGGTATTTGATCCATTTTAAGAAGTTTATTTGTTTCCTTTTTTTGGGCCCTAACATATTCAAGTTCTTATGTATTAATTAAAGGTGTAAGAATTAGGCCATTACACTCAACTCAAAATAAATAAACTCCCTCATTATTTTTTTAGGCAATACTGAATATACATGATTGTAATTTTTTTAGTATTTGTTTATTAGATATGTTTTTACTAACCTTGATCATTTGGAGGCACTATATCTCTCTCATCCACTTATAGGTGATTCTATATAAATCCTCCTCATATGATAAAAACTTGAAACATCCTCTTCAAATATGCATTCTCTAGTTCATCAAATCACAGTCAACAACAAATGGATTTGATATTATTAATCCACCTTGTATGAAACACAGACAATGAATCTAGGATAGGTAAGCACATGTTAAGTATTTAGTGTTATATGAAGCTTATAAATGAAATAATCAAGTTATAACATAAAATTTAGGGGCTATATTCAATATATTGTAACATATAAAATTTGTCCTTGGTAATTTTTGTCTTTTTATGGAACTTAGTTTCTAGTATATTTGTATATCCTATATTTAGGTGGCATATGTAGTTTGGAATTCCATTAAATATCCTTTGTCATATCCAGCTAATCTGTGTCAGCATTAATTAAGGAAGTCAAACAAAACAAGTAAGATTTATCATTTATGATTTGATTAATTGATGGTGTGATGGGGTCAGATGTAGTCACTACCTAACCATCATGTAACTCATAAATAATCATTTAATGTTTGTATCAAACCCCAATTCATTTGAATTGTGTGATAATTTTCATCATAGTAGAGAATATGCCTTTCAAGTATATCTAAATTTTTGTGCATATGTCAACCAGAGTAGTCATAACACCTAAGTTATCTTTATGGGATGCATTTATAGGGATTACAATGCCTATTTTATATAATTTATGTTGTTTATACAATTTTAATGTCTGACAAAGATCCATTTCTAACTATGCCTTGATAGATGCTTGTATCTTTTTCTAAAATGTGTAGTTTTAGCAGAAAACTAGGAGTATGTTGTCAAAAATATTTATCGACACTTTTTCACATAATATGTTAGATATATGAAATTGGTGATAGGTGTATAAGTTATTTGTTTTGTTTCCTAAATTACACTTGAGCCTCAATTATAAAAAATATTTAATGATTGACTAAAATTATTGGACATATTCTAAAATCATCATGTTGACATTTCTTTAAGGCATTTTAACAAACCATTCTCCTACATCTGAAATTGCCTAAAACATCATTTTATTTTCTAGAATAAGATCATCTAAAATCATTACTCCTTGTTTGATCCAACTTATTACCATTAGTTTCTAATTATTTGGTGGGCAAAGTGTAATGTTTATTGACCTTTAATGATTTGAAGTACCTAGCAGCTAGATGGGTAGGTAATGATAAATATTGATTTTGTATTAAATTTTGATCTCAATCCCATCAAAAAAATGAAAATTAAATTATTGAACTACTTCTTGTGATGAATTTAATGTTAGACATGAGGATAATGTAGTGGACTTGGGTTATCTTTTTTATATTTGTCATATTCCAAGTTTGTTGGTCTATAATATGAACTTAATATTATGATAAGTTACTTTAGCATATTTATATACATATAAACAAAAACCAACAAATCCTTTTATAATATGTACATAGTCTTAGCTTCCTTTTTGTCTATGTTTTTATAAATAAGCAATTCTACAAGTAGATAAGAATTTTTGTTAACTTGTAGGTATATGTTTATCAAAGGAAAAATTATCAAACTACTAATACCATTTTTTTAGGTTTCCCTTCAAGGTCAAAAATCAAATCATTAATACTACTAAGATAAGCCCCTAACCCTTTATTTGCCTTCAAAATATTCTTTTTGAGCGTATCCATTTTTTTATATAATTTGGTTAATTTTGAGTTATTCTAAGGGTTATGCAAGTCCCAAATTATGTTTGTCTTAGAGGGGGATTCCCCTCGACCCTGCCCTATACTATAACAAGGAGCATGCTTCAGGCATTTCCCCCAGACCTTGTAAGGGGTATTATCCTTTGAACCCATAAAGGGTTCTTCCGCTTAACCCTAAAATGGGTGATGCCCCTTGAAACCATTGGAATATTCCACCCCTAGACCCCCACGTTATGACCCCATCATCCAAATAAGTTATAGAGAAAAATTTAAATTTTTTCTAGTATTTTTATTAAGGATCATTGGACTAATAGTTTGTCTAGTAGTAATTTCAGCTTGCTAATATCTTGTCTTGTAGGTCACATTTTGTCTTTGTCTAAAATATTATCTTGTAGGTCACATTTTAGTATAATGTATTATCTTGTCTTGTAGGTTATACCTAAAGATTTCCAATTGAAACTACTAACAGATTTATTTACATGTCACCTATCAAAGATATTTTAGCATTTTAAAATCTTATAAATATATTATATATTATTTATATATATCACATATAAATTAGTCAGTTAATAAATATTATTGTTTGATTGTGTGTTACTTAAGGGATACAATGGTGTATGATCTCCTCCTTACATCCTTGTGATGATTCCTTAAGGATCAAAATCCATTAACAAACCCTCCCATTTTTCATTTTTAGGGGCAATGTAATGTGGAATTTACACCCACACACTTGTCATAGTATTAGGGAGATAAAAGCCATGGATTTCACCACCATACAATAATCCACACTTGATGTTGTGATGGAGTATAAATATCAAGGACAATTGTTATTAGGCTAATCAGTTGACCCCATATAGGTCATTCATAAATGGGAAGAGTTAATGCTCTAAACCAAGCATCATACATCACCCCACATATAATTGCACCCCACTATACCTTACATATATTAGGGACTCCCCTAGAGATCATGTATATCCTGACTTAGGATCTTTAGGCCATAATAGGTAACTTACTACTAGATTAAATATCACCTCTTAAGTGATCATCATGCACAAATGGGGTTGAGAGGGTTTAGGAGATTCTGTAATGGGTCACTAGACTACAACCTCACTCCTGAGGCCATTAGATAGTGTAATCATCATGTTACACACCCATAAGTTTAATAGTCTTAGGAGTATGGTCTACTTACTTTGGTGTGTGTTTTTTTAGACCAATATTGTTTATGAGTTGAGTCAGTCTTTCACCCAAACTTATACATGGATATATAAGATCTCTATATCATCATCTTATTTATCCTTATTGTCTATCTTGAAAATTCATAATCTTATTATATAATATTATATATCTTATCTTAGAAATATCTTAATATAATTTATCATCCTCATCTAGTCTAACCCCATCCCATTTTATCCCATCTTCATATTGTTGCCTTCTAGGTGATACACTTATTCAAATCATATGTAATCAACCTTCTCTTAAACTCAATACCATAATTTATTCCCATCTAATCTTCATTGTATAATATTATAACCCATCCAAACTTGAGTAAATTGGTCGAAGACTTGAGTTAGTCCTTTATCATCATTACATATAATCCTATCACTCTAGTCCACTATCATTTTCGTATCACCTATCATCTTTATCAGAATGTATAATTACTCGATACCCTGTTAGAAACCTTCATTTAGATGGTTTCAATATAGTATGCAATCATAATTAATTTAATAATATATAGTCCAATCATCTTACCTATTCATAACTAACACCCATTCAATCATCATCTTGCTAATTTGAATCCAAGCCCTAGTCAAATCTATTGTACCCAACATTTCCATTTTCTTTAGAAAATAAATAGGGACCCACATGTATTGATTTGGCCTTGTTCATTAGGTTTTCCTCTACATAGTTATATAAGTTCTATTAGATTGCTCTTTAATCTTAGCACTTGGAGGTATAAACAATGATATTTTAGCTTTCAAACTATCTTATTAGTGCCTTTCAAGATTTTTTGTGCTTATGCAAGTTTTTTGGGACTTAGTTTTATTTGAAACTATAATGTTTAAGATTTTGGAATTTAAACATTTTTTTTATAAATTAAGTTTAGAATTTTTTTTATAGGAGAAAGTGTTCATAATTTGGTCTTTAGACATTTTGTTTCAGACTTATTAGTTGGAATTTCTATTTGGCCTTCTTATATCGAAACTTTTGGTCGAGACTTGTTTGTTAGACATTTTGTTCACAACTTATATTCAGGACTTCCTTTGTCAATAATTTAGTCATTAGATATTTTTTTGAAAATTATTCTAAAGGACTTGGTTTTATTATGAATTTCTTCATCAGAATATTTTTTCAAGACTTTTTCATCAAGACTTTTTTTTATAGAATAACTCATCCAGAAGTCTTCATCAGCTTTATGCACTTTAAATGTTTTGTTTAGATCTTTTATTTGGAGATTTTGTTTGAAAATTATTTTTAGGTATTATGTTTGAAACCTTTAGTTCATGATAATTTTTAGCTCAATCCTAACATGAAACCTGACTCTTGACTCTCAACTACCAAAAGCCCACTAGACATAGACAACAAAGCAAAACTAATTCATGACACTTTCTAAAGAATGTAACCCACCATCTAAACTAACAATATTTAAATGGTATAGGTAAAGCAAATATATGAATGTTGGACATAAAAAGTGCATGAACTATAATTGAATGTAAAAGTATATATCAATGACATGTAGCCATCATTGTGCTCATTTGGTTACAATAAAAATTCAAGCTCACTTGATACTTTTTAAACAAAACCCTATCCACCTACAAATACATGAAAAGAATTTTTAAAAAAAAAGTACATAGAAATTAAATTTGAAAAAACTAAATTTATAATGGATTCATCATCCTGGAGCTTCAAAGGATTGTTGCCACCATCCCTATTCTCCATCAAGGATTCAACAAAGAATACAAACACAATGTTTGATGCAATAATTTTCAATGATAGATATGAAAACTACTAAAAATTATGGAATGACATTGATGTTATCAATTAATTATCTCATGATGGAAATTTATCTATCACAATTTTAATTAGTGATAGACCTACTCTCTCTCAAAAGATAAGGACTGCACTTCACATCAACCAGCCTTGAGTTATGTCCTACATAGACCTACTACAATATTTTTTCTTTGCTAGAAAGGTGACACAAGATGCCTTCTTGAATCACATGGGTCTATATGGTTGTGGATTGCATATCTGATGATGATTTCCAAAGGTACTTATCACTACCAATTTTAGATGTAATATTTGATAAGCACAAGTTGGTAATATGGAATAAGCATAATTCAATTGAGAAAGTCTTAAGCTCATGGATTATTCTTTGGGAGAATATGGTATTGAAAGGAAAATCCCCCACCCCCATTAGAAAATTTATAATGAGGGTTCATATAGTGATGACATTGTTGAATAGACTGTATGGCATGCCAAGTATCCATTTTCTTCACCTAGACTGGCTGCCACTTCTGGATGTGTTGATGACCTCAGACATGAATCTTTCCCTATGAGAGATAATCAAACTCAAACTAAGGGATAAATTTTTGCATAAAGGTAAGAGGACCAATTCAGCTATCCATTTTTATATGATGTCATACTTACTAGATGCAATAATGGGCATAGTGTATAGAGACTTAGGTGAGCTTTGGATCCCAACCACAAACGGTATAAAGAATCACATTTGTGATTATTTTCAATTAAATTATATATAAATATACAAATCACATGACCTCAATTATAGAGGACAAATATCCTCAGGTATGGAAGGCAATTCATGAGGCCTCACTACCTAGGATATCAAAGATCATATCAAATACACTAGCACCTCAGGGAGATGACTAGATTCACCCAAAATATACATTGATAATGGTCACTAGCCATAAGGTCAAACCCATACACCTTGATAAATATATTCAAAATAATCTTGTATATCCAAAAATTGCATATCAACTTTGGTGGAGTGTGGAAGATGATTTGATAAAATAAAAGAAGGGCAAATTTTATGGATTTCATATGATCAGAAGTAAAATGTATTATATAATGAGTCAAAATTTTAGGGATGTAGGCAATAAGAGGAAGTATTATTAGTTTTCTACCTTGACACATTGAGATTAGGACCCCCATGGTCAGATTTAAAAGCAAGTCCAATACTTTGTTATTCCATAGCAACATGTTCCCTATGACCATGACTTTTTGTTCTTAAATGTTAATAATGACACCCAAGTTTTAGAAATGGCACAACTTGTAGGCATTAAATAAGATAATTTTAATATTATCCAAGGGTAACCTTCAATTTTAATGTAAGATATACATACTAGGCTACCACCCCCTAGAAGGTGGACTCCTTCAAACTTCTAGGGAAATATAATCCATAAATAAACAAAGTTACAAAGGGAGCCTTCCCAAGAACTTCCCCTATTATTAAGTGTTGTTTATAAATATCCTAGGTTGAGTGAGACTAAACATAAAGGAGCTTAGATATATGATTGACCTAGACTCATCTAATGTAGAAGGCCAAGAGCACCTAGTTATATTGCATGTGAAAATATCTACAATTATACCGCTATTGTAGACATCTATAAAGAGGTTGCTACTACCTCAACTCATCAAGCCTCCTCCCCACCATTAAAGACTTCAATTTTATATAGGAGGAAGCCAAGGGCTCCTCCAATCTAAGATAATCTATCTTTTGATCAACTAAAAATATGCACACCTCTAGTTACCCAATAGTACTGGTAGGGCAAAAATTGGATAAAGAAGAGGTTCTAAACAGAGTCAAAGCACTAATCCTTACAACTAAAAAAGGGAAGTCACCAATAAAAGATGACCAATTAGGTATTAATACTTAACCTTTAGTCCCTTGTTCCTAATTTTCCTCTTTTATTCCCAATTTTGGTTTAGTTCCCATTAGTGCTATCTTGAAACCCCCTTTGCTCACTCTAAAAGTGGAGGATGTTACCTCTACCCTTGATGTTTCAATTACCCTCACTGATGTCTTATAATTTCCTTTGATAAGTCCAAAAGTGGATGATGTTTATTATATAATTATTGTTTCAATTTCCCCCACAATTTCATCCATGTCCATTGTTTCAACCACTACTGACATTCCCTTTAAGACTACCACAGTCTAAACTATGAAAATAAAAAGGGCCTTTAAGAAGATTGAAATATAATTGGCCAGTTTCCAACTCCTTGTCTCTTCCACACAAATCAATCTAAAAATGCCTTTTTTAGTCATATAAAATGCAAAAATTGGTAACTTGAGCATGGCTAATGACACCCAATCCTTAGGTCCCTCTTACTTGCTCTCATGACTCTCTTAGGATTACTTTTTTTGATTCCTAGTCATCTGTGGCATTACAAACTTTATACTAGCTAAGCCAAGAGCCTCTCTTCATGACTAAGCCATCCCCCCAGGCGTGATATCTTAAGATAATAACACCCAACTTGGACACTAGCACCAGCCCCTAGGGTGTCTAGCTTTTAATGTTATTGTGTAAGTGCATTTTATGCCCCAATGGTCATTTCCTTTTAGATCCTTATCTTCAAGCATGTTGGACTAATGTGAGTTCATTTAACTCAAGGAAAATAGATACATATATAATCCCATTCAAATATAATTTGGAAATGGTTGGAAAATATCACTCAAGTAAGCAAGAATACGAGCAAGACCACTCAATCAAATCTTCCTTATTCTCTGCATACAACTAACCCATATAATTTCAAGCCAATTCAAGACCTTAAACTAGTCCCTAATCATCTCAAGCATACTTAGTTTTAGAATTTACTATATTTCATTCACTATTGCACCAATCACTCTTAAAGGGAGAAATACATATGGATTTATACCTCCTCAGAGTATTGGTATGTAGGCAGCATGACCACATATGAGGTGTGAATAATGTCTAGTGCATCTTACACACACTAACCCCTTTACCTTATTTTCTAATTTTATATTAAATTCCATAAAAGATACAAGTATAAAAATAATTAGCTATATAAGGAGCTCTATTGATAGCATGTCTCTAAAATTTGGTACACAATCTCACACTAACTAGGCAAATAAAACCTAGAAAGCTTAAATTCTTAAGACAATAGTGCTCAAGAAGGACATAGCATCAAATCCTAGAGTGTTTAGTTCTAGTGCTCCTATCCAATCAAGAAACAAAGTTCAATATTTTGTTTATGATAGTGTCCCAATGCCTACACACTAATTTCTAAACCATGTCTTAGTTAGATCAGCATAGAATAAGATAAGTTTAATTTTCTCTCTCTCACTGCTATTTTTAAAAAAGCTCTAATTAAAAATAAATTTCACAAATTAGTAGTTTTAATTTGTAATATTATTTACTAATTTTATCCTAATTCAACCCTTTTATTATTTAGGAATTAAACACTAATTTCCCTAAAAATAATCTATCATTTGGTGAACTTGACTTACTTTGAATTGTGCATAAAAACCCTAGAAACTCTAGGGTAAATTCTAAGCTAATTTTTCCCATAAAATTTTGAATTTTTTATTAAATATTTTATGTATAAATTCATCCCAAATTTTAAAATTTAATAGTAAATTTTAAAATAATTTTATTTCAAACCCTATTTGCATACATTAGGTCATAGTAATTTTCCAATATTAATCCAGTAATTTCTTGTTTTCTTGCTTTCATATCTAAATCAAAAATTTGATTCAAATTCTCTAATTCAATAGTAGTTTAAAAAATAATTTTATTTCAAACCCTATTTTCATCAACTAGCTCCTAGTAAATTTCCAATCATTTTCTAAATTTTTAATTGCATATTAAAATTAGAAAATCACTTCAAATTTCAAAAATTCATATTATTTTCAAAATAAAATATTTTCCTCAAAACCCTAGTTTCATATACCATGTCCCATTAAATCAGAAACTTTCCCATAAATTTTTGAATTTTTACTTGCATACTTAACTCAAAAATTCAATTTTAATTTCAATAATTCATAGTATTTTACAAAAACATTATTTTCAAATCCCTAGTTGCATATACTATCACCTATTTGCTTCTTGAGATATCACCTTACATTCATAATCAAATTGCAAAAATAATTCTCACTTATGTACAAATTTTTCTAATATTTCTTGAAAATAACAAGAAAACCATAATGGGCCCTATCATGTACATGAAGGATGAAGTATATCATATTTTAGTACAAAGCTTCATCCTTTGGATTTCATGCTTATGTTTCATTATATGGGATGATATTACAAAATTCATTGTCAAAAATGCACTAAATTTCAAAATTCTTTTTGCATATTCTCTTTTGCTCATACAAAATAATTACCAACTCCATTTTGATAAATGGATTCAAAATGTTATGTTACATATCAAAAGCTTATATTCCTTTATGTAAAAATTCATGATCTATAACCTTTACTTTCTATTTCTCATGCAAAAAAAATTGTCAAGTTTATCATGCCAAACACATTCAAAATATTATGTTACATATCAAAATTTTATATGCCTTTATGCAAAATTTCATGAAATCTATTCTTTACTTTCGATTACTCATGTGGAAAACTTTTCAAGCTTATCATGCTAAACATATTAGAAATGTTATGATTCATGTCAAAATTTTCTATGCATTCATTCCCAAATTCATGTTCTCTCTCCCTTGCTTGATATCTCTCATGTGGAATGCTCTTTATAAACATATTTTTATATAATTTATAACTCCAAATACATGAATTTTATCCCACATACATGGTTTCTACCTAGAGGATCCATTGCATAAGCTAACAACCACCTGTCAAGTTTCAATGCTATATCTTATGCACATGAAACAATTCCCTTTTCCTCCTCTCCCCTAAGAGAGTGATATATATTTTCCCTCTAACTAGGTACATGATATCACCCCTCCAAAAGGTGAGGTAGCCTACACTATTGTTCCTAATGCATACATTCAACCTATATCTTCTTCAAATCCTCTTCAACATATATGCTTACATGTTCAATTGGAAGCAACTAGGGCTTGCACTTGTAAGGCTCTAAGGGATCAAATCACCAGTATGAGCAAGTTAGTTTTAGATTTACAAATGCAAAATCAGTAATTACATGACAAGATCACAACATTGGAAAATTAGATCATAATACAAAAGCCACAAAGGTACCCTAGTTTCAATCATGTATATGCATCTTCACCTAATCAATTAGTTGCAATAAATGTTATATATAAAAACAAGAAATCACAACAAAGTAATTATACAACTAGTGATTTAAAAGGAACTCAACAATCAAATAAGATTTCAACTGAGGTTCTAAGGGAAATGATTAAAGATAAGTTGATCAAACTACCTCCTCTACATCTAGTGAGTAGATCTAGATATTATTGTGCATATCATATAATGCATGGGCATCACATATATTCATTTTTGACATTAAAATAACATATATAATAGTTAATTTCTCATGAGGACCCTATACAAGGTAAATCAGTCAAGTAATCCATGATGACATAGGAACACATTCACAAAGGGTCAAATTTAGAAACAGTACAAAATTGGTTACCAAAGCATAACTTAGAATAACAAAAGGACTAAAAAGTAAAATTAGAGAAAAAAATAGTACCAAAAGCATAGGTAAAGAATGAAATATATGCAAATATACCTCTCCAAAATGAGGATCAACTTTTAAAGTAGTATGAGTTTGGTCAAAAGTATCTAAAATAGTCTGATTATCAAGGTCAAGGGTTGGGCAAGAAAGCTCAAGGAATCACTACTTCTATTTTATTAATTGATAATGTTTGTCACCAAGGTTTGGGAATTATTGAACATCCTAGATCAAATCATTTACAAACATAATTCATCAAAGGAAAATATCCAGATATAAAAAGATTAAAAAAAACATTCCATTGGTTTAAAATCAAGATGATAATCATGACTGAAACAATATAGGTTATTATGATTTTCAAGATACCAACAATGAATCCAAATATTTAGAATTATATTCATAGCCCTTCCCTCATGATTCAAAATCACACATGATTCCTTTATTCGATACAAGACACCATGATAGAGAGTCTCCAATGAGACTCATCAGTTAGTATCATCTCTTCTTAGCCTTGTACATAAATTATTTCAATTTCTTGTGCATAATTTCTTTTTGATTACTTGTATATATTTTCTTAGTATTTATTATACATAGTCTTCTCATGATTGATTTTACATAGCTTATTTCAAAAATCTAAAAACTTTAAAATTCCAAAACTATTTTGATTGTATGCATCATCCATGCTTTACATTTCTACTACTATGCTTGAATTACATTTGTTGTTCTATGTTGTTGTTTGTCTAGTTATCTACATTACCATGCTTCACTTGATCTTATCTGAGTGTGTGTAGTGGCATCCACCTCTTTGATTACTTCAATCTACTTATTTAGGGGGAATCCTAATTACACTTTTAAGACATACATTGACATACATACCCATTGGGTTCATTTTTAACATGACTACACCATCTAGGTTATGTCATTCCTACACTACACACTCTAGTTATCATGTTGACATATATTAATTACTAGCTTATATAGATTACTTGATCAACATTTCACTAGTATCTAGCACTTGTATATTTCTTAGCATATACCTAGTCTTGTACTACTCGTGTCTTTCATAAATTTATCTCTTGCTCTAATTAGTTAGATGTGATTGTACTTCTAGCCTTTACATGATTTCTTTTCTCTCTTAGCATAACTTTATGTGCTTGCATTTCTAGTTCTTTCTTGTCTCTTGTATGTGCCTTAGGACATTTTCCAATATGCTTCATTTCTATTCATGTGTGTGCCTTAAAACATTTTTCAATGTCATTTGTTTTTACTATTCTACATGTCTATGGCCCTTGTGTCAACATTGCTTTCTCTACTTGTATGTGTAATTGGAATTTGAACATGCCTTGTATGCTTTCTTTCTAGTTTGAATGGCATGTACCCACGTTCCTTTTTTGCATGGACCCTTGGCCACCCTTGTATGCTTCTTCATTTTTTCTTGGTGTGTTGGTTGCTTGATTTATTTTTATTATTTATAATTCCATGATCTAAATCATTCATTATCTTCCTTATTTGATGCCATGATGGATATCATGCTCCATCCCTCCATGACAACTAACAAACTAACAAAATAATAACTAAAAATTTTAGCTTTAAATTCTAGTTTAGTAAATTACACATGATATTACATTTCTATATTTATATAGTCATACCCCTATTGATCTAACAATCTCTCAGTTTAAATCATGCTATATCTTGAGATATCTTGTTGATTATCATTGATATATCATGTATATTTCTAGTATAACATACTTGTAGGGCTTCTTCTTCTTAGGATAGTCATTATAGGGTACCTATTCCTACCCTCTAAAGAGGGGGGGATAGATAGAGCCTTTTGTTATAAAGATAAGAGCTCCTATTGATCAAAAAAATCTAATTTTAGAACAACCCAAACAATAACCAATCATCAAACCACTCAGAATAGACCAAGTAGATAGTCAAGATTCCAGAATAGTGGTTAGTTTCGGCTTAGTATAATAGTGTCAAGGTTGGACTATAGCATCAGTAGTGTTACTATCCATTTTCACCACTTTTGTTAAAATACCATAAAAACCATATTTTCCAAAAATAGATAAAAAAGTAAGATCAGTTACAATTTTGTTAGTGATAGTTCAAACCAAAATTAGTAGATTTAGTATAGTTTTGGTTAAAGAATATAGATATAGGGGGCATCATGTGCACCATGATGACTCTCACTTTAAATTTAGATATGGTAGTTGGTATAACTTGTAGATGAGAATCCATGTTTCAAACACTAGTAATTGGGGGTAGATTACACAACACTTTTTCTTTTTTTTTAAGAAAAATTTAACATTACCAAGGAATTATCAGTAGTTTCATGCCTTACTCCATTTACATGTGGCTGGAATCATTTTAGAGTGAATTTCATACAAGCCTAACCTCCATACTCCTATGTTCTTGAGTGGCTTCCACATAAGCCAAATTTTTAGTTTTACAGTGGCTTTCATACAAGCCTAATCTCCATATTTTTTGAATTGGCCAACATTGGCCTAGATTCTAATACATATTTGGCTATCCATGCCATGTTATAATATTTTTAGAGAATTAATGGGTTTTAGGATCCATTTCATATGACATACTTATTCACACTAGTATCAATTTATAGCTTCACTTTATGGGGAAATAATGGAGCCAAAGGGCCAGCCTTTGTATTCTTGAGATGCCTATTCAGAGGGATTGGACACATAGTCTGAACATTGATTACCATATGCATGATCATCTAGCTTCACTCAGTAGGTGAAAATGGAGCCAAAGTTCTAACATTTGCATTATTGAGCCACTTTTTGGTGAATTAAGCACTTAACTCAATTTTCAATAGAAATTTTGGTACAACATCATTCAACACATATCTAACACACTCAGCCTTACTCAAAATCTCAATAGGTTTTATATTGGTTCATGTACCTGGTGAGGTGTATTCATTCTTTTCTCATCCTCTCTCTCTCTCTTACTTATATTTATACATTATTGTTTTATATTAAATATAATAAGAATTGATCTACTCTTTGTTTTTATTTCATAGATTCACACTTGCACAACATTCTCTCTATGCACCATCTAACATTACTCAGCATCACACAAGCTTCATGGGCCTCACATTTGCAAGTAAGTTTAGGTACATCTTATATTTTCCTTTATCCTAGTATTTCACTTTACTACATCACTAGAATAAAGGGTGGGCTAAATGTAGTCATATAAAATGCAAAAATTGGTAATTTGAGCATGGCTAATGACACCCAATACTTAGGTCCCTCTTGCTTACTCTCATGACCCTCTTAGGCTAGGTCCATCTTGCTTACTCTCATGAACCTCTTAGGATTACTTTCACTAATTCACAATCATCTATGGACTTATAGACTTGATCCCAATTGAGCTAGGACCCTCTCTTCATGATTAATCCATCTTCTTAGTCCTTGATAGCTCAGGACAATAACACCCAACTTGGACACTAGTGTCGAACCCTAGGGTGTCCAAATTTTGGTGATATTATCCAAGTGTATCTTAGGCCCCAATGTTTATTTCCTTATGGATTTTTATCTTCAATCATGTCAGCCTAACATGAATTCATTTAATCCATGACCAATATATCCATATATAAGCCCATTCAAATATAATTTAGAAAGGGTTAGAAAATATCACTTAAGCAAGTAAAAGTACAATAAATAATACTAAAACAATTCTTCCTTATTCTCTACATACAACCAACCTATACACTTTCAAGCCAATTCAATACCTTACACCAATCCCTAGTCATCTCAACCATACTTAGTTTTAGCATTTCTTGCATTTCATTCACTATTGCACCAAGCACTCTTAAAGGAAGAAATACATATGTCTTGATCCCTCCTTAGAGTATTGGTATTTAGGTAGCATGCCCACACATGGGGTATGAAGAACATCTAGTGCATCTTACACATACTAACTCCCTTTCCCTATTTTCTAAAGTTCCATTCAATTGCATAAAAGATACAAGTATACAAAGAGTTAGCTCTATAGGGATTTTTTGTTGATAGTGAGGCTCTAAAATTTGGTACATAGGCTCATACTAACCAGGTGAACAAAACATAAAAAGATTAAATCCTCAAGACAATAGTATAAGAAAAGGACTATAGCACTGGACCCTAGGGTGTCTAGTTTCAGTACTTCTGTCTAATCAAGAAATGAAGTTCAAGATTCTATTTGCAATAGTGTCCCAGTATTGCACACAAATTTATAGACTTTGTCTCAATTGGATTAGTATAGAATAAGATAAGTTTATTTTTCTCTCTCACTACTATTTTTAGAAAATCTCTACTTACAAATAAATTTCACAAATCAATAGCTTTAATTTGGATTATTGTTTATGTATTTTCTCTTACTCAAATCTTTTTATTATTTAATAACTAAACACTAATTTCCCAAAAAATAATAAATCACCTTCCACCAGATCCTCCCAAGATATTATTGTCATATCCTCAGGGAAGGCCAAAAGAGGTAAACAAGTATAGACAATCCATCCACTCCCTAGATAGGGAGGTGTAGATTAATGTAAAATGATTTGGCCATCCCTTAATTCATTACTCAAAGGATCCTTAGAAAAATCAATAGAAGATCATTTGATAGAGGATATGAATGAGGATACATCAATAAACCTAGTCTAGCTAGTTATCCCACCATGGGAAATTGATCTTATATCAAAGGCTTCTTAAAAGCCTAATTTCAAAATCATATAAATCTCATCAATAACATATTTGTTTGATAATCCCTAGAGAATAATTTAATGAATTAGGAAGATGAAATTATAGGATGAAGCTAAGAAGGAGATCTTTCTTGAGGAAGGGAAGGAGGTATTTTCCTTTTCCAAAAGGAATAACAAATAGCTGGGGTAGTCCCCATACATAAAAGACTTCAATTCCATTGTAGATACCCAAAAGGATGATATGATAAAATTACATGAGGGAATAGAGATGGATAGATAATAATTAGAGAAAATCAAAGAGTAACAATAAACAATCCATATCCCTTAAGGGATTGAGACCGAGGTCTAACAAGTTGCATTAAAATGTTACAATGCTTTAGAGGTAATTGAGGCAATGAGGTAAGAATTGGCACCTTATATTATATAAACTCAAGTTATTTAAATTTTTTAAGTAAGATAAAAATAAGTTAAAATTATTTATTATTTACACCACTAATAAGGCGTTTATCAACCTAGAATTACTGACACCATTGGAGAAATTAAATGCCCTCAATTTGGTGGTGATTAGAATGTAAGAAGCTAGGGATGGATTACAATAGCTAAGGAAGTGATTCCCAAGTATCAAGAACATGAAACTCTCATCTTTTAGATCCTAGATGAATTGAAATTATCAAAATCAAGAAATGTTATAGGCAATCTTATCAATAGAATCAAGTTTGATCAACTCCTTCAAGAATCACTTGAGAATTTCAAGTAGAGTCTACATGGGTTAACACTTAAATATATTGAATTTGATTTGAGTTTTACAAGAAAAATGGTAATTAAATTTTATATTTTCAAGATCAAATTCCAAAATATGAAGGTAGATCATGAAAATCTCCTTGAGTAAGTTAAAAGGCTACACAAACTCTCATTACTCAACTTAGATATCATCAGGTAGTGTCATGATGCATGATACAAATTTTATCTAGAGTTGGAGGTGAATAATAAAACTAAAGTTACAAATTATATTTCAATGCCAATGTATATAATAATAACTCCCATAGAAGTTAGTGCATTTATGCAGATATCTACTCAGCCTTAGTTAAAAGACCAACTTTGTGAATATCAATGTAACAAAAAAAATTTGTACTCATAGTATACTTTTTTTATAACTTGAATATAAATTTACATAATTTATCTTTAATAATTCACATGTTTAATAATATCATAAAGGCTAACTATAATTTTTGATAGTTTTAAGTAAACTATATGTATACATTACATACAATTTTGAAGCTAGAGTTAGAACTAAGGTTCTAATTACGCCATGTAATCACATTTTTTCATGTACTTAGAGGATGAGGAAACCACTCCCCAAGTCTATTTAAATATATGAAACCCTCATTTTCAAGAATCAAAAATTCAATACATAAGCAAAATCATTTTTTGATTGTCAATAAATGTGTTGGTGTATTTTCTTTCCAAATTCTATGTAATTAAGTTTGATATTTTAGTTGTTTGATTCAGTAATTCTTAATGTGAAATAGTTGAGAGGAATTATTCTTGTTATGATTAATATGATAATTTAAGATGTGCAAAAGTTATTGAATAATTAAAAATTATATTGATTATTTTTTAGTAAGTTGACTGTCTCATATTTATGAGTGTGTAGAGGTGTTTTCAATGATATAGTATTCTATTCATGTGAAACATCTATACCATATAAATCCTTGGTTTGAGTCATAATATACTAATTAAGGGTGTATAAAAACTAATATAAAAGGAGTAACCTTTGGCCTATATCTTGGTGTTTCTTATATCGAACTATCTTAGACTACTTGACCATGTTTATATGTGTTTGTGTAGCAATTGTTAGAATAAAAATTGGTCCTAAAAGCACTTATCCATGAAGAAACTATCATAAAAGATAATACCTAAAGTCATAAATTTTTTTGTTTTTGATATACCCATTCCCTCCATTGTTGAGTTTATTCTTGAGATCTACCCACTCTAGATTAGTATCCATCTAGCCACCAACTTGCCTAGTTTTAACATTATTCTAGTAACCATCTATTCATACATAGTCCTAGTTAAAAACCTACATGTCCTACCTACTATTCCATTACCTAGTTGTTCAAATTGCATACCTACAACTCATACCCTAGAGTGGAGTTTACCTATATTGAGATCCTAAAATGTTAAGGGTTACCTTATTACGAATTAGTGTGTATAAAAATTGCATCAACATTATTTTTGGTCATAGAAAGAGGGCTTGAGCCTTTTTTATAAAAGAGGTTTGTTTCTACATTGAGTTACACTAGAGTCACCCAGGAGAGTGACTAGATCTAGTGCTCAGGCTTGTATTCTAGCCTCATCTTTATCAAATCATAGAAAGCCTAGAATTATACCAATTACCCCTATCAATAATAGAGCTAGAACACCTTTCCTAGTAAGGAACACTTCTATTGATTATCATATGGCTCAACCATCTTAGTTTTTTAGATTTTCCATTACCATCCTAGGAAATGTACATAACCTATCAAGGAATCTTGAAAAGTATCTACCATCCTTCTCTCCTTCAAGAGAAAGAATGATAGAAGAGCACATCATGTCTTTCAAAGATGCATTGATATTGATGAATGTTGTTAATGAATATGCTTCATGCAAACTTTTTCCTTTCACACTAATGGATACTACTTATGATTAGTACCTTAATCTACAAGAGAATTCCATTACTTCTTGGAATGCATGTCAAGGTACTTTTCTTTCATAGTTTGGGCAAGTCACCAACCCCATTTTGATATACCAACACTTTACCAGCGTGAAGAGGGAGCCCAATGAACCAATCTAGGCCTTCAATGTAAGATTTTAGAAGATGTACACTTGGTTAATCTTGAAATATAAACCAAGGGAAATATTGGCATAAGAAATGTACAAGAATGATCTCGATCCAATTATTACAGTCTTCTTGTGAAGGGTTACTTCTATCAATGCTTTGGCATTGGCTTATGAAGATGCCATCAACATTGAAAGAAAACTTAATCCTCTAGTGTCTGGTACACCTAGTTTCAAAAATAGTCTCCCAACATTGAATTTTATTCCACATGTGAATTATAACATCCTTACATTTAATCAAAATTAGTTATACACATTACCTCCTCTAACATAGATGACACATCCAAATTACAAATTTTTAAATAACCATGTATAAGGTAAATTTTATTTAAAAAATAAACATCTCAATACATCCTCTACTATTATTTTCCAAGTCACAAATTATACAAAACTAAATTTTTATGACATATAAAAAATGTTTCATAAGTTAAGCAATGATTTCCTTGACATGCAAAGAAAGATAGGCAATGCTAATGGACCAAGTAATAATCAAAATCATAGGTTATATAAGTATAATAGACCATTCAATAGGCATATAAATAATAAAAATCATTCCATCAATCCTTTAGAAATCAATATAGTATAGATAACCTTAGCTAACTGGTGTAAAATTCATAACACATCTTAGTAAGGTGAACTTGACTATGTTGAATTCTATGCAGCTTTTGAGATCTTTCCAAGAGAGGTGGTAAGACAAGATTTAATGAATAATCCAATATAATTCCATCAAGACTCTAGACCTTCAATCACCACCATGTTATTTCAAACTCATGATTTTCCTTTCTTGAGAAAATATGAAAACATACTAGAAGACAACACTAATGAGATACATGCCTTCCAGTAATTTCAAAAAGGTGGTTACAACCTAAGGAACAAGTAACCCTTTAAAATGTCTACTCCTTCAAATAGTATGACTATTCCACCAAAACCAAATTTTGATAACAATCCACCTCCCCCAAAATGGAATGATCAACCCCAAAATAAGGAGAAATAGAGTAGATGGGGGTATAAAATTAATGAGGACATAAATAAAATCAAAGCAAACATCACCCTTCATGAATTAACTCAAATTAATGAATATAAATAACTCTTGTGGATGTTTATCATAAGGAAGGCCCCTATGGAAAATACATAATTCCTATATATAAAATAAAGGATTCTAACACCAATGTCATATATAAAATCAAGCCAGTAGTTCCACCGTTTTTTATAACTATCAAGGTGTTTGGTATGGATATTCATAATTTCTTAGTCAATTCTGGAGCTTCAGTAACTATGATGCCTACTTCTATTTATCAAAATATTGACCTAAATCTAAGCCCATTATAGAGAACAATCTTATAGTTGGATAAAATAATGGTACCAATAATTGGAGAGATCACTAATGAACATATTAAAGTATCATATGAGCCTCGAGTATAGATGACTATCAACATCATTTTCATAGACATACTTGAAGGGTATGGACTATTACTAAGTAGGGACTAGTCTAAAACACTTAATGGATACCTCTCATTAGATTTTTCTCACATTTGGATACAATGGAGAGGCCTTCCAAACCGAATCCAAATTGATCAAGAACCAACAATGAAGTATCCCATCATAAAGTAAAATGTCAATTAAAAAAGGTAAGTTATGCATCCCCTAGCCTTGGTATTTATAATTTCACTACATGAAATGAAATATAAGAACTAGAATCATGTGCCCTACCCAGTTATGGACTCTTCACTTTGATAGTGCTACATCCAAATAAGGATCAAGCATAAGAACTGAATTGATTGATCCACAAGGGAAGGAGTTATTTTCATTATATAGATTAGAGTTCCCTTTCACCATTAATAAGGCCAAATATAAAGCATTGACTATAGTATTATAATTTTCACTCAAAAATAATGTCAAGTAGTTGTTAATATATAAGGATTTAGAGCTGGTAGTCAATCAGGTTAGAAATAAATACCAGTGTAAGATGTCATATCTATAAATATATAAACATAGAGTATGGGATTTGATTGAGAGTCTTGAGTCTTTCAATATAGTGTCTATTCCCAAGGAGTAAAATCAAGCTACAGATTCACTAGCTACTTCCACTATTAATTTAGAGCCTCTCCAAGAATATTAGGTAAAGATATTCTCCATTGATATTGTACCATGTCTTTCTATTCCTAAAAACATAGAGAATTTCCAAGTCTTTGATGATGACTAATAGATCATTTAGTTTCTAACCAATTTATGATAATTTAAGTCCCAAATCATTGATGATAAAGAAGTTAGCTATCTATATCAAGAGGAGGCAGATGAGGAAGGCACCATCCATCTCAAATAAAATCATCTCCCATCTAGTTTGGTCTCCTTATAAAGAACATTTTATATGTATCCCCAAGATCAATGATAAAGGCAAATCAAAGCTAATGAGTTTGAATTTAAAATGGATAATTTAGGGGATGAGAATAGCCCACACTACATCAACATTAGCCTTAGTTGCACTCAAAAATAAAGGCAATGAGTGAAATATTTACTCACTCAATATAAATATGTAATTACAGGGATATATGAGTACTTGAAGGTTTATGACCCGAAGGTCATCACCCATACAATTCTATTGAAACTAGACCATAAATCTTTAGACAAAGATAGGGACCAGTGATACCTATCCTAGAACCTCTCATTCAAAGAGAAGTATAAAAACTATTAAGTACAAGGATAGTCTTCCCAATTAGGCATTCTATCTAGGTGGCCAATTTAGTCCCAATCAAAAATAAGAATGGAGAGATTAGATTATGTTTTGATTTTAGAAACTTGAACAAAGATTTTAAGAAGGAAAAATATCCACTACCCTCCCTAGATGAGGTTATTTAGATAGTTACTAGCTCTAAAATGATGTCCTTCCTAGATGGATTTTTCAGTTATAACCAGGTGCTAGTAAAATCAAAAGATAGAATGAAAACTAAATTTACCATAAATTTGGGTACCTATAAATACAAAAGGATGCCTTTTGGCCTAATAAATGTAAAATCCACATTCTAGAGATAAATGGATCATGAATTTCAAGTATTAATAGATAAATGTATAATCATATATATGGATGACCTCACTATTTTCTTGAGAAATAAGAATGATCATGTAGGTAATCTACAATTAATCTTTGAAAGATGCCAAAGGTTTGGCATTTCACTAAACCTAAAGAAGAGCATATTTCAAGTTAATAAATGTAATATTTTGTCACATATCATTACCAAAGAGGGAATCATTATTGATATAAATAGAATCTAAGGGATTTCAAAGATTTCACCACCAAATATCAAGAAGGAACTCAAGTCTTTCATTTGGAAAATTAATTTTGTAAAGAAGTTCATCTTAGGATTTGTAGAAATTGTGGGACCCCTGAATGCAATGCTAAAATAGGATGCTAAAGTGGAATGGATAACTGAGGCCTAAAAGTCTTTCCAAGACATTAAAGATGTTATATTTCTTTGCTTTAGAACCTATGAATCCTACCATCATAATGAAAAATAAAGAGGATATTGATCATCCCATTGCATTCATGAGAATGAATTTTAAGGATGCATAACTTAGGTATTATATAATAGATAAGTAGATCTTCAATTTTATGAAAGTGGTGAATAAATTTTACCACTACATCCTAAGAAACAAGACTATCACTATTATTTTTACCCTACTATCAAGCTTACCCTATCATATAATAAATTGGGATATCATAAAGTTAAATGGATGGAAAAATTTTAGGAGTTTGATATAGAAATCAAGCCTACTAGAATCATCTAAGTTCAAGGTATAATCCAACTCATGACTAAGTTATACCCACACATTACAATTGAATAGGTATGTGAAGATTAGGTATCAAAAGGGGAATGGTATAATAACATAATTCAATATCTACTTAAAGGTACTTATCCCCTAAAACTCAATCGAGAATAAAGGAGAGCTTTGAGGCTCAAAGCTACTCACTTCTTGATTAAGAAAGGCATTTTTTATAGGAGGAATTATAAAGGCATCTACCTTAGATGTGTATATATGGAAGAGGCTTAAGATATTCTAGAGAACTTACACCAAAATATAGGTAGTGTTCATCCATCTGGGAACACCACAACTCACAAAATCCTAATAATGGGTTATTACTTGTCAATAGTCTTCAAGGATGTCCATGACCATGTAAGGATATACCATGAATGTTAAGCTTTAGAAAAAATAGTACATGCATCAATGTCCTTACAACCTATTATCTAGGGAAGGCCATTTTCCTAGTGTGGGTTAGAATTCATTGGTATCATTAACCCAAAATCCTCAATAGGTCATAAGTTTATACTCACTACCACAAATTACTACACCTGATGGACTGATGTAGTGGCCATAAATAATTCTAAAGCATAAGATGTGATTTTACTCTTAGAATAACACATCACTATTATGTTTGGAACTCTCATTTCTCTAGTTTCTGATAATGGGACTACATTCATATCATTTGATTTCACTGAATGGGCTCAAGACAATTAGATCACTGTCATGTCATATTCTAACCACTATCCTTAGGGAAATGGACTGGTAGAATCAATGAATAAGAACCTAAAATATGTAATTAATAATTTAGATATGGATAATCCTAGGGATTGGCATAATCTATTAAAGTATTCCATATGGGTAGACCAAACAAGATTTATGCAGGCCTTCAAGGCCTCACCCTATCTGCTAGTACATGGATATAGGTTAGTATTCTCAATCATGCTAAAGTTTTTGACTTATCAATTCATGCAAGGATATATGTAACCAAGTGACAAAGTAGAATCTTGATTACTAGACATAATAGAAATGGAAGATTCAAGAACCAAGTCCCTAAAGACATTTATCAAACACCAAGATATAGTCAAGAGATGGTTTGATAAAAGGGTAAAAGTCAAAGCATTTAGGATCTTTGATCTAGTGCTTCTATGGGATAAAGCCCATGAAAAAAAGGTCAACATGACAAATTTTCCCCACTATAGATTGGACCATATCAAATTTTAGATATCCTAGGTAATAATGCATTTTGTTTAAGTGACCTTTAAGGTGATGAACTTACATATATAATTAATGGATAGTTTCTAAAGCATTACTTCATAACTATACCATATAAAGCTTCCTTTTATTAATGAATAAAATATGGTAGAGGTAATTATAATTTATTTTTCCATCTTTTTAGTTTATTTTTCCAGCTTTCTATTTTAGTTTTTAGCTTTCTAGCTTAGCTTCTAGCTTTCTAGTTTAGTTTCCTACTTTCTAGTTTAGATGTTTTGTTGTTTCCTATAACAATACAAAATTGGTTTAGTCTGACATGACCAAGTTAACATCCTACTAGGTGGGCCCCTGTTTTATGACTATATTGATATATAAGGGAAAGGGAAATTACAAAGGGATTCACAATTTGGGGTTTGCTCACAAACTAGTTAAACATTTTTGTTTAAAGTCTTTAGGATTTAAGTATGTAGTCAAATTCATTCAAAGTAGTGTCACAATTGAATATTTATACTAGGTATGTGAAGTTTTCTCTCAAATATTCCATATGAAGCTATAAAATTTTCTTTCTCTATTAGACCAAGCACACTTTTCATATTAATACTTGTTTGAAGGTGATAATCACTAGTGCAAATGTAGCTAATAAGGACATTATAGTAAATGATTTGTTTTATAAATACACCACCTAAAAGTTATTTTAGCTCTCCTTTTCCCATTTAAATAAAAAAATAAAAAAATAAAAAAAGAACTAATGTGTTCAAAAGAGTGCAAAATAAAGCCCAAATAAAATCTAAAGGAGATCAAAGGCTCACATGATGAAAAAATGTCACTGTATCATGCATCATGATCAAAGAAGAAAACGAATAAGAGAGAATAATGCCAAGGTATCTCTAATAGGGCTATAGATTCCTGGGTAGTAATAGAGCAATGCTTGAGCTTCCTTGATTTAATAAGTTCTAAAAGAACTAGACTGAAACCTATAACTACTCCAAGCCTTTTAAAATATCCTCACAATAAGGGTTAAATAAACATCACTTTGGCACACATAGATCCATGAATACAAAGACAATTATGTTATATAATGTAGTTGAGAGCTTTTTTCATATCTCTGATTCTAATATTTTCTATGGCACAGTTCATGTTTAATTTTAAATTGCTAACCAGTCCCCCTATAATTCACCATTTATTGGATCAAACATTCCCATTTTCTTTAAAAAAGAAATGGGGGCCCACTTTTTTTTATTTGGCCTTGTTTGTTAGGTTTTCCTCTATGTAGCTGTAAAAATTATATCAGATTGCTCCTTAATATAAACACTTGGAGGTACAAAAAATGATATTTTGCATTTCAAACTAACTTATTATTTCTTTTTAGGAGTTTTTGCGCTTCTACAAGTTTTTTGGGACTTATTTTTATTCAAAGGACTTAGTTGTATTTGAAACTATTATGTTCATTATTTTGGCATTCATACATTTTGTTGAAACATTAAGTTCAGAATTTTGTTTGTTGGATAAAATGTTCATAATTTGGTCTTTAGACATTTTGTTCGATACTTATTCATTATAATTTTTGTTTGGAATTCTCAAATCAAAACTTTTGTTTAGGACTTGTTTTTCAGACATTTAATCCACAACTTATGTTCAGGACTTCCTTTGTCAACATTTTGGTCATCGTACATTTTGTTCAGACATTATTTTGAAGGACTTTATTTTATTCAAAATTTATTCATCAAATATTTCTCATTGAAAATTTTGTTCAAGAATTTTTCATTGAGACATTTTTTCATTGGACAATTTATCCAGAATAGTCATTGTTAGCTTTATATGCTTTGGAGTTTTTATTGGGACATTTGGTTCAAACATTGTTCCAAGGGATTTGGTCTTCAAAAATTTTACTTAGGGTTTATGTTTGGATCCTTCAATTTTCAAGAATTATTGGATCAATCCCAATACAAAACCTGACTCCTAGCTCCTAACTACTAAAATCTTGCTAGACTTAGCCAAAAAAGTGAAACTACTTCATGCTACTTGCCAAAGAATGTAACCCACCAGCTAAACTAATGAGATTTGAATGGTGAAGGTAAAGTAACTATATGAACATTGGATATTAAAAGTGTATGAACTAGAATTAAATTTAAAAGGCTATATCAATGATGTGTGGCCATCGACATGTTCATTCGATTACAATAAAATTCAAACTCACTTTTTACTCTATGAATAAATCACTAGCCACCTATAAATCCATTGCAAATAAGTTACCAATAGAAAGGAATTTTCATAGTACATGGAAATTAAATTTTATTAAACTAGAAAATTGTAATGGCTTCATCATCCTAGATCTTTAGAGGAGTGTTACCACCATCCCCATTCTCCATCAAGGATTCAACAGAGTATACATACATGGTATTCAATGCAAGAATTTTTAATGATAAATATGAAAACTAATAAAAATTATGGGATGCCATTTATTCTATTAAACACATTCTCTCATGAAATAAATTTATCCCCAGTACAATGCAACTTAGTGATATACCTACTCTCTCTCAAGAGATAAGGAATACAGTTCACGATAGGCAATCTAAAATTTATACCCTACATCAAAATGCTATAGGATATGTTCTTTACTAGCAAGGTGACACAAGACAGCTTCTTCTATGACATGGACCACCAGATGGTCATGGCTTGCATATCTAGTGATGATTTCCAAAGGTACTTATCTCTACCAATTCTAGATGTAATATTTGATAAGCATATGTTAGTAAAATAGAACAAGCATAATTCAATTGAGAAATTTTTTAGCTCATGGATTCTTCCTAGGGAGACTATGGTCCTAAAAGGAAAAGCCCCCCACCCCCATCAGAAAATTTAAAATGGTGTTCCATAAATGGATGGCCTTGTTGAACAAGCTATATGGCATGTCGAGTATCCATTTTCTTTTCCTGGACTAGGTGTCACTTCTAGACATGTTGATGACCTCAAACATGACTTTTGACCTATGAGAGATCATCATCCTCAAACCAATAGAGTAAGTTTTTTTAAAGTCAAGAGACCCAATTTAGTTGGCCATTTTTATATGATGTCATACTTATTGGATGCAATAATGGGAACATTATATAGAGACTTAGGGGAGCTTTAGAGCCCATCCACAGACTATATAAGGAATCATATTTTCTATTATTTTAAGTTTAGGCATATATACACATATACAAAGCACATGACCCAAATTGTAGAGGATGTATATCCTCAGGCATGGTAGGAAATTTATGAGGCCCCACTACCTAAGATATCAAAGAATATACCAAATACACTAACAACTCAAGGTGACTACTAACTTTACCCATACTATATGGTGATCATGGTTATTAGCCATAAGGTCAACCCCCTATGCATCAAAAAATATGTGCCAAATAAGCTTGAAAAGAAATAAATTACATATCAACTTTGGTGAAGTGTGGAAGAGGATTTGATAAAGTAGAATGGAACATTTTATGGATCTGACATGATCATAAGTAGAATGTGTTTTACAATGAGTAAGCATTTTACGGATGTAAGAAATAAGATGAATCATTATCAATTTTCTACCTTTCTACATAGAGATTGGGACCCCCATGGTTAGATTCTAAAGCATATCCAAGGTTTTGGTATTCTATACCAACATGTTCCCTATGACCATGAATTTCTATTCTTAAATGCTAAGAATGATGCCCAAGTATTAGAAAAGGCACAACTTGCAAGACTTAAAGAGGATCATTTAAAGATTATCCAACAAGGACCTTCAATTTTAGTACAAGATATGCATACTAGGATGCCACCTTGTAGATGGTGGAATCCTTTAAAATTTAAGGGTAATATACCCCATAAATAAACAAAGATACAAGGGGAGCCTTCCCAATAACTTCCCATACTATTAAAGGTTGTTAAGAAATATCTTAAGTGGAGTGAGATTGAGAAAAAAGGAGTTCAAGGGGATCTAATTGACTTGGAATCCTCTGATGTAGAAGGCCAAGAGAATGCAACTACATTGTATGTGAAAATATCTATTATTGCATCACCATTATAGAAATCTATAGTGTAAGAGGTTGATATTGCCTCAACTCAACTAGCCTCCTCCCCATCATTTAAGGCTACAATTTTATATAAGAGGAAGCTAAGGGATCTTCCCCTCATAGAGAATTTAAATGTTGATCAACTACAGATATGCACTCCTGTAGTTCCCCAACATTTACCAAAAGAGCAAGAATTGGATGAAGAAGAGAAGTTAGATAGAGCCAAATCACTAAGCCTTATAGCTAACGAAGGTAAGTGACCAATTAAATATGACCAATCAGGTATGAAGGCTTAACTTTTATTCCCTTCTTCCCAAGTTTTCTCTTTTATTCCCATTTTTGGTTTAGTTTCCATCAGTGTTGTCTTGAAAACCCATTTCTTCACTCCAAAAGTGGAGGATGTTACCTTTACCCTTGATGTTTCAATTCCCCTCATTATTTTCTTACAAACACCTTTGTTGACTCTAAAATTATCCCCCATAATGCTAGCCATGTCCATTTATTTCCACCACTAGTGACATTCCCTCTAGGAATGCCATAATTTAAACTATGAAAATTAAAAGGGCCTCTAATGATCCAGGTGGATCTCTCCATTTGTGAAAAAATAAAAGTTTATATATTTTGATAAAAACTAATTTCACATCATAGAGCTCATCAAGAGCTTTCCAAATCTTTTCCCGGTTTACAAAATGGACACCGTATGCAAAAGTTATAGGCTGCTGAAGTTTTGGTTTGATAGGTAAAATTTTGGTGTCGACAAGTGACGTGGCATTATTTACATGTGATAAGTGGACCAATCAGAGGTTGACACATGGCATGATTAAGATCAAAGATAAGCTCATTGACTGAGCCATGTGGCAAGCAAGGTGGTGAGTTAGAAGGAAAGACCGAGTTCGAAGGGGAGACCAAGCAAAGGTGGTGAGTTTGAAGAAGTCTTGTTTGGCACATTTATCAAAGGCATGCTGACTAGGCACCTTAAGCCCACCAAAGGGGGGCGTTGACACATTCAATGAGGTGCATAAGCCTCCTTAAGAATGAATCCACCTTCCCAATGTAGCGCATGTGGGACAAATGCATCCAAAATGGATTCTGAGGCACCTAAAATGGAGGGAAGACAAGTTCAAAATCAGTCAAAGTGCCTAGAAAGGTGGACGGCTAGTTTTGAACCCCTAACCTTGTGGAAAAAAGTAAGGAGACTTAGCCACTATGCCACAGGCTTGCAACTGATTATAAAAGCAAAAAATCTATATTTGTTTTAATCAGGTTTTGGATTGTGTTTTTTATTTTTAAAGCCTGAGACTTTGTAAAAGCTTTGGAAAAGCTTAGATAATGGATTTTTATCCATATTTCGGCCATGATACTCAGTCTTAACACTTTTTTTTATCCAATTTGTATATTGGAAGAGTATTTTTAAGCCCATAGAGGATATTTTTAGGACTTTTGGAGCAACTTTGCAGGTGTGAAGACTCACAGGATTCGAAGGTGCCAAGCTTGATTATCAGTCACGGTGAAGGTGAATTTTTGTATTGAGAGATCAACTTGAAAGAAAGTTATTTATTATTTCTAGGTTGTTGAAATTCCCTTAATGGAAATGGTCCACTCCTTTGGAGAAACTAGAGATGTAGGCATCATTTGTTGAGCTGAACTTTGTTATCACGTTTCATGTTTCTTGGTAATTTGTCATTTTGATGCATGATTTTGTTTCAGTTTGCTGATTTGGTTTAATTAGTAAATAAAACTCATGCAAGTAATTTTCATTCTGACAATTATAACACAATGTTATTAAAAAAATAGTTCAATAAATAAGAATGTTTTATGCCAAAACATTTTGCATGTTATTTTGAGTTTTTCAAGAATTTGTATCAGTTTTGAGAAATCAGTATTCATATTTTGAACCTCACTTTGAGTTGGATCAGTGGAGTTTACGGATCAAGTTGGTATCAGAGTAGTTGATCAATGGGATTTAAAAGTTGGTTGTTGTTATTACTTCTATTTTTGCATTTGTTTAGATTTTGTGATTTGATAGGTGCAATGGGCAAGTTATCAAATAGAGCCAAGCTTGATGAGCTTGAAGCATATAACCAACAAATCCAAGAAGAGAATGCTTTCTTGAGAGCAAGATTGAACTCCTTGGATGAGGAGATTGCCCATTTGAAAATGGAGTTACGAGCCAATCATGAGCTTGTGGAAAAACTATAGAATGGTGGACAAGTGAAGGATTTGCCTTCCACTATAGATGCAAGCACTATGACAGATGAAAACATTGTAAGTGCATGTAAGTCATCAATTGATTTTCCTTCCCATGAAGAATCTAGTAATAATGATTTTGGTAAATTTGAAAAATATACAAAAGGAATAGGTTCAAAATTACTTGTTAAAATGGGATTTAATGGAAAAGGCCTAGAAAAAGATGGCCAAGGTGATACTAACCCCATTCAAGTAGAGAATAAGCCTAATCATGTAGGGTTAGGATACAGATCTGGTATTCAGAATGAAACAAGTGAATGGTCTGAGAAAGCAGAAGCAAGATGTGTATGGAGAATTGTAAATCCTCTTGGATGGAAAGTAAAATACATTATTTTTGCCACACTTGCAATTATGTTGATTCTAATTCTACCAGACAACATAAATATTCCAATGTTCCTTTTGATTATGGTACACAAAATTTATGGCACGTATATCCATGTAGTTTTTTTGGATTGTCTAATCATTGTTTAGCCAAATGTTGGAAACGTAAATCTTTGTTAGGAAATATTTTGAAAGACTATTCTCCTAGACAGAGTTATGAGAGTAGTAATAAGAATATGTTTTCCAATAGAGTGGACAAAACGTTTTGTACTCATTGTAACAGAAGTGGACATCAGGTTGAAAAGTGTTGGAGACTTCAACCATCACACCATCCTAGAAATGGTAAGATTAAGATGGTATATAAACCTATCAATGAGGTAATTAATGAAGTTAAATCAACTCATGCAAATGTTACTAAATCCACTAAAGAAATCTCACCAACTAATCAGGAAAATTGGATTAAGAGGGTTGGTAAACAATTTTTAACATTCATGTTGTCATGATTAGTGGATGCATTCATGTTGCAAAGCAATTTTGGAATCTATGTTGTATGCATAAAGGACATTCACCATGCTTTGAATGCTGATATGGTTTATTGGAGTTGCCCATAGAGAACAACCAAGGGACAGGTTAAACATACTTGGAATATTTTCTCATGTTTGGGATTTTGAAACTTCCTTTTTAAACCTTGACAATAGTATATGCATTTTATATGGACATGAGCAGTATGTCTATTTTGAGAAATTTGCATTGCAATTTATATGTTTTCTTTTATATTGTGCAAATAGAGGCTTATAAGACCCTTTATGGGCACCATTTGTAATTGTATTAATTATACAAACTATTTGTAGCCATGCATGATATTTGCACATTCTCTAAGACCCTTATTCATTTTTGGGCATTTTATTGTAACTATCAATTGTGGTTACAAATAGATTTTAAAATTATTAGACTAAAAAATTGGTTTGCAGTTGCACTTGGTGAATAATTTGCAGTGATTGGCAGATGCACCATTTTTGAGATGCGACATTTGAGCAAGCAGTGTGTGTCTATCCACAATGTGGCAATGGGTAGATATTTGTTTTTCACTGACATTTCAAGGATTCAGTTTTTAATTTTAATCGTTACTATGATATGTTGCAGTGATGTTTTTGCAAAAGCATTTTTAATGGAGACCACGCTTTTGGGGTCCAAAAGCACTTAGTGGGGAGGTTTGATCCAAGTGGATCTCTCCATTTGTGAAAAAATAAAATTTTCCATATTCTCATAAAAATTAATTCACAGTGTAGACCTCTTTGAGAGATTTCCAATGCTTTTTGTGGTTTGCAACACGGACACCATATGCAAAAGTTATAGGTCGCTAAAGTTTTCGTTCGACATGTAAAAATTTGGTGTCGACAAGTGACATTGCATTATTTACATGCAACAAGTGGACCAATTAGAGGTTGACACATGGCATGATTAAGCTCAAAGATAATCTCTTTAACCAAGCCATGTGGCAAGCAAGGTGGCGAGTTAGAAGGAAAGACTGAGTTCAAAGGGGAGACCAAGCAAAGGTGGCAAGTTTGAAGAAGTCCTGTTTGGTACATTTATCAAAGGCATGCTGACTAGGCACCTTAAGCCCACCAAAGGGGGGCGTTGACACATTCAATGAGGTGCATAAGCCTCCTTAAGAATGAATCCACCTTCCCAATGTAGCGCATGTGGGACAAATGCATCCAAAATGGATTCTGAGGCACCTAAAATGGAGGGAAGACAAGTTCAAAATCAGTCAAAGTGCCTAGAAAGGTGGATGGCTAGTTTTGAACCCCTAACCTTGTGGAAAAAAGTAAGGAGACTTAGCCACTATGCCATAGGCTTGCAACTGATTATAAAAGCAAAAAATCTATATTTGTTTTAATCAGGTTTTAGATTGTGTTTTTTATTTTTAAAGGCTGATACTTTGTAAAAGCTTAGATAATGGATTTTTATCCATTTTCTAGCCATGATACTTAGTCTTAACACTCTTTTTTATCCAATTTGTATATTGGAAGAGTATTTTTAATCCCATAAAGGAGATTTTTAGGACTTTTGGAGCAACTTTACAGGTGTGAAGATTCACAGAATTCGAAGGTGCCGAGCTTGATTATCAGTCAAAGTGAAGGTGAATTTTTGTATTGAGAGATCAACTTATAGGAAAGTTGTTTATTGTTTCTAGGTTTTTGAAATGACCTTAATGGAAATGGTCCACTCCTTTGGAGAACCCAGAGATGTAGGCATCATTTGTTGAGCCAAACTCCGTTATCACGTTTCGTGTTTCTTGGTAATTTGTCATTTTGATGCATGATTTTGTTTCAGTTTGCTGATTTGGTTTAATTAGTAAATGAACTCATGTAAGTAATTTTAATTATAACAATTATAACACAACATTATTAAAAAACCAATTCAATAACTGAGAACATTTTATGCTAAAACATTTTGCAAGTTCTTTTGAGTTTTTTGAGAATTTGTATCATTTTGAGAAATCAGTATTTGTATTTTGAACCTCACTTTGAGTTGAATCAATGGAGTTTACGAATCATCTAATAATATTGAAACAACATTGGCCAGTTATTAACTCCATGTCTCTTCCACACAAATTAATCTACCAATGCCTTCCACTATCTCTTCTCAATATACTACTATTGTATCCTCAAGGAAGGACAAAATAGGGAGAAAAGTATATGCAATCCATCCACTCCCCCAATATGGAGGTGTAGAGTGGTCTAAAATCATTTATCCCTCCCTTCCTAATCAGAACTCAAAGGAGCCTCAAGACAATCAATAAAAGATCAATCAATGGAGGATACATAGTTAATAAAACTAGCCTAGCTAGTTATCCCATCATGGGTAGTTGATGTTAGATCGAAGGCTTCTCAAAATACTAATTTCAAAATCACATAACTCCCATAAATAACATCCTTGTTTGATAAGCCCTTGGGAATTATTCAAAGAGATAGGAAGAGAAAATTGGAGGATGGAACTAGGAGGTAAATCATTCTTGAGGGAAGGCAAGAGATCTTTACCATGTCCAAAAAGAAGAATAGACAATTAGGGAAGTTCACATACATAAAAGACTTCAAGTCCATTGTATATACCTACAAAGATGCTATAATGGCATTACATGATGATACATATATGGCTAGATAAGGGCTGGAGAAGGAATTAGATAAAATCAAAGAGCAACAAAAAATAATCCATATACCTCAAGGGATTGAGACCTAAGTTTAATAGGCTACATCAAAATGTTATAGTACTTTAGAGGTAATTGAGGTAATAAGGGAATAATTATGCCCCCCCCACCCCCATATTACACAAACTCATAGATTATTTAATTATTTTAATCAAGATGAAAATAAGTTAAAAATTATTGATTATTTACACTATTAATGATGCATATGGCCACCTTGACTTAATGACACCATTAGAGGCATCAAACACCGTCAACTTGGTGGTGATTAGAATGCAAGAAGCTAGGGAGTGGATTAAATAGTTAGGGTAGTGATTCCCAAGTATCAATAACATGAAACTCTTATCTTATAGATCTTATATGAATTTAAATTATCAAAGGGAAGGGATGTTATAGGCAAGCTTATCAACAAAATCAATTTTGATCAACTCCTTCAACAAGCATCTAATAATTTTAAGTAGAGTCTATAGGGGCTAACACTTGAATATATTGAATTTGAGTTGCGTTTTGCAAGAAAAAAGGTAATGAAAGTTGATATTTTTAATATCAACTTCTAAAATATAAATGTAGAGTATACAAATCTCCTTGATCAAGTTAACAGGGTGCACAGATCTTGTTACTCAACTTAGACATTATCAAGTAGTATCATGATGCATGACACAAATGTTATCTAGAATTAGAGGTAAAGAATAAGACTAAAGTTTTGACTTATAGTTCAACACCAATGTCTATAATAATAACTCCCACAAAAATTAGCCATGTAAACATCCACTCAGCCTTAGTTAAAAGGCTAATTATGTTCATATCAATGTATCAACATCAATTTTTTACTCATAGTATACTTTTGTTAGAATTTGAGTATAAAGTTAACTAAGTTATTTATAAGTATGCACAAATTGCATAATATTGTGAAGTCTAAATTTAATTATTGATAATTGTAAGATAGTTTTCAAGCTAGAGTTAGAACTAAGGTTCTAATTATGCCATGTAATAACATTTTTGCATGTACTTAGAGAATGAGGCAACCCATCCCCAAGTCTATTTAAACATATGAAACCCTCATTTTAAAGGGTCAAAAAATCAAATATAGAAGAAAAATCAATTTTTGATTGTCAACAAATATGTTGGTGTATTTTCTCTTTGAATTCTATGTAATTAGGTTTGATATTTTGGTTATTTGATTTAATAATTCTTAGTGTACAGAATCTTCAAGGAATTATTATTTTTATGATTAATATGCTACTTTAAGATGTGAAAAATCTATTGGATAATTAGTAATTATATTAATTATTTTCAAGTAAGTTGATTGTTTCATAGTTTTTAGTGTGTAAAGGTGTTTTCAATGATATAGTCTTTTATGCATGTGCAAAAACTATCCCAAATACCTCTTTGGTCCAAGTAATAATCTCCTAAGTAAGGGTATGAAATATCTAATCTAAAAAGTGAAATATTTGGCCTAGATCCTTGAGTTTCCTTTATCAAACTATCTTAAACTACTTGACCATGTTTGTTTGTGTGTGTGCAACATATGATAGCAATAAACATTGGTCATAAAAGCACTTGTCTAGAAATAAACTACCCTAAAAGATAATTCCTAAAGTCATAGAGTATTTATTTTTTGCTCTACCCATCCCCTCTACTTTTGAGTTTATTATTGATATCTACCCACCCTATATTAGTATCCATCTATCCACTAACTCACCCAATTTTAAATTTATTTTAGTAACCATAGATTCATACATAGTCGTGATTAACAACTTGCATGTGCTTCCTTCTATTCCGTCACCTAGTTGTTTAAATTACATACCTATAATTCATGCCCTAGAGTGGAGTCTACCTCCATTGAGATCTTGGAATGTTAGAGGCTACCTCATTATGAATTGGTGTGCATAAAAACTACATGAACATAATCCCCATCCTTTTTTTATCTTAAAAGCTAGGCATTATCGATAGATGATTGGCACCAATCATTCTATCAGTCTAAAATCTGATTTTAGTCTTATATCATATTTCATTTAGTGTATCACATCCTCATCATCACCTATCATATTAGCTCAGTTATTTAGACCTACTTTATTCAAGGACCATATTTTAATCCAATCCTTAATCTATCTTTACATCATCCCCCTTATCATACATCACCTATCTACCCATATAGATTTGGACCCTATTCTTATGGATCAATATCTATCTATCAACAAGGGTGATATCCCTTTTTAATACCTAGAAATATGTGCCCACTTACCTTTAGACCTTAATCCCATCAAGCCTAAACCAAATGTCCCATTTCCTTCCTCATCAATAATTCCTATAGTTATCCCACCAATTTTAACCCCATCATCCATTAATCATAACCATGTCTTCACATCCCTCAATACACAAGTGATAAAATCACCCTATTTAATAACTACATCTTTGCCAATAGGGAAACCTCTAAAAGTTATAACCCTTCAAAATAACCAAAACACATTTGCAACAAGGTGGTATACTCACACACTTGAGGCACATTTCCTATTATTGAAGACATTTCATGAAATTGAATTTGTTGATGAAAATACCATTAAAATGATAGATTTAAACTCTAAAAATATCACATAGAACTATTCTCCTCCATCAAATTATGGCATGAAGAGACAAGAGCAAAACCAGACCCTACCTGAATAAATAAGGCATAGTGACTTAATGTCAATCTTAGTGATGGTTTATAAAGGAGGGGTAATTAATCCCAAAAATATTTCCACTAAATTAAATCTCATTATTACCCATAAAAATTTCCAAATTTTCATCTCCCAACTTTCTCTCTCCTAGCCATACTATGCATTTGATTTTTGCCTTACTAAGCTTGTGAAGGTAGTGATGGAGGAGAGAGAGTGTTTGATTCATATATAATACTTGAAACTTGATAAAAATCATAAAACCAACCTATTAAAGTCTAATATACCATTTAGAACTATTTTTACCTTCAATTAGATCCTTCAATTTGTATAAGTACCCAAAAGTCCTTGAAAAGGGTATATTTTTAATTTAGGTGTTAAACTATAAAGGTTTTAGGTTATGACCCATGTCTAACATTAGGCACATTTTTATACTTATTTAAATGTTTGAATCTGAATTTGGTACATACAAATCCTAAAAAAAGGCCAAAAGTTGACCAAAATGACATTTTAGCACATAAGAACATAATAAATGGTTAATACATGATATTATGACTTTAAATACACATTAATAACATTTTATAATAACTATAAACCATTTCAAAAAAATTAACACAATTGACAATACCAATACCTATATATAACTCCTAAGGTTAGATAAGCACATATGAGACCAAACCTTGGACCAAGCTAAACAAGGACAAATATGACCACATGGAGAACATTTAGGACCATTTAAGACCATAACCATACTAGATAAAAATTTAATAACTATTTTAAAAGTTTAAACCTATAGAGGTTGACCATTTTTGACTTGGGGTCAAAAATTGGTTAATAAACTGGTCATTCACAGGGGTAACATGCCTACAATGTTAATAATTAAATGGCCTTATCCTCCCATTAGGTAATGCAATCATTCCTATGATACAATTTGAATATGTCATGTCTCTAAATACTTCAAACTCACACAACAACACAAAAAATAATTAAACACAATATGCCAAGGGAAATTATGGAAAAACACACATAAAAGACTCAAAACAACACCCCTAACCTATTATGTATTTACCTCAAAACATGTTTGAGATGATGAAATAGTTCTTCATACTTCCACCAGGGTCAAAAACAATGTTCCAATAGTCACAAATTATCCATTAAAATAAATCACCATATGATGGATGTTTTTCAAAGTAAATTTTCTTATGAAGGTGATCAAATGACTTACCACATGAAATCTCTACTAGCTGCAAGTGCTCCATTTGAGACTCTTTTACCTGATCTTTTTATCTCTTATTTAGGAATGATTGATATTTTAAGCTAACTAGCCTCTTTAAATCTCATTTGGCATTTCTCAATTTTATCTTTTGGAGTCATGAAACCTTTTTCAACTTCACTATTTTTTGAGCCATTATGTACCAAGTGTTTAGAGGCATCAAATTTTCCTTCTTACTAGCCAAATACATTTTCAAGTAAATCAAGATCAGATTTATGCCTATACTAATCCTTACATAAACTTACACCTTGACTTATTTACACTCCTTCAAGGTTTTTATCTACTTTATATGGACTTGACACTCTTCTTTTTGTTCATTAGGTCCACCATTGACCTTATTACCAAGATCATGTTTCATTTTAGGAATATCAAGCTTTCTTGTGTGTTTGAACTCTTACATTATAGCATGTTACTACTACCATATATCATCAAATTATTTTTGACTATCATAATCATGAATCTCCTCTTCTTATTTAGACATAAATTCATCATCTCCTTCATTACCATGCTCTAACACACTTGAAATTTCATCATCACCATCCATATGTATAAAATAGTTTCCCCATGTAGCTTGTTGAAGGGCATCATCAAATCTTACCTTATCAAACTCATCATATTATTCATGTATGATGTATGTGCCCATACCTATTTATTCAATGATCTTGTATAGATCAAACCCATGTTTATCAGCTCCCCATTCATCAAAGTATAGGTTACCTATGCCATCAAGAGGTGTTAAAGGTTCTTGGTCATTAGGATAGTCTCCCTCTTCATTTATATTGAAGTTCATTTTTGACGTATTGGGTACATATAGATCTACATGAAACATGGCCAAATGTTCATACTTGATAGAGACCTTAGAGCCATACTTGCACATAAATGCTATGTAGCACCAATTTGATGTCAAGTACCCCCCAATCTTAGTAGTGAAGTCTCTTAACAAGCAAAGGGAAAAGTGAGGTGGAACATCTACAACCAACACATTTTAGGGATATAAAATGTGTGATAAACATGTATATTGATATATAAACTTTTGATAATTCCAACCATCTTATCAACTAATCCCTCCAACTATAATACCCCCTTGTAGTGTGACTCATACTTTAACTTCATCTTGTGTACTACTTGTTTAGGCATGATTGATGTGCTTAATCCATTATCAATCAAATAATTATGAACCAAAAAGTCTCTAATTATTATATATATATAAAATAAAGGATGTTTATCCTTTCTTTTAGTTTTGATTGGATGCCCATCCTTGGTCTTTAACTCATTTTTCAAAACTGCCCCTCTTTCACTAGGCTACTAGATGATGCGTTGAGCTTGGAGATCTCATTTTGGAGCATGTATATTTATCTAGGGATGGAAATTTTATCCCAAATTTTTATTCTTACATGAAACCTATTCATAAGATATCTGTCAAATTTTTCATGTCCTTTAAGAGCTATAACATTACCACTAGCTTGTGTATCTTCATGCATAGGAGAAGACATAAAAGGAGCTTTGGAATTCTAAATTTTCTGATTTATCTGAGCCACTAGAGTTTAATTTTACATACCTTATCCTTGAGATTATTTATAGTTCATGTTTATAAAACCAATTATCCCTTGTACATTCTCAACCACTATCTTCTTTGACCTTGTATTTATAGCTATAGAGCTTGATCCAATGTTGAGATTACCTTTTAACTACACATGAGTCTCCTTGAAGTTAATTCATCAAGGAAAAATTTGATTTATCATCTCAAATGTTCTCTCCTCCACCAGGCATTTATTCTTAAGTGATGGAAGGAATTATACCCCATTGAGCCATATAGGATTGATTGAATCCATAATTTGCATAAGTGGAAGAGTCATGAGGTTGCTCGCATGAAGGATACTCTCCATTGTCTTATAAAAGATTGTTTTACATAGGTATAAGTGATTTTTAAGTAGGAATTCTTTTATTTTGTCTATTGTGTTTCCTTACTTGAGTTAGTTACCATTGTCCTTAGTATTGACCTTGAAAGGGTTGTCTAGGATCTTGATAATATTGGTAGGGTTGGTAAGAACCTTGAAAATACCTCTTTTTATATTGTATTTTTTACCTCCTAAGAGTTTAAACCTATTTTTTAAGAGTCTTGAATGGATCTTATTTCTTTTTCTTACTTGGTTGATTAGGGATATCTTACTTATGTTTGGGTGTGGGAATAGGAGCAATAGTGGATATATGAGATTGCAATTAGGAGACAAAGGCATGGGAGGAATAGGGTATATTTTACCAGCTTAAATAAGATAATTATCAGCCATTATATTAGTCTCATAGCCATTAGGTAAATTATCTCCTCCCATGGATTGAATCATCATAGATATGTCACTATTGAAAGCTTTAAATTAATAAATAAAATCATGATGGGTAGTAGGCCTTACCAAGATTAGGATTCTATCCTAAGTCTTTTGGAATATTATGTTGAAGTCTTTAACGAACTCTTGAGGTGATGTATTTATTGTATTCAACTACTCAATCAAAGATAAGTTATCATATTTATCTTCAAATATAATTCTCAAGGCATCACTATTCAGCCCCTAACCTATTAATAGAGTATTCAGGCCAACTTGACATCTACCTTAGTGAAAAATGATATATTTGGCTAGTGGTTAGCCTAAGGGTTTTTGTAACTAGATGGAGGTTTTAGTGAAAATCTTACACCAAATTTTAGGTGGCTAAATATCTCCCATATATTCAAGGCATCAATGAAGATTTGTGGAAACATGGAAAGTGTAGCATTGGGATCATAGAGTCATAGATCTGATAGTTATGATGATGGAATTCTAGATCAACACTCAACATGGAACTTCTACCATAGAAAATATGATCTTGAAGGGTTATATAAGGATCTTGATCCAAAGGGTGAATGGAGATGGAGAAATGTAACAAAGCTTTAGTAGAATGAATTTGAAGCCATATTTTATAGATCTTGCTTTAGTGGCCATAAAGGATTAGAAATATAATGGAGGCTACTCTAGCTCCAATTATATGTGTCCAATCTTGTCTATGAGCCTCTAGGTTGTTAATATTATGTTTTGAGTATAACTCTTGCTATGGACTTTCAATAATGATAATGGTGTGGCATTAAAAAATACTAAGTGTGTCTGGTTTGCATGTCTTATAGTATTACTAATGGGATGTGACTGTTTATGTGATGTTTCACTTTTGATTAGTTATATGAATTGATGTTTTTAAAATTTTATTGGTTCACTATTTTAATGTAGTCTTTACAATTTTTGATGTCATCTTTATTTTATATGGAAGATGAGTATAGATTTGCACTAGTGACCAAATCCTTGTTTAAATTACATTTACTTAGTATGAGGAGTAAATTGAACCAAATAAGTCTTATGACCCATTGATCATCTATATGGCCCTAGGATTAATTCAAGAAAGGCCTATGCCTATGGATCTACCTGAGTTAAATTTATTTTACATCATTTAAGTGGCCTTAGTGAAGCCTTAATCTGTGGAAAAACTATTCCAATGCATGCCCTAATTTATTCTCAAATGTTAGGTTAGCATATAAGGTTTGTGCCTTATGTGGATTGATGCTGACATAACTAAGTGTTTAAAATTTTGAGCATAAAGGGAGTATCCAATGATTATACCTAGTTGTACCAAACTAAGACCCTAGACTTTCACAATATTTTAGCTCTATTATTGAGACCCATGTTGAATTTTGTTTCTATGATGGTATGATAGATCGATGTGCCAAATTTATCTTAGAAACATTAAGAGCTAGATGTAATAGGTGGAAGATAGTTTTGTAATAAAATTTCCAACCTACAAAGGACAAAATCTTATAAAATGGGTTTAGGATAACCTATATGATGCTTTATATGAGCTCTTTTTCTTTGAGTTACTTGAGCATGTGTACAAGTGGTTGGATGCATATTCAACCCACATAATAAGAACCTATAGATGATGATATGAGTGGAAAAAAGAGTGTATAGAGAGGATTGGGACCTTGGATGTTACTTGGACTAGAGTGGTGAATAAATGCTAGCAAAGAGCTCTAAATAACTATGTACTTGAGTTTACAATATCAACTTATTCATTCCCTAAGGAAGCATAGTACTAGTTTTTGCATAAATTTAGAGGAATATTTTTAAATGGGTATGACATAGAGATTAAGAAGCTAATGGTTGATTATAGATTTTAAACTTTGGGGATGGAAGTATAAGATCCTTTTACATATAAGATGTACAATGAGGGAGAAGGGGATGTGTAGTTGAGGGATAATGGAAGGGGATGATAAAATTGACACCTAAGAGCTCAGAAGACAAGCCTATAATAAGAGACAACATCGATTGATAGAGGATATGGAAACTAGAAGTGTTAGAAAGACCCATTGTGAATGAGAAGGGCATGGAGAAGGATCTCTTGAAATATAATAATGCAAAGATGAGAGATATAATGAAGCAATATACTGAGCTCAACACTTGATAGGTATGGAATTTGATGAGTTCCTATAGAATTTGGTGACTATGGATACACTTGATGCACCTATGCCCTTTAAACCTATGGTGTATGATCATGTTCTAGATCCCCCACTTGAATATATTATAGAAGTGATTGTTAACCCTACTAACACCTTAGATCCTAGACATTTTATAGATTTAGATTGTAACTTTGTGATTGAATAGATTATTCCATACAAAGAGGTGAGTGTATCTACCTCTAGAACATTGAGAACTAGCCCACTATAACAAAACTTGAATGCAATTTTACCAACTCAGTTGATATTAGCAACTCAAGGTGGGTAACAACCTTCAATAAGTGGTTTGGTGCCATAAATAAATAGCACAACACCAATGTCATCAACTATGCCAACAAGGATGATGGGAGCAATGCTTACTTCTCAGGATAGAAATGCTGGAGGACCATTAATAGGATAGGTGCTAGGGTACAAGTACCTCAAGTACCAGCTACCCCCTATAATAGATCTACTATAAAATTGCTATGCACCTATTGAAGTATTATGGCATGGAAAATGCTATAGAACATGTGTTAAAATGTGAATTATAATGGTGTGTATGAGTCATAACCCAATCAGATTGCAAGGTTTCTTAATTTGAAAATAATTTACTTGATCAAACTCACACTTAGTACAAAAAATTTGATCCCAACCAGGCTATCATTGAATGTGATACCTTGAAGGATGCATTCTTTAAGTAATTTGACATCACATAGTTTGAATAATATAGCATCACCATGCAAAAATAAATTACCCAAGGACTCTAAGAGAGTGTGAGCTTATATGATGCATGGTTCTAAAACATACTATCAAATCTCTCATATGATATTCACCCTTCCCAATATGCATAATGGTTTATGTGGGGTTACTCATGTCATTTTGAAGATCACTTTCCATGAAAACTTTTATAGACCCTTGAGAAGTGATTGAAGTTACATTTAGATCTGAGGTAGTCAGAAGTGCAGACATTAGGATCAATCCATTTATTGAAGTGTAGATTACATTTATGGCCTCCTAACTCCAAAATATTAACACCATCTATGTATATGATGCCTGAAGTGGATTATGGTGTATCGAATGCAATGTATAAGGCCATATTACCCATGAAGGAATACGTGCACTCTGATTCTAAGCTGTAAAGTCTATAAAGAAGTACATGATGTCTAAAACTATCCTTTATTACAATGTGTCAGACAAATTAATGTAACCATTTATTTTCATCTATGTGATGCCTACACATATACCACTACTAATTATTGGGTTATTGATGAAATGTATGAAAACATGGAAATGGGCATATGATAGGCCACAAAAGTAGTCACAGGATAGATAAACCAAGAGAATGATGGATAAAACCAACATAATACATGATTAAAGATATAATAATGTACCAAAGGGCAAGGTAGGGGACATGGTGGAGGAAGGTTCCCATCATGCTCATGTTATAAGTCTGGCTTGAAAAAGCATTATTAGTGTGATTGGCCTACACATCCCATGTGTGGGTATTATTGAGGGACCCATAAGGTCAAATAATGACCTGGCCTTTATAAAAAGTTTACCTAAGGCAAGCCTAATATGGACAAGGATATATGAATGGTTAGGCACAAGCAAAAGATGGAAAAATTGATACCAAAGGTGTAGCCTACACAAACAGAGGTAGTCAAGGTGTACATAACTACTCATAGTTGATTCACCACTCAATCACTAGTTGTGCTAGTACCTGAGTTACACCTCAAGTATGAGAATAAGGGTAAAAATGAATGCATAACATGGCCTAAACAAAAAGTTACACCATGCCTATATCTAATGTGCTATAAATATGCAATATAGTAGGCTATGAGTGTAATACAAAACATACAATAGGAGATCTAATTAGTGTGAGGCCTATAAGTGTAGGATACCATCTCTCAAAAGAAGAAATATAGATTAGAAGTTAAAGTGAAACAATTAACTAAGGTCTTATGCCTCATACAAACTGAGGGTATATTTTCCCTATTGAAAAAATTACTCTTGGAGCATGGAGGTCAAAAGCAAGCTGAGGTCACCATGCCAAGTATGGAGAGGGCATAGTTAGTCTAACATAATTAAAATGCTAAATATGACCAAGAACTCTTAGTGTAAACCAATATTGATGTATGGGCTATCTATGAGGTTATTATAAACACAGGTGTCAAGGTTAACATCTTAACTAAGACTACTTGGGAGAAGATGGGTAGCCAATTTTTTAGACCTTCTGATCATGTGCTCTTCATGGCCAATAATACCTAAGCACAACCTATCATAATTATGAAAAGCATAATTTTAGATATCATGGGCATTGAATTATACACTAATTTAGAAGTAATAGAGTTATTATATTAGGATAACTACCCAAGACTTTTGGGAAGGCATTGGTGTTATGAAAATGATATAGATATTCACCGTAAAAGGTGATACATGACATTTGAGAATGAAAAGGATAGGTTAATTATACCTCTTTCAAATTAATAAGGACCCCCTTATGTCAAGAGCATGGACATCAAGGATGAAATCAACCATATCTATAACATCATAATGTAAGGCACCGATACTCTAGAACTAAATGAGTAACGAATCTTATTTTGAGAAGATGGATAGTTGGCCTCAGATATCATAGATGTTACTCGAGATTGATAAGTCAAGGAAGTATATTAGACCACTAGTTGATAGTGTCTCTTGTTTTAAGTAATGGCCCCAAAACCATTAAGGATAGGCTGGATAAATATTTATCATGATCCTAAAATATGGGTCCCTTATGCCAAGAAAAGAGTAAAAATATTGTTTCATCTTAGTAAGGGAAAACTTGTTTCACTTCCAAGATATGAAGGAAGTAATCCCATGGATGATTATGTGCATGACATTAAATTATGTATCCTAAAAGAGGTGGATATAATGGGCAAACTAGTGTACACATTAAAGAGCATTTCTGCTCATTGGTGGGAAACACAGAAGCCTATCTTGCCAACTTGGTAAGATGTAAAGGTATCTATTTAGACTAGATTTGGAAAAATCAACAAGGACTTGGACATTTCATCCTAATCTGATGACTTTGACCCTATTGCACATGTATGTATTTATGAATAAATGTGGATTGTTTGTGGTGAAAATTCCCTTAAAAACCTATGGGTGCATGCCTTTTAGATTACTTTAAAGAGTTGGGTGTAGGTATGGTATGTAGTACATGATACATGCCATGAAATAGAAGACTGGGATGCCCTTAAGGATTAGTTTGTTCATACCTTATCCTTTTCTTTGTAAAATTTTGAACTAATCAAGCAATTATAGGTAGTTTTAAGGTCAGTGTTTGAAGACACTATTATATTAGAAGAGTGACTAAAGTACATGTTTGGAAAAAAGGGATAGCACTACCAACCTTATTCAAAGAATAAATTATGAAAAATGACTCTAGTGATGAAGATCATGACACATCACTAGTAAAATTTGATATATAAATGACTATGTAACTAAAAATTTTAGTCAAGAAAACTAAAAATGACTAAATTCTATTAATTTTTTACAAAAAAGTTATAAATGACTAAACAAATGACTAATTTTATGATGAAGTAAAAAATACAAATAAATAATTAGTCACAAATAAAAATGATTAAATAATTAGTCACATTAATAAAAATTATACAATATAATATTAAAGTGGGTAATTAAAAAAAAAATTTGAATTGAGAAATTATTGGCAAGAGTGGGTTCTATTGTGTGCATATGGTTAATAACAAATTGGGAAATTGTTGGTAAGAGTGGGGAGTATAGTAGAGTGTAGAATTTGGTAGAGGTAATTTAATGGGGGAGTGGAGAGTAAAATTGACATTATTTATGAAATGAACCCCTACAAAAAGAATGAGGGTTTGTTAATTATTAATGGATCTAGATTCAACTAGAGAGGGTTTGTGTGCCAATTTGACGGCATGAGGCATTTTGGGTTTTAGCATATCAATATAGTAGCTACTTTCATGGGTGATAAAGCTTGTTTGGAGAGGACCTAGAGACTTCTGAAAAGGCAAACAAGGAATTTAGAGTTTACTTTAATTAATTTGAAGCTGTTGAGGCCCTCTATAGTGAATTAAAGTTTGGGGATGCCCTCTATAGTGAATTCATAGGTAATTATAAATCCTCATTAAATTAAACATAAAATCTATATATTTTTTATTGGCATTTGTATCTAGCTAGGAGAATAAAATCAGTGCATTATAAGCGATGAGTTACATAAATAGGAGGGTATCTTGTCATAAGACATTAACTACCATGTAAAATTTTGGAGTTATTGAGATTGAAAAAGAATTGGATTATTTTATTCATTGTATAATTAATACAATGTAGTGACCATATCTTGAATTTATCTATTTGTGTTCCATGCTATCATGCATGGGTATGGTATTAATTTCTAATTTTCTAACCAATTCACCAACCTAAGACCTGAGGCTCCTTTTCACTAATTCTTCATGGCATGGGTAGTTCATGTATATCATAATTAGTATGTTATTGGTTGGTTTAAATTATAGTAGTTACATAGACAATTGAGTACCAAAACCATACATGCAAGTCTAATTTTGGAAGACTATTTTTTCATTAGTTTCCTTTATGCATTTTGGAGCATATGAGAATTAAACTTGTAATATGCATCCAATTTTTAATTCCTTTGATCAATTTTCCATTAAACCATGGACTCATGTCCCTATCCTAGAGCTCAATTCTTGGGTAACATTATGTGTAAGCCTAACTATTAATTGTATATAATCCTAGAAGATGGTCTCATATGGCGTAGTTTAAAGTTATGCTAGTTCATCAAATCAATGTGGTCATCAAGCTATTTTAATTGATATTATATGTCCACAAATGGGAGTATATAAATTGTTAGAATAAGTCATCTTATCTCAACATGTTAATAATTTATGCTAGTAAGTAATGCTCAAAGTTACAACAAAGAATTCATTAGCCTATTTATTAGTGTTTGTGTATTTATTAACATTGACAAGATTGTCATATATTTAAATGCTTGTGGTTCATCAATAGAAAAAGAATAAATTTTGTGTTCTATTGCTAAAACATGTATTTAATTATCATCTAGACAAGGAAGGCCCTCAATAAAACATGGATAAAAATAACATTTATTTATTTCCAGTCATAAAAAGAACATCTGATTCTGTAGAGTGATGCCCACCTATATTTATTGAATTTGAATTATTTTAAAGTGATATGTATCATATAGATTTCTTTAACTATAATTTTGTAGAGTGATCTACATCCTAATTCTATGAAGTGCCCTGAATTATGGGTAAGTTGTAAAGAGTGCTGAAGAGAATGAATTTACATGTATTAGAACCTGAGCAAGTTGAGTTTTTAGATTTTTTTCTTGAAATAAAAAAATAAATTAATATTTGAATGTAGAAAATTAAAAATGGATCAATGTCTAAGGTTGACTATAGATCAATACCATACATATGATGAGAGAGTAGCTGATGAGAGGGATATGGACAAATATCCATGTCCTTGTAATGATCATCTTGGTGGAAAGGTGAAAAAAAGAAATGTGATTTATCAACATATGATAATATGTGGGCATAGTAGTATAATCCCTTGGGATGACAATTATTATGAAGATATGATAGAATTTTAGAGTGTGAGAGGTGAAGAGGCAACAAACATAGATGAAGTGGCACCAAACATAGATGAAGAGGTAACAATGTTAGATGAAGGGATTGGAGTTGATAGAATGTTGAATGAGGGTATAAATGATGATTAGGCCAAGTTAATGGAGGATGATTTAAATCCTATGTATGCTAACTAAAATTTAATTCATTTGACAATAATCATTCAAATTCTTAACTTGCAAGTAGTGCTTGGTTGGACAAATGAGAGTGTCGATCAATTATTAGCATTATTAAAATTTTTATTACCACCTAAATCCACATTTCCAAAAAGAAAAATTCAAAATATAAATCAAATCACTAATCTAGGATTAGGGTATGAAAACATCCAAACATGTGTGAATTGTTATGTATTATTTTACAATAATCTTGAAAATGAGAGTGAATGTCTAAAATGTCATGAAGTGAGGTATAGACAAGGGTTGAAATCAGTTATGGTTCTTAGAAAGGTTATTCACCATTTTATAATTATCCCATGATTACTCTAAATGTATAGGTGTAGAAACATAGTTGAAATTATGCAATGACATTCCTAAAATAAGAGCATCAATGGAAAATAATGACATGTGCCTATTTCTAAGACTTGGATGGAATTTGATAATAGATGGCCTAATTTTTCTCAAAATCCTCATAATATAAGTTTGGGTTTGGCTCTAGATGGGGTGAACCCATTCTTATATTAAATTAACAAAAGGTCAACTTGGCTAGTGATTTTAATAAATTATAACTTGCCTCCATGGTTAGAAACTACACCATTTTTCTTAATGCTATCATTAATTATACTAGGAAAGAAAAGTGTGACTAAAGATACAATCAATGGTTATCTAGAGCCATTATATGATGAGATAATGTAATTTTGGATATTAGTTGAAGAAATTCCATCTTTAAGGGATGGTAATTCAATAAAATTCACTTTAATAACTTCCTTATTATTTACAATTCATGATCTTCCTACATATGGCACATTGTCTAGTCTCACTATTCATGGATACCATGGACGTCCTACTTAAAAATTTAATGATTTTATGAGGAACTCAATAAGTTTTCATAAGTGTATTTATTATGGACATCATGATTACCTTAAAATGGATCATCCATATAATCAACAAAAAACACATTTCAATGGTCAAGAAGAGAATCGTGAAGCAGCATTTCTAGTAAAAGGTGATTACATTGTTGAGAATGGATAAAAAACAATGTCATAATTGAAAATTATGGTATTATTGGTGGTATATAAGATCTATGTAATGAAAGTGGTGTAAAATGGTTGTGCATATTCTATAAGTTTCTATACTTTAAGGATATAGCCATTAGGCATACTATTGACTTTATGCATACTGAGAAAAATATATCATATGCTATTATAGAAACTCATTTTGGTGATTTTGATACTATTTCATCACATGAAGACTTTCATCAATTAAATATTGTAACAATATTTGGGTTGAAAAACATGATAATAAAAAATATAGAAAACCTAGCATTCCTTATGTTTGGATAAAAGAATAACATGCACAACTCTTATAGTTGAGATCTCAAACAAAATTTCCCACTAGATATGTAAGTAGTAGTATTAGAAGCCGAACTGATGTTAATAGCTCAAGAGGTATCAAGACCCATGACTATCATGACATAATCAAGAATATTTTACCTATTACGGTAAATATATCAAGTTTGGAAAAGGGCCAAGATTGGCAATTATAAGGTTGGGCCTAATATTAAATAGAATGAGTTTACATGTATTATATCCTTCAAAATTTGATAGTTTGAGGGAGGAGGTTGTTGAAATCCTTTATCTATTAGAACATGAATTTCCACAATAATCTTTAACATTTCTATGCATCTTATGATACATCTAGAATATGAACTAGAGCATTTTGGCCTAGTAAGAATGCGATGGATGTATCCTATAGAATGATATATGAAGGTTTTGAAAAAAATTGTTCATATTAGGGAAAAACTAGAAGGCAACATGTCTAAGGGATATTCAATCCAAGAGGCCATGGGATTTTACATAGAATATATGAATGGTTTTTAAAATATCAATTGATGTGTATGAGATGATGATGATGATGATGAGATAGTTTCATGCGAAGTATTAGAAGTGAATGGATGTTGATTCAAGCTATAACATCAATAAATAAGTGTGATACATGTCTATATTCTTCAAAACACGTCTTCATTTGATAAGTAGTGCAAGTAAAACAATTTTACATAGTAATTTATTTAATCAATTGCATTTACACATTTATATTATTAATCTTACTATTTGTATGTTAATATTATATGTATAAAATATGAATAAGAGAATCAAACTTGGATGCAACATCAACATCAAAAGCGTAGATGTCATGATTTGATTGGAGGTGATTCTTTTCCAAAATTTTAAGAATGGGTTTCTAATGTAGTAAGTGACGAAAATGAATAATTTAAAGATATAAAAATGGAGGAAATTGAGCTTTCACAATATCCACATTTAAGGAATATGTGTTTTAGTTGAATGTGGGCCTATGGTAGTCATTTAAGAGTGGAAGAAAAAGACAAGAAAGATAAATTGTGATTGTGTTGATAGTGTTGAATTTATTCATGAAGCTAAGAATAAATTTTATGTTGGATTTATATAATAAATTATTCAAGTATAATTTGGTGAAAATAGTCCTATATTATTAAAATATAAGTGGATCTGACCATCCATAGTATAATCTGATGAGTATGGATTTGTAACACATAAATACATGACAATTTTTATCAGAGACAGATGATCTATATGTTTCCCCTCTTAAAATTAACTAATAATTTATAAGTCATGATGTAAGAATGCCAGGATAATCATATTTCATTCAAATAGAGTCTCATTCAAAATGAAAATTCATGGAATTTGTCGATACAATGCCTAAAGTCGGCAGTGGGTCGGCCGACGGCGGTCATAGGCAAGCAGCAGGAACCAGTGTTGGTTACCTGTGCGTCCAGAATGCTATTTCTGAGGACAGAAGCGAGTGTTTGCATGACGAGTTTAAGTTGTAGTCTTAAGCTCATGTCTCTATTATTAGTAATATTATTTTTAGAGCCCTTGTTTAAGTGGCTTAACTATTTGTTGTAAGTGCATGCTCAGGTCTCCTAATTCTATATGTAGAATTAGATATTCTTAGCTTGTTGTTGTAGTAGTAGTATTGGTATGTAGAAGAATAGTATAGAATTGAATCAATCCAGGCTTGTTGGAGTTGATTGTTCTTGAGAGAGAGAGCTCTTGAGGGATAGAGATCTAGTTAGAGATCTATACATATAGGAGAGGTGTGGAAGAAAGAAGTTTCTTCAATTGTATTCCTTTTGTAAAGAGTTTAATAGAAGTTTTCAGGGTGGTTTCTTGTATCTCTTGTTCTTGCCATTTATTTGATTCTAGTTACTTATCTATCTGATTTAATTCTATGTTTATTGATTTCACAAGTGTAATCTATTATTGGTTGATCCCCAACAAGTGGTATCAAAGCTCAGGCTCACTAACAGGTGGTTCAGATCTGTGTAGTGTGTATTGATTACAGGTTCTCACAGGGGTTTCTGCAGGGATTTCTATTTGAGTGGGAGAAGCAATGGCAGATGAAAGTAAACTGAGAATGGAAAAGTTCAATGGTAAAAATTAACATTGGAGAATGCAGATAGAGTATTATATGTATCAGAAAGATCTTTATTTACCATTAGGTGGGGTTGCAAAGAAGCCCAAAGACATGGAGGATGAAGAATGGGAAGTTCTTGACAGAAAGGCTCTGGGATCTATAAGACTGAGTCTAGCATCCACTGTGATATCTAATTTATCACAGGCAAAGTCTATGGTAGATTTGATGACTACATTAGCAAATTTGTATGAAAAACCCTCATCTTCTAATAAGGTATATCTTATGAAGCAGTTATTTAATTTGCATATGAATGAAGGTGGATCTGTTTCTACTCATCTGAATGATTTCAATGGAATTGTGAATCAATTAAGTTTAGTCAATATAGTGTTTGATGATGAAATAAAAGCTCTTTTAATATTATGTTCTTTGCCTGAAAGCTGGCATGGCTTAGTAATGGCAGTAAGTAATACTGCATCTACATCAAATATTTTGAAAGTAGAGGATGTTGTTAGTGTTATCTTGAATGAGGAAATACGTAGGAAAAGCACAGAAGAGACATCTGGGAATGCTTTAAGTTTTGAGAGCAGGGGGAGGCAGAAAGATAAGAGCAAGAGGAGATCAAGATCTAAGTCTAAGGTGAGAGGAAGATCCAAATCTAGGAATGGCAGGAAGCCACAATGCTAGAATTGTGGAAAGATTGGGCACATAAGCAGAGATTGCTGGTCAAAGCCTAAGGAGGACAATCAACACGAAGGAAAGGAAGAAGCCAAGGTTGCAGGTATTGCACAAGATGCTTTAATTTTCTCTCTAAATAATAATATAGAATCTTGGGTGTTAGATTCTGGTGCATCTTTTCATGCTACCCCTAATAGGGAATATTTTAGTGACTATATCCATGGAGATTTTGGAATAGTGTATCTAGGGGATGATGAGCCCTGTAAAATAATTGGCAAAGGTAAAGTGCAGCTGAAGATGTAGAATAGCAACACATGGGTGTTGAGAGATGTGATGCATGTTCCTAGCTTGAAGAGAAATTTGATTTCTATAAGAAAGTTAGGGGATGAGGGTTGTACAGTAACTCTCACAGCAAAATCTTGGAAGGTGACCAAGGGTGCACTTGTTATGGCCAGAAGTAAGAGAGAAGGTAATCTCTATTTGTGTAATTGTGTTACTAACAAATCTCCTTCTATATTATCTACTTCAGATGTGGATGCTAAATTGTGGCACTCAAGGCTTGGCCACATGAGTGAGAAGGGGATGTCAATTCTTAAGTCCAAAGGTATGCTTTTAGATTTAAAAGGCATAGATCTAGAGTTTTGTGAGCACTATGTATTTGGAAAATAGAAAAGGGTTAGTTTTCTCAAGACTGGGTCTACTAAGAAGAGGCATAAGTTGTAGCTTGTTCACACAGATGTGTGGGGACCGGCTCAGGTTGCTTCTATTGGAGGATCACAGTACTGTGTATCTTTCATAGATGATGCTACAAGGAAGGTATGGATCTATTGTATTAGAAGAAAATCTGATGTATTTGAGACTTTTAGAATTTGGAAAGCTATGGTTGAGAATGAAATAGGTAAAAGATTGAAGTTCCTGAGATCTGACAATGGTGGTGAGTTCTGCAGTTATAAGTTTAGAGATTATTGTTATATGCATGGAATCTGTAGGCAAAGGATGGTTCCAAGGACACCTCAGCAAAATGGAATTGCTAAAAGGATGAATAGGACAATAATAGAGTGTGCAAGATGTATGAGATTGCATGCCGGTTTGCCTTTACAGTTTTGGGCACAAGCTGTTGACACTGTAGTATACCTGATTAACAGAGGACCCTCTACAACTCTGGATGGTGGTATTTCAGAAGAGGCATGGATAGGTAAAAAGGTAGATCTCTCATATCTCAAAGTTTTTGGTTGTGAAGCCTTTGTGCACATAGATAAAGAAAATAGAAAGAAGCTAGACGCTAAGTCTATGAGGTGCACATTCATTGGCTATGGCTCAGATGATTTTGGTTACAGATTGTGGAATCTAGAAATTAACAAGGTAATTAAGAGCCATGATGTTGTTTTCAATGAAAGAGTGATGTATTGTGATCAGCTAAGGAAGCTGAATCAATTTGGGTAGAGCAATGGTGAATTGGACGAGGTGAAAGTCCAATATGAGCTCACGGGAAAAAGAAATAATCACTTGCAGGAAAAGACAGAGACCGACGTCGGTAGGGTAGGAATCAACGTCGACAGTACAGAGACCAGTGTCGGCCATACAGAGACTGACGTCGATAGAAGAGGCACCAACATCGGTTAGGTAGAACCGACGTTAGCCAGTAACAGGTCTGGAAGTGACCAAGGTCGGTCACTGTCAGAGAATCTGGGTGGACAACATGTTGTGAACGAGTCTCAAACACCCATCAGGAGGTCAAAAAGGGTGAGTAAGCCTCCAATTAGATATTCTCCTTCTTTATTTTATTTATTACTAACTGATGGTGGAGAACCAAAGAGTTTTGAAGAAGCAATACAGATGGAGTCCAAGAGTCAGTGGGAGCGCGGCATGGTCGAGGAGATGGAGTCTTTAAGAGAGAACCAAACATGGGATTTGGTTGAATTGCCAGATGGTAAGAGGACACTGAAGAATAGATGGACCTACAGGTTGAAATAAGGTGAGAATGGACAGATGAGATATAAGACCAGATTGGTGGTAAAAGGATTTGCACAAAAGCCAGGTATTGACTTTGGTGAGATTTTTTCTCCTATTGTTAAAATGACTTCTATAAGGGTTGTATTGTCTTTAGTTGCTTTTGAGGATTTTCATCTTGAGCAGCTAGATGTTAAGACAACGTTTCTTCATGGAGATTTGGATGAGGAACTTTATATGGAACAACCAGAATAATTTGAGGTCAAGGGTAAGGAGAAGTTTGTGTGCAGATTGAAGAAAAGCTTGTATGGCCTCAAGCAAGCTCCTAGGCAATGGTACTTAAAATTTGACAGGTTTATGACTGAGCATGGCTACAGTAGGTGTCAATCTGACCATTGCGTGTATTTCAAGAGATTTGATAACGGTAAATATATTATTCTATTGTTGTATGTAGATGATATGTTGGTTATAGGATCACACATGCAGGATATCTCTAAGCTTAAAGTGAAATTAGCTCAAATGTTTGCTATGAAGGATTTGGGAGCAGCAAAGAAAATCCTTGGCATGAGCATTAAGAGAGACAGGAAAAATCACAGGTTGATATTGTCTCAAGAAGATTACGTGGACAAGGTGTTGAAACGGTTCAATATGCAGGATGCTAAACCGGTAAACACACCTTTGGCTAGACATTTTAAGTTGAGTAAAGAACAATGTCCTAATTCATATGATGAGGTAGAGTACATGAGCAAGGTTCCATATTCTTCCACAGTAGGGAGTTTGATGTATCCAATGGTGTGTACTAGACCAGATATTGCCCAAGCAGTGGGAGTGGTAAGTAAGTATATGGCCAATCTAGGTAAGGAACATTGGAAAATAGTTCAGTGGATCCTTAGATATCTGAGAGGAACCAGTAGTAGGCACTTGTGCTATGGAGGTTCAGATACTTCTCTACATGGTTATGTAGATTCAGATATGGTAGGTGATTTGGATGGCAGGAGGAGCACTACAGTTTATGTTTTTACTGTAGGTGGAACAACAGTTAGCTAGATATCTAAGTTGTAGAAGGTTGTTGCCTTGTCAACTACAGAAGCAGAGTATATTTCAGCCACAGAGGCTAGCAAAGAGATGATATGGATGACACGGTTCATGGATGAGCTTGGTAGGGAGCATGCGAGTTGCAGATTATATAGTGACAGTCAGAGTGCAATCCATTTGGCTAAAAATTCAGCCTTTCATTTAAGAACAAGGCACATACAGCTAAGGTACCATTTCATACGACAGGTATTGGAAGTGTTAGGTATGTGGAGCTAAAAGCTTCACCATGGAGCATAGACAAATAGGTTCGGGTCTACACAGACGCCGGCGTCGGTCAGGAGCGACCGACGTCGGTCAGTTGCAGTTCAGAGGCACCGACGTCGGTAGTATGGTCGGCCGGCGACGGTCACAGGCGAACAGACAGGAACCGACGTCGGTTACCTGCGTGTCCAGAGAGCTATTTCTGAGGACAGAAGCGAGTGTTTGCATGATGAGTTTGAGTTGTAGACTCATGCTCGCGTCTCTATTGTTAGCAATGTTATCTTTAGAGCCCTTGTTGAAGAGGCTTAACTGTTTGTTGTAAGAGCATGCTTAAGTTTCCTATTTTTTTATATGTAGGAGAGATCTTCTAAGCTATTGTAAGATGATGAAGTGTATGAGAGTGTAATTGAGTACTAGTAGAACATTGTGAATGTTTGAAGGACTGTACTTTTAGTGAGAGCTCTTGAGGAATAGAGATCTAGTGAGAGATCTTGTGTGCATCTGAGAGAGGTGTGGAAGAACAAAGTTCTTCATTTGTATTCCTATTGTAAAGAGTTTTTAATACAAGTTTTCAGGGTGTTTTCTTGTATATCTTGTTCTGTGCTATTTATCATTTCAGTTACTTATCTATCTGATTTATTTCCGCATTGATTGCTTTCATAAGTGTAATCCATTGTTGGTTGATCCCCAACAAGTGGTATCAGAGCTCAGGTTCACTAACAGGTGGTTCAGATCTGTGTAGTGTGTTCGGATTACAGGTTGCTCACAGGGATTTCTGTTTGAGTGGGAGAAGCAATGGCAGAGGAAAGTAAGTTGAGAATGGAAAAGTTTAATGGCAAGAACTATCAGCACTGGAGAATGCAGATAGAGGACTATCTGTATCAGAAGGATCTTTACTTACCGTTAGGTGGGATAGCAAAGAAGCCCAAGGACATGGAGGATGAAGAATGGGAAGTTCTTGACAGAAAGGCTCTTGGTTCTATAAGACTGAGTCTGGCCTCCACTGTGATATCCAATTTGTCACAGGCAAAAACTACGGTAGAGTTAATGACCACGTTAGCTAATTTGTATGAAAAACCCTCCGCTTCAAATAAGGTATATTTAATGAAGCAGTTGTTTAATTTGCATATGCAAGAAGGTGGATCTGTTTCTAATCACCTGAATGATTTCCATGGTATTGTTAATCAGTTAAGTTCTGTTAATATTTCATTTGAAGATGAAATAAAGGCTCTTTTAATTTTATGTTCTTTGCCTGAAAGCTGGCATGGCTTGGTAATGGCAGTTTCTAATACTGCTTCTGCTTCGAATATTTTAAAAGTAAAGGATGTGGTTAGTGTTATTTTGAATGAGGAAATACGCAGGAAAAGCACAGAAGAGACTTCTGGGACATCCGGGAATGCTTTAAATTTCGAGAGCAGAGGAAGGCAAAAAGAAAGGAGCAAGAGGAGATCAAGATCTAAGTCTAAGGGAAGAGGCAGATCCAAATCCAGGAATGGCAGAAGGCCACAATGTTGGAACTGTGGAAAGTTGGGGCACATAAGCAGAGATTGCTGGTCAAAGCCTAAGGAGGACAATCAGCATGAAGGAAAGGAAGAGACAAAGGTTGCAGGTATTGCATAGGATGCTCTTATTTTCTCTTTGCATAATAACATAGAATCTTGGGTATTAGATTCTGGTGCGTCTTTCCATGCTACCCCTAACAGAGAATATTTCAGTGACTATGTCCATGGAGATTTTGGAATAGTATACTTGGGGGATGATGAGCCTTGCAAGATTATTGGCAAAGGTAAAGTGCAGCTAAAGATGCAGAATGGCAACACATGGGTGTTGAGGGATGTGATGCATGTTCCTAGTTTGAAGAGAAATCTGATTTCTGCAGGTAAGCTTGGTGATGAGGGTTGTACAGTAACTCTCACAGCAGATTCTTGGAAAGTGACCAAGGGTGCACTTGTTATGGCCAGAGGTAAGAGAGAAGGTACTCTCTATTTGTGTAATTGTATTACTAACAAATCTCCTTCAGTTTTATCTACTTCAGATGTGGATGCTAAATTGTGGCACTCAAGGCTTGGCCACATGAGTGAGAAGGGGATGTCTATCCTTAAGTCTAAAGGTATGCTTTCAGATTTGAAAAGTATGGATCTAGAATTTTGTGAGCATTGTGTGTTTGGAAAATAGAAAAGGGTTAGTTTTCTAAAGACTGGATCTACTAAGAAAAGGCAAAAGTTGCAGCTTGTTCACACAGACGTGTGGGGACCGGCTCACGTAGCCTTTATTGGCGGATCACAGTACTATGTTACATTCATAGATGACGCCACAAGAAAGGTATGGATCTACTGTATTAAAAGGAAATCTGATGTTTTTGAGACCTTTAAGATATGGAAAGCCATGGTTGAGAATGAAACAGGCAAAAGATTAAAGTGCTTGAGATCCGATAATGGTGGTGAGTTCTGCAGTCTTAAGTTCAAATTGTATTGTTATATGAATGGGATCCGTAGGCAAAGGACGGTTCCAAGGACACCTCAGCAGAATGGTATTGCTGAAAGGATGAACAGGACTATTATGGAGCATGCTAGATGTATGAGATTGCATGCAGGGTTGCCCTTAGAGTTTTGGGCAGAAGCAGTTGACACCGCAGTGTACCTGATCAACAGAGGACCCTCTACAGCTCTGGATGGTGGAATTCCAGAAGAGGCATGGACAGGTAAAAAGGTTGATCTTTCATATCTCAAAGTTTTTGGTTGTGAAGCCTTTGTGCACATAGATAAGGAAAATAGAAAGAAGCTTGATGCTAAGTCTATGAGGTGCACGTTTATAGGCTATGGCTCAGATGATTTTGGTTTCAGATTTTGGAATCTAGGAACTAACAAGGTAATCAGGAGCCGTGATGTTGTTTTCAACGAAAGAGTGATGTACAGTGATCAGACAAGGAAGCTAGATCAAGCTGGGCAGAGCAATAATGAGTTGGACGAAGTTATGGTCCAAAATGAGCTCACGGGAAAAAGAAATAATCACTTACAGGAAAACACAGAGACCGACGTCGGCAGGTTTGGCACCGGCGTCGGCAATACAGAAACCGATGTCGGTCATACAGAGACCGACGTCGGCAGACCAGGCACCGGCGTCGGCCAGGAAGAACCGGCGTCGGCCAGTAACAGGTCTACAGGTGGCCGAGGTCGGTCACTGTCAGAAAATTTGGATGGACAAATTGTTGAAAACGAGTCCAAGACACCAATCAGGAGGTCTGAAAGGGTAAGTAAGCCTCCAATTAGATACTCTCCTTCTTTATATTATTTATTGCTAACTGATGGTGGAGAACCAGAAAGTTTTGAAGAAGCTTTACAGGGGGAGTCCAGGAGTAAGTGGGAGCATGGCATGGTTGAGGAGATGGAGTCCTTAAGAGAGAACCAAACATGGGATTTGGTTGAATTGCCAGCTGGTAAAAGAACACTGAAGAACAGGTGGACTTACAGGTTGAAGGAAGGTGAGGATGGTTAGATGAGATACAAGGCCAGATTGGTTGTAAAAGGTTTTGCACAAAAGCCAGGTATTGACTTTGGCGAAATTTTTTCTCCAGTTGTTAAGATGACTTCTATAAGGGTTGTACTGTCTTTGGTTGCTTTTGAGGATTTGCATCTCGAGCAGCTAGATGTTAAAACAGCATTTCTTCATGGAGATTTAGATGAGGAAATTTACATGGAACAACCAGAAGGTTTCGAGGTCAAGGGTAAGGAGAAACTAGTGTGCAGGTTAAAGAAAAGCTTATATGGCCTCAAGCAAGCTCCAAGGCAATGGTACTTGAAATTTGACAGGTTTATGACTGAGCATGGTTTCAGTAGATGTCAATCAGACCATTGTGTATATTTTAAGAGATTCGATAACGGTAGATACATTATTCTATTGTTGTATGTAGATGACATGCTGGTTGCAGGGTCTCACATGCAGGACATCTCAGAGCTTAAGGAGAAGTTAGCTCAAACGTTTGCCATGAAGGATTTGGGAGCAGCTAAGAAAATCCTTGGCATGAGCATCAAGAGAGACAGAGAAAATCACAGGTTGATATTGTCTCAAGAAGATTATGTGGACAGGGTGTTGAAACGGTTCAACATGCAGGATGCGAAACCGGTAAGCACACCTTTGGCAGGACATTTCAAGTTAAGCAAAGAACAATGTCCCAATTCACATGATGAGGTAGAGTACATGAACAAGGTTCCATATTCTTCCGCGGTAGGAAGTTTGATGTATGCAATGGTGTGTACTAGACCAGATATTGCCCAAGCAGTGGGAGTAGTAAGCAGGTATATGGCCAATCCAGGAAAGGAACATTGGAAAGCAGTACAATGGATCCTTAGATATCTGAGAGGAACCAGCAGTAGACACTTATGCTATGGAGGTTCAGATACGTCTCTACATGGCTATGTAGATTCAGATATGGCAGGGGATTTGGATGGCAGGAGGAGCACTACAGGTTATGTTTTCACTGTAGGTGGAACGGCAGTTAGTTGGATTTCTAAGTTGCAGGAGGTTGTAGCCTTGTCAACTACAGAAGCAGAATACATTGCAGCTACAGAAGCTAGCAAGGAAATGATATGGATGACACGGTTCATGGAAGAGCTTGGAAGGGAGCATGGGAGTTGCAGATTGCATAGTGACAGTCAAAGCGCAATCCACTTGGCTAAGAACTCAGCTTTTCATTCTAGAACCAAGCACATACAGCTAAGGTACCACTTCATACGGCAGGTATTAGAAGATGGTGAGTTGAAGCTGGAGAAGATCCATACAGACATGAATCCTGCGGATATGCTAACAAAGCCGGTTACTAAGGAGAAGTTGAATCTTCATTCAACTTCTGTTGGTCTTCACGATTGAGTTGAAGATGGAGGAGCTAGAAGATCTTGCTGTACAGGTATTGGTGCAGCTGGTTTATCTCCAAGTGGGAGATTGTTAGGTATGTGGAGCTAAAAGCTTCACCATGGAGCATAGACAAACAGGTTTGGGTCTACACAGACGTCGGCGTCGGTCAGGAGCGACCGACGTCGGTCAGTTGCAATTTAGAGGCGCCGACGTCGGCAGTATGGTCGGCCGGCGACGGTCACAGGCGAACAGACAGGAACCGACGTCGGTTACCTGCGTGTCCAGAGAGCTATTTCCGAGGACAGAAGCGAGTGTTTGCATGATGAGTTTGAGTTGTAGACTCATGCTCGCGTCTCTATTGTTAGCAATGTTATCTTTAGAGCCCTTGTTGAAGAGGCTTAACTGTTTGTTGTAAGAGCATGCTTAAGTTTCCTATTTTTCTATATGTAGGAGAGATCTTCTAAGCTATTGTAAGATGATGAAGTGTATGAGAGTGTAATTGAGTACTAGTAGAACATTGTGAATGTTTGAAGGACTGTACTTTTAGTGAGAGCTCTTGAGGAATAGAGATCTAGTGAGAGATCTTGTGTGCATCTGAGAGAGGTGTGGAAGAACAAAGTTCTTCATTTGTATTCCTATTGTAAAGAGTTTTTAATACAAGTTTTCAGGGTGTTTTCTTGTATATCTTGTTCTGTGCTATTTATCATTTCAGTTACTTATCTATCTGATTTATTTCCGCATTGATTGCTTTCATAAGTGTAATCCATTGTTGGTTGATCCCCAACAGGAAGATGGTGAGTTGAAGCTGGAGAAGATCCATATAGATAGGAATCCTGCTAATATGTTAACCAAGCCAGTTACAAAGGAGAAGCTGAATCTTCCTTCAACTTTTGTTGGTCTTCATGATTGAGTTAAAGATGGAGGAGCTAGAAGATATTGCTATATAGGTACTAGTGCAGCTATTTATCTCCAAGTGGGAGATTGTTAGGGTGTGGAGCTAAAAGCTTCACCAAGGAGCACACTTTAACAGGTTTGGGTCTACACAGTCACCGGTGTCGGTCAGGAGCGATCGACGTCAGTCAGGTGCAGTTGCAGAGACGCCGATGTCGGTAGTGGGTCGGCCGATGCTGGTCACAGGCAAGCAGCAAGAATTGGCATCGGTTACTTGTCCATCCAGAATGCTATTTCCGAGGACAGAAGCGAGTGTTTACATGATGAGTTTAAGTTATAGTTTTAATCTTGCGTCTCTATTATTAGTAATATTATTTTTAGAGCCCTTGTTCAAGTGGCTTAACTATTTGTTGTAAGTGCATGCTCAAGTCTCCTAATTCTATATGTAGAATTAGATCTTCTTAGCTTGTTGTTGGAGTAGTAGTATTGGTATGTAGAAGAACAGTATAGAATTGAATCAATCCAAGCTTGTTGGAGTTGATTGTTCTTGAGAGAGAGAGCTCTTGAGGGATAGAGATCTAGTGAGAGATCTATACATCTAGGAGAGGTGTGGAAGAAAGAAGTTTCTTCAATTGTATTCATTTTGTAAAGAGTTTAATAGAAGTTTTCAGGGTGGTTTCTTGTATCTCTTGTTCTTGCCATTTATTTGATTCTATTTACTTATCTATCTGATTTAATTCCACATTTATTGCTTTCATAAGTGTAATCTATTGTTGGTTGATCCCCAACAAGATGTAGCATTTCCATTGTTTGTAGGCTTGCACAATGGCATAGAGCTCCTTATCATATGTTGGATATTTCTTGACTGTATCAGTGAAAGTTTCACTATGATATGCAACAAGATGGTCATGTTGCATGATGACAACTCCCATGGCATATTCAAATGCATCTGTCATCAACTCAAAAGGTTGATGCAAATATAGTAAGGAAAGAATAGGGGCTAAGTAGAGTCTATTCTTCAAATTCTCAAATGCACTTTGTTGTATTTCACCCCACTGATATGTAATTTTAGCTCCTTCCTTAGTCACTTGGGTTAGTGACCAAGAAACATGTGAAAATCCAAGTACAAACATGTGGTAGAAATTTGCAAGACCCAAAAAGCTATGAAGCTCTATGAGGGTCCTTAGTGTGGGCCATTATTGAATAACCTAAATATTTTCTAGATCAACATGGACCCCTTCCTTATTCACAACATACCTGAGGTACTAAATTGTTGTCATCCCGAATGTGCATTTGTCAAGATTTGCATATAACTTGTGCTCCCAAAGAGTTTGAAGCACCTTACGAACATGTTGAAAATTTTCATCCCATGTTCTACTATAGATGAGTATATCATCTAAGTAGAAAACCACAAATGAGTTGGTGAAGGGTCATAGGATGTCATCCATCATCCTCATGAAGGTCACAGGTGCATTAGTTAATCTAAAAGGCATAACCAACCATTCAAAGAGCCCCTCCTTAGATTTGAATGCAGTCTTCTAGACATCAGTGGGATCGATGGGAATTTGGTGATAACCAAATTTGAGATCAATCTTGGTGAAGAACTTCACACCACAGAGCTAGTCCAGTAGGTCATCAATCCTAGGGAGAGGATAGCAATTCTTCACATATATTTTATTCAAGGCTCAGTAGCTAATGCAAAGCCTCCATATTCCATCTTTCTTTAGTTCTAAGATAATTGGCATACCACAAGGTGAAGAGCTTGGCTTGATGTGACCCTTTTGGATCAATTCTTGAATCTATCTTTTTATCTCATCATTCTCCAGAACTGATCTGCAATACACAGGAATGTTAGGCAAAGGTGATCTTGGGATCAAATTGATAGAATGTTTTACCTGGCAATGTAGTGGAACTCTTATGGGTGACTTGAATAAGTCATCATATTCTCCTATGATTCATCTTATCTACTTTTGTTTTTGTGTTGACTGTGTAGTCAGGATTGCAACATCATCCTTCTTATATTTCTATGGTTTGACCACCATGAGAACAAATTGCTTTGTTTTCTCCACCAATATCTTGCATTGCTTAGCACTGATTAGGGAAATAGATCTGGGAGGTGGTACCTCTAGTACCCTATAGCATCATGTTCCAAGAGTGAGGGTGATTCTTTGGGTTTGTGATTCATAGATGCCATGTCATTCATACATGAATGACTGACCAAGGAGTACATCACAAACATCTAGATTGACCACATCACACAAGACTTCATCTTGGAATGGTTTTATAGCATATGAAAGAAGACACTGGTGGGTGACACGGAGGTCTCTCCTTGGGCTCAACCATCCAATACTGTAGGTCTTTGGATGAGGCTTCATGTATAGATTTAGAATTTTCATAGCTTTAGCAGAGATTAAATTCTTTTGACTCCCATTATCAAGAATGAAATGCAGAGGCTTACCTTTTACCCATAATTTGGAGTGAAATAATATTTCCTTGTCATTTGGTCTTTCCTCATAGGTATATGATGAAATGATGATGGTGTCAGGCTCAACATCTATAATTTCTTCTTCATCCTCTTCGACTATGGGTTGTGTATGAGGTATAATAGTAGATGTTGAGTATTTTGACTCATAAATTAGTGACTTGATGGCTTGACATTTTTCTTTAGAGTAAGTTCTAGTTTTGTGGTAATCACACCATTTTCTAGCCTTCCCCTTTTAGGATTTCTTATCATAAAACTCCTTTTCCTTCCAATTTTGGCCTTGTGTTTGACCTTCCTTGTCATTTTTCCATTTTGAGGGTTGACTCTTCCTATTCTTTCTGCCATGCTTCTATTCAATCTTCACTGCAAATTTGTATGCCTCACCGAGGGTTTCCTAATTGAAGATTTACATTTCCCCTCATATGTACCATTGTAGTCCACCATGATATTTTAGAGTCTTATGTTTCTCACTTTCTTGAATGCCCACTCTTGCAGACAAAGAATGAAAAGTGTCTATGTAATCTTGAATAGATTGGTCCTTACCTTGGTGAAGTTGTTGCCACTATATGTACAGATCATCATATGCTCCTATGGGATAGTATTCTTCTTTCACTGCTTCCACAAAATCATCCCAATTAGGTTCCACCTCAAGGCTAATGTCATATATATTGAACCTCTTTTTGTACACTTCCCACTAGTTTTTCATAGGGAATAATGATTTCAAAAGAGCAAAAGTAATATTTTCTCCATCGGTGAACTTATTTACAAAGAAGTATGAAGATAGTTGATCCAACCAATTTTATATTGCATCAACATTGATTTTGGCTTCAAATGTAGGAATATCAAAATTTACCTAAACCTTGAAGGGTTTTGGGGCACTGAAAGGACGTTCCCTAGATGAGGAGCCAGGAAGTGGAGTTGCAAAGCCAAGATTTCTCATCAGAAGTGTTTGAATAATTTGGGAAAATTGTTATAACATTTGTGCTTATTGCTATTGGAGGGCTTCATTCACCATTTCCTTAAAGGATTGGATGTCTCAGTGTCATCTACCATTTGAAGTCATTTGGAGTGAATAGGTGGAAAATTTGGAAGCTCTGTTGTTTCCCACCCAAGCTTCTCGTAGCCTGATCTCATCCTCATGATCATACACTCTCAAGACAAACCAATCTGATACCACTAATCCAAAACTCAAAGTTTTTAGTTGATAAATATCTCAATAACATAGTAATAACACAATAAAAATGAATTATCTGAGAAGAGATGTAGTATTAATCAAGATCACAATACAAATATATGCTTATCTCTGGGAAGAGATGTCTGTCTTCACATTTTGGGTTACCTCTTCAATTATACACATTTTTAAAGCATGGGGAGGATGTGGAAGGTCACCAATCTCGAGGAAGTTTAATTGGTTTAACTTTTAAGATTTAAAACAATACAAAATTTGAGGAATTACTATTTTTAGAAACTTACTATTTTTAGACTACACTACTAAAATTGAAATTTGAGGCACTTCCATTGGGTTTTTAGGGGTCAAAATTCATCAATCAGAGCTTGGTGCCATTTCATGATGTTCTCCTCATTCTTAGCTTTCCAATGGTTCAAACGGTGATTCAATTGGAGCTACGGTGCAAAGTTATGGCTCCCAGAAGTTCTATCATCAATTGAGGTGGAACTGTCACTAGAATTGTCACCTAAATTGGTGCCTGGATCAACTAGAACCCTACAATTAACTAGGTTGACCTAGTTGACTTAGTTTTGTATTCTACCTTCTGTTTGAGAGACATAGTCAACCTATTTGACTCTATCCTTAAAGAGCTTGATTTTGTAGAATATTAGTGACCCATTAAAAAAAAATTGTAATTTTTACATACAGTGTCACATAAATTGAATATGTACTATTATCAATCAAAGAATTAACATCTATTTGTTAGTAATTAAATCAAATTTCATTTTTAGTTATTTACATGCTTAGAGGAACTCACATAGTCTAAATAGGTAGTTTTTTAAATTACCATTTTAATTACACTATTTTAATATTTTTCACACACTATCAAACCACTTTACATTTAAAGAAATTAAACATTTGTCTTTCTAAGGCCTACCTATTTGGATTTCATCACTAAGGGGGATGCTAACTTGGTGTTTTGTATAAGTTTAAATACGTGGTTAATGGTATACATTGGAAAATCACCTATCACCCTTATCACTACAAGATTGTGAAATGAGGGGGTAGGCTCCAATACCAAGCTATTAACATTGCCAATACAGATCCCTTTTATCCCAAACATCTTAAAACCAACCATAGATTACTTTCTAGTTTCCTATTTTAGTCAACTTTCCTATAACATTAAAATCATTTTTTTTAATAATCTAATAACACTTAGGGTGAAAAATTAATTAGTATTTAATTTTCAATTCATTGCTTGATCTTTAATCATTGTGTGTTATATTGCAAAACTTGCATTGGCCAATGTTGGTGAAAGGTTTGTGTTATGTATCCCAATTGGACCAATCTAATTGATCTAATTGTTTGTGTGTTTACTTTCATTTTTTTTCAAACTATCTTGCAAAAAATTTCCCCTGTTTTAGAACACCTTCATTTTGTTTGATATAGTCTCTTATAGACTAATTTTTACCTTCCTATCTATAGTATACTATTGGCCTAAATGAATTTGTATTCATATCTCTTTATTTCATTTCATGTCCAATAATACACAATAAACCCATACAACTATGTACCTTTTTTATCCTATAACTCGATAGTACCCTATCAACCTAGTTTATTTTGTACCTTTTGGTCAACCCTATTCTTTATTGGTTGACCCTATTATTTTTGCCCCTTTTTTATATCTAGCTGACTCTATCCTTGATATTATTTCTTCTTTCCTAAATTTTGTTTCTTTCATCAAGCATCATGAAATCCCAAATCAAAATATTTTTGGATACCCTAAATCCATTTAGACAGTATATGGGGTGATCTTTCTTCTTATTTTTTCCTATCTTTTCTTACTATTTTTATCCTATGGGACATCTCATGATACCTATAGAGTAAATATTTACTCTACGTTTCATTCTATTTTTTCAGTCACGTACCACAAGATTTTGTCCTCACATACTTTGGTCTGAGATGGTGAAGTTTTAAATAGAGGACGGGCTCTATTTGCCTTTTGATTCAATTTTTGTCTAAGTGTTGAAGTAAAGCGGAAGCTGACAAGTGTCGTCATCCGAGGCATCCTTTCTCAAGCAAAAAATGCCAAGTTTCATCATCTGAGACACATTTCATATTTTCTATGAGTTGGTCAAAATGTGCCACGTATCTCATAGTGACCTAGCAGAATGCACCAAGTTTCATCATTCGTAGTTTCATATCAGCACCCACGTTTCATCTCTTTTCAGTGAAAGGTTTTAACAAGCTAAGTATCATGATCAAGTGGAAAGCACCAAGTGGCAGTCACGAAAGGTCTCAATTTTTATTTTCTAAAAGCAATGGAAGATGCCATGTATCCCAACAAAATAGGGTGGAAGCCACCACATATCACGATCCAAATTATCTTCATTTTTCTTTGTTGATATAGCAAAGACTATGGTGGGTCCCAAGTTTTGTTTCTTAAGCAAGCAAAAGCCGCCAGGTGTCACTGTCCACGAAAATGTGAAATGAGACCCAATTGTTTCTGTGGTATAAATAGAGTAAAGTGGAGATTTCCTTTTGTCATCTTCCATAGGTTTCTAAAAGGTAGCTTAAAGTAGTGGAAATCACCACGTAACCCTAGATAAGTAAAGCAGAGATTGCCATGTGTCCTTTAATAAAAGTAGTGGAGATTGACACTTATCCCTATGTCCATTTTAAAGTTACTTGGGTAAGAAATGCTATGGGTCTTATTTTCTTTTAAGCTGTTGAAGTTTTGAGGAAGAGGATAGCGACAAGTGTCAAAGGTAGAACATTCCTAAGCAAAGACACAAAAGAGTATAAGTTATGTGGAAAGTGCCGCGTGTCTTCAATAAGTGCTACGAAACATGCAAAGTGTCATTTTTTGGTGTCTCCTAAGTAATAGGAAGATTTTCAAAGAATTGGCTAAGTGTTATCTAACATTTAAGAGAAGGGAGCATTCTACATTCTGTTCTAGCTAATGAACTACCAAAAGACAAAGTGTTTTAGAATCTATAAAATATCTTTTGTTAGACACTATCAGTTTAGTTAGATTTCAGTTGGGCCAATTGATTGGGAATAAGTAGACAATCCAGAGTGAATCTAAGGCTATAAATAAGGGTGTAGAGATCACCAAAAAAAAGGGGGAGATACCAAAGGGAATTTTCTAAGAGAATTATTGTAAAGAGTTTAGACTTTCTAGAGCTGTGATTAGGAATATCATTTGCTTTTGTTCTATCTTCTTAAGTTGGAAGTTCTATGTAACTGTGCATGTTTCTGTGCCTCTTATGTGACTGGAAGATTAATGAGAAGATTGAACCCTATGCCTTTGTTGATATTTTTTGTGTTATTGAAAAAGTAGTCTAGGCTATGTTGTCAAGAGTTTAGACTTTCTAGAGCTGTGATTAGGAATGTCATTTGCTTTTGTCTCATTTTCTTGAGTTGAAAAGTTTATATAACTATGCATGTTTGTGTGCCTCTTATGTGACTAGAAGATTCAAATAAGAAGATTGAACCCTATGCCTTTGTTGCATTTTCTGTATCACTGCAAAATTAGTCTATGTTGTGAGCCTTTGTTTCTATTATTTCCATATTTTACATTGATCATGCACTTGTTTACTCTTAAATGTAAATGAATCTTACAAATATTCTCACTATGCTTAGGATTAAGGTCAACTTACATTCAAGAGCATCGCCATAGATTAGATTTTCTTTCTTGCATTTGTGTTTTTGATTAAAATTCCTATCCCTTTTCTTCGTATCTACTTAATATAAAGAAGAACTAGCTTCTCAAAAATTTGGAGGTTGTTTCAAGTCACAAGTCCCACATCTTGAAACTTCCCATTGTTGGTGTTTATTACAAAGTGCAATTTTAAATCATCAATTATTTTTGGCATGCCCGGTGGGACCAATCTTTCAAGGACTTGAAGAATTTTTGGTGTGTTCTTCAGCTAACTAGCCTTTGGAGGTTTTTATTTTATCAACACCAATGGTGAGTCTAAGTTGAATTAGCTAGTTAAGCAGTCCTGATATCATCAAGAAATCACCATTCGGTATGTACAATTTCATTACTCAAAACTATGGATCTTATGCTCCTTCATATATTTTTTATCAACCTAATCTCTTTACCAGTCAACCCATTTCTACCTTCAAACAAACACTACTGGGATATAAAAAGAATGTAGTAGAGCTTAATTCCAGAAGTGGATGTGGCCAAGAAATGCCTGATCATGCCATCCATCAAGTGAGAAATGCATTAAATCTGGTTAAGAGTGAATGGGCTCCCATTGGAAGAGCCAATTGGCAAAGGCTTACAAATGAGATTTTAGATGTGTGTGGCTTGATTGCATTTTTAGAAGAGAAGCTGAGTATTCATGAGAGATAGCCTTACCAAGTCTATCAACCTGCATATCCACTACCACAAGTTTCATATCAGATATACGCAACCCCTGCTCATGAGCCAAGTCGAACCTGTTAAGGTTCTTTCTTATATAATGTCGAGTCTATGTTGTCAACAAGGGAAGTGGAATCTAAACCCTCACTTCCCCCTCAAGTCCCTCCCACCCTTCCTCAAGAAGCTTCTTGTTTTTCATTGCAGCCTTCATGTACCCCCCACTTTTATGATGATTCCTATGAGCTCCAAGAAAGACTCTTTCAAGAAAATCTAGCTAAGCAATTTGAGGAATTAGAGGTAAGGATGAAATTTCTTAGAGAAAGAGAGATAGAGCTTTCAGACCTTAGTGAGGATTTTACACCAAAAGATACCTCTTATACCAATCCTCAAATCTCTCAACATGATGTCCAAATTCTGAGTTGGAAGAGGGAAAATCATGAACCAGCTAGGGACCTTGAAGAAGATAAAATTGCTACCTCTTCCCAAGGGAAAAGTTTTGGTCACAAGGTCATGAGTTGGAAACAAAAAATGGAATCATGGGGTAGAAAGAAAGAGGAGAAAGGCTTTACTCAAATCCTTGAAGAGGTTGAGGCTACTCTCACTCATGATGATGATCAAGCAGAAGATCCTACATTTAAACACAACCCATCTACATCCCTCCAAGAGAGCTATCAAGCTACATCTAATATAGATGAAGTAATGTATAAATGGAAAGAAGAGAATCATTTGATTATAGCTCAATAATTATCTCCTCTTTTGCATATGTATAACCATCATTCTTCTTCTTTATCCCTTTTCAAAGAGGAATATATTTTAGAGGAAGAAATTAAAGAGGAGTATACTCAGTTCATGGCTAGTCAAGAAGATTTCATGAGTGCAGATAAGGAAGAGATCACAATAGGTATATTATTTGATGAACAAGAGAACAAGTCACAAGATTTTGCCTTAATCTCTAATGAGGAAGAGATAATTTCTGACTTTCTTCTAACTTTGCAAGAAGATATGGAGGAGCATGGACACTTCCTTGATAAATTCATTAGGGCAAGTTGCACTATTCTTCAAGGAGGCCATGAGCTATCCAGATGTGGGGAAGACAACATTGAGACTCAAATAAGTATGCAGAGGGGATGCAATTTTTTAGACTTATCCTTTCAAGAGGTTGAAGTCATCAAGGAGGATGATCATGTAGTGGAACCCAAGAATGAGGTAGAAAGAGATAAGCCAATCAATAAAGTATATCCAAGGGCTTATGGTGATGAGCCAACAACCATTGATTTCTTGATGAGACACGCCAGTATGAAGAACCAAAATTTGACAAGCTTTCAATAACAAGAAGAGTATGTATATAGTGGAAGCATATTTGACTCTGATTCATTCAGATGTAGGCCAATCAAGGTGGAAAGCAAGAAGAGCAAGTCACCAGAGCTCCATCCCATTCAACCATTTGTCTAGCACCATAAGTATTATCACCATGAAGGAAACTTCAAAATTTTTCCTTTTGATCCAGGAGGGAGACAAATATACTTGGTTAGTTGTATATAGTAGTTTGCTTTCAATTTTGTTGCTTTGTTTTCCCATTTTTTCTTTCTCACTCTCTCTTTTAAATAAGTGTTCTTTGAGCACATGGCTGCAACTCATAATATTTTCAAAATTTTCAAGACTCTTGACACATTAAGTCTCTCTCAAATCTCCATAATTCCCCAAATGCGTCTGATTCGTCAGTACCAGAAGTGGAAGCTGTTTTGATCTAGCTTGAATTCCAATTGAAGGTTACCATTCATATTTCATAGATTTTTTCACACAAGGACATCAGTATCCTTGATTTAGGTTTCTAGGAGTTGCAAAATAAGTAGGGGATATTTGATGTTGAATGGTCTATATATCAGACAACCTTACTAAATTTGTGATTGTTGCCACATTTTTATATGAAGGAAATTGTGGTTTCTTTTTGAGCAGGCTCAAAAGTCCTTGGGGTCGCTAATAACTATAGAGTAAAGATTTACTCTATGCTTCCTTCTATTTTTTTAGTCGTGCACCACAAAATTTTGTCCTCACATACTTTGGTTGAGATGGTGAAGTTTGAAACAGAGGATGGGCTCTATTTTCCTTTTGATTCAATTTTTGTCTAAGTGTTGAAGTAAAGCGGAAGCTGACAAGTGTCATCGTCTGAGGCATCCTTTCTCAAGCAAAAACTACCAAGTGTCATCATCTAAGACACCTTTCATATTTTCTATGAGTTGGTCAGAATGTGCCACGTATCTCATAGTGACTTAGCAGAACTCACCAAGTGTCATCATTCACGGTTTCATATCGGCACCTGCATTTCGTCTCTTTTCAATGAAAGGTTTTAACAAGCTAAGTATCAGGATCAAGTGAAAAGCACCAAGTGGTAGTCACAAAAGGTCTTAATTTTGATTTTCTAAAAGCAACGTAAGATGCCACGTATCCCAGCAAAAGAGGGCAGAAGCCACCATGTGTTGCTATCTAAATTATCTTCATTTTTTTTCATTGATACAACAAAGATTGTGGTGGGTCCCAAGTTTTGTTTCTTAAGCAAGTGAAAGCTGCCAGGTGTTGTTGTCTGTGAAAATGTGAAATGAGACCTAATTTTTTCTATGGTATAAATAAAGTAAAGCAGAGACCACCACATGTCATTTTTTGTAGGTTTCTAAAAGGGTACCTAAAAGTAGCGGAGATCACCACATAACCCCAGATAAGTAAAGCAGAGATTGCCATGTGTCCTTTAATAAAAGTAGCAGAGATTGACACCTATCCCTATGTCCCTTTTTAGGTTACTCATGTAAGAAATGTTGTGGGTCTTATTTTGTTTTAATCTATTGAAGTTTTGAGGAAGCGGATAGTGACAAGTGTCAAAGGCAAAACATTCCTGAGCAAAGACACAAAAGAGTATAAGTTATGTGGAAAGTGCCATGTGTCTTCAATAGGTGTTGCAAAACACACCAAGTGTCATTTTCTAGTGTCTCTTAAGTAATAGGAAGATTTTCAAAGAATTGGATGTGTTATCTAGCATTTAAGAGAAGGGAGCATTCTACAATCTATTTCAGCCAATGAACTGCCAAAAGATAAAGCATTTTAGAATCTATAAAATATCTTCTATTAGACATTGCCAATTCGGTTAGATTTCAATTGGGCCATTAGATTGGGAATAATCAGACAATCTAGAGTGAATCCAAGGCTATAAATAAGGGTGTAGAGATCGCCAAAAAAAGGGGAGATACCATAGAGAATTATTGTAAAGAGTTTAGACTTTCTGGAGCTGTGACAAGGAATATCATTTGCTTTTGTTATATCGTCTTAAGTTCGAAGGTTTATGTAACTGTGTGTGTTTTTGTGCCTCTTATGTGACTGGAAGATTAATGAGAAGATTGAACCCTATGCCTTTGTTGATATTTTTTGTGTTATTGCAAAAGTAGTCTAGGTTGTGTTGTCAAGAGTTTAGACTTTCTAGAGCTGTGATTAGGAATGTCATTTGCTTTTGTCTCATTTTATTGAGTTGAAAATTTTATATAACTGTGTGTGTTTTTGTGCCTCTTTTGCGACTGAAAGATTCAAATAAGAAGATTGAACCCTATGCCTTTGTTGACATTTTATGTATCACTGCAAAAGTAGTCTATGTTGTGAGCCTCTATTTCTATTGTTTCCATCTTTTACATTGATCATGCACTTCTTTGCTCTTAAATGTAAATGAATCTTACAAATAATTTCACTATGCTCAAGATTAAGGTCAACTTAGATTTAGGCGCATCACCATAGATTAGATTTTCTTTCTTGAATTTTTATTTTTGATTAAAATTCTTGTCCCTTTTCCTAGTATCTACTTAATATAAAGAAGAACCAGCTTCTCAAAAATCTAGAGATTGTTTCAAGTCACAAGTCCCACATCTTGAAACTTCCCATTGTTGGTGTTTATTACAAAGCACAATTTTAAATCATCAACAATACCTACCCACATGTTACTTTATCCTTTAAGGCATATTACAATGCCAATACCTAAATCCAATAATACATTAGATAATCTTAGGATTCACACTCTTATTATATATTGCATCACACCAAACAATTCTAACTTTAAGAAACCTTTTGAGACATATAAACTTGTATCTCACATGCTCATGCTTGATATAAATGTTAGCCTAGATCTTTCCCTTCTTATCATTGTTTATCTATGCTATCCTTCTAGCACTTTTTGTAGGTTACATGGGTGTCACCATATACAATAGTCCTTCTTTTCACCAACATTAGTTCATTCTTCTGAATCCTTTGGTTTATTTTTCTCATGAGTTATATTGTCAAATTTTAGATATGACCTGATCTTCATCATGATCTATTTTTGTTCTCATTATTTACTTAATTTCCAATGCTTTTAACACCCCTTGGGTTTTTATTTTATGAGTTGAAATGTAAGACCATGGATAAGACCCAGCCTTCCTCACAAATACCATATTTTTACTTTATTATTACATGCTTTTTGTACCCTCTTGTATTTATATTTTATGATAGTGTAAGACCATGGATAGGACTAGGCCTTCCTCATAAAATCACCAACTTTAAATTTAGGGTTCTTTTTTAGAATTTTTATAAATGGTTATAAGTTTTTGATCCCTTGTTTTCAACTTTAGTTTTTTCTTCTTTTGTAGATAAAATTTTCATGATAATGAGGTGTTATCATGTTTTATTATACTTCCCTCATTATTATGATAACAAATCATACTTCACTATAATTGTATCCCTTTTTCACCCTTTGTCACATTTTTTTTGTGATTTAAATTAATTTAAATTATTTCATGTTTCATTATTCTTGATTTCCTTTCCTTTCACTCCACATTGGATAAACCAAGGTAAAAGTCAAGATAACACTTTTATTTCAAATGGATTAATAAGACTCTTAGACACCATGCTCTTCAAGTTATCTTTATTAGACACTAAATACAAAGTATTCACATGATCATCATCTTTATCACGCATGTTTGGTTTTTTGGATCTATTTGGAGGAAGAATAGAAAATGCCATTAAGAAAGCTAAAATGCAAATAATTTTAAACAAAAGGAAATGATAAAAAAGGCAACATACAAAATTTAAAAGTCAAAATCACACCAAAATACTTGATTACAAGCACATATCTTATTTCTAATCGAATCTCAAAATCCATAGTTAGCCTCATGATAGAGTTGATGTCTATTGAGGTGTTATAGGCTAGTAGATTAGAATAGGATAATTCAAAAAAATCAGTAGTGATACCTACTATATCATTCAAGTAACCAATCTTCACAGTATACCAACGACTCTATAAGGGGTCTTGAGAAATGAGGAACACCTTGTGGGAAGGTAGGTCCATTTTAATTTCCATGTATATAACCTTCATGGGATGATCTACATACTTCATTTTTTGGCCCAAGATTTGTGTGGCTAGGAAAAATTCTTCATATTCCTTGATGTCAAAAGTCCTCTTGTTTTTTAAAACTTAATTTGAGTGTCTTGACTTCGATAAAGAGTTACACTACCTTGGTTTTTCCTTCATTTTCCCCTCTACCCATTTCATCTCCCCCTTGATAGGTAAGTGTATTCTAAATCTGTTTTCCCATTTCTTCTATCTCTCCTCTTTTTCACATACTTAAAAACATGCTAGCACTACATTGTTTCAATTTTATCTATCCATAAAATAAAATAACATGATTGAGTAACTCTGGATTATTTTATTTACACCATTGATTTACATTTTTAGAATTATTTTGTTTTCTTCTTACCATTTTACATTATTGTACCTCCTTTTTTAGACACTTGAGTTTGTTTCTACATTTAGTAATTTTTCCATTATTGGGTGAGGTTGGCTTGTTACTTCTCACTCACTAATGTTGTTTTCCCTTTTATGCACTTTTTCCATTGATGATTGAGTAATTATTGTTACTTCTTGCTCATCAATGTTATTTTACCATTTTGCTTACCCATATTTGTTTAGTTAAGGATTGTTACTACTTTCACATTGATGTTTGATTAACATTTTTGACATGTATCCTTGGTTTGATTTGGTTATTTTGCCTTTCTTAGTTAAGGTTTACTTATTTGAGTTTTTTTAATCTTTAGTAGTATTGGATTTCTAATTATCTGATTTACTCTATTTTTACTTGGTCATTTGGTTTAACTTAGCATTTGTCACCCTAACTTGCCAACTTGACAAATTTCCAAATACATCTCATCCAAATAGCATCAATTATCTTGGTCCTAAATTTATTTGTTTTTGCTCTTTAGTTTTGTATTCTTGGGTTTATTGAAATCATTCTCTATGCCTTTCGTGATCAAAAATACAAACACAATAGACAACCATTCAATGATAAAGGTAAGTCAAGGTATGCATACATTTATTTTTTAGTTATTTCCATTTCAATCATTTAATTTCATTTATTTTATGCTTTAAAAAACTATAATTTTCTTAACTTCAACATTGTGTGTTTATTACAATGTTATTTCTTGAAGCACCATCCTCTATTACACCTGAGTGACATGTGATGAGATTTGGCTGGGGTATATGTATACATAAAATATTTTCAAACTTTATCAATTATTGATGCTTTGTCTCTTGTAGGAACCCATTGAGTCTCAATCTCTCTAAGTGCATGCCTTAAGGGGTACACTAGGAAAGGGGTGGGCTAACAATTAGTACTTTGTAAGACTATTTTACCTATACTACCACTTGTTATCTACACAAAAATATCCTAAAATCATTACCTTAAGATTTTCCTCCTAATTTTTATCCTCCTCTAGTCATTTTCTACCATCATTAGCCCTTCCCTAGCCTAAAATCCTTTTTAATGGTTTAAAATACATTGTCATCCCCATCCACCCTATACTCTAACTGATAAAATAGATATAGGGTCTAGGTTGGCCCCTTTTTGACCTATATCAAGACCTAATTCATTTTTGTCAATAATGATACAAAGTCAATTAGGCCAACCCTATCAGTTAGAATTTTGGAAAGGACTAGATTTATATTCATCTATACAAACACATTAATTTTTCCATTCATAGAGAGACAACAAGAGTTAATTATTCATTTGTGCTTATTGACAATATTCTCTTCTTCCATTATATTTGAGGAGTCTTAGCTTAGGGTTTATAATTAGAGAAGAATCTTATCTTGAGGAAAAGTCTTAAATGACTTGGCCTTTCTTAGTGATACTCACAAACCATAACAACCTATTTTGAAGCACCTTTTTCTAAGGGAGAGATTGTGTATCAATGGGTTCATCTTCAAGTTAAGTATCTCTAACTTTAATCCTCTCTTTTAGTAGATAAAAGTAGCATAAATAATGGCTTTTGAATATATTAATCTCTCCATGCATTAGGATCATACCTATACTTAGCTTAGATAGGATTATTTTATGAATGTTTAATTTTATGTTTACTAACCCCCATTTAAGCCATAATATTTGGTGAGAACTAGATTAAAAATTACTTTACTTTTGTCATATACTTTCATTAGTGAATATACAAAAATAGGACCTAGTTAGGATTATTACACAGTTTTGCTTGATTGTAGGCTTTTCAATCCTCCCTAGTGATATTATTATGGTAATAGATACATTAGATAGGTCTATACGATCTATCTTGGTCATTAACCTAAATATCTAATGTATCAACAATCAAAAGTTTTAGTAAGATTTATCTTCTCCAAGTTAGGATTAATTTATAGATCAGTTGCATTTCCCTTTGCATACAACTTTCACATTTCCACAATTTTAGATTAAGTGCAGGAATTCTTTGGAATCATTTTCTCAAAATTCATTCATTATGGTACTTCTAATTCATAGATTCAGTGAGGATATGTTACATAGGCATGTTTTCCATACCTACTCAATTTTTAGCATCTCTAAATTACAGTGGGGGCATGTTTTAGAAATGTGTCCTCCACATTGGTACTTATATCATTTTCATACTTCTCCATATATATTATGGGAATGATTTGGAATAATATCCACCACATGTCCACCATAATACAAGTTTTTTTTGAATCACCCATATCACATACTTATATGATTCTAATACACATTTATGGTAGAATTCTATACATGGTACTATTATTACACACAATTTAAGCATGATACAAATCTAAGGTGCATATGTTATGAAACATGTTATTAATATTTAAAAACACAAATAAAATTTAGATTTTAAAACTATTGCATGTACTGATACCTAGAAGACTTTTACAAACTTTATCAAGACAATCTACTATAATAGGTGGTTCACCTTTTAGGGTGGTTGGGGTGATTAAATCACTTAATCTTTCCAAAATTTAAATTTTTACCTAATCATATAAACTCACTAGGTTATGAGTATCATTGGGTTTCATGGTTGAGATAATTTTAAATGCCAGGTGACAACTCACTTTTACTCCAAATTTAGGGGCATTCTCCTTCCAATATCTCTATCTATCTCCTTGGATATATGCACTTTAAAGAATTATCTATATTTATCCTAATATCAATTTTAGATCCTTAGAATGATAATTTTGTCACTAAATATTTTACCCTATAATTGGTTGTTTGAGCCTCCTATAATATTTGGGAAACATTGGAATACCTCTAGGCTTGTGGGTTGCCTATGGTAGAGGTAGACCTCTAGGTTTAAGGTCTAGCTCCCTAGATTGATCCTTGCTTGTTTATCACCTATAATAATTATTTACTTATGTGAAAAGGGATAGGAAGAAAAATTAAAATAACATATTATAACAAGGTGATACACCAAAATGATCACCACTAGACTAACATGATCTATGCTATGAAGATTGTTCACAAAAATGGCTTCAGACTTCTATAGGACTCCAAAATAAGTATTTTAAATATGAAGGTGATATGTAATACAATTATCAAAGTGAAAAGATAAAAGTTATAACCTTAGACACTAATTTAAATTCATACACTTAGATATAGACAAGGAAACTGACTACACTCCAGGTGACCTATTAGATAATAGATTGCATGCACACAATATGAAAGAGTAAGATGAATGTAAGGCTAGGTGATTAACACTTATCATTCAAATTTTTAATACTCTACACACTTAGAAAATGAATTTTATAACCAAAAATAGTTTCAAATATTTATTAAAAGGAAAGAAATTGTCTTCAAACTAGCAGGGCATCACCATACCATACATGGACAAGACTACAAGAGCCAAAATGATTTGCATTTATAGAACATGTGAGAGGAGAGACAAGAAGTGGATCTCAAAAGTCACAATTACACATGTCAAGGCATTAAAAATAGTTACATTATATAATAATAAAATGAATAATATAGGTCTAGAGGGTCATCTTGGATAAGTGTCCATCTGAAGCATAAATACTCCTCAAACTAGAATATGGTCTTCAAATGGCTTTCTTAAAAAATTCCTTCATGTTGAGACATCTCTTGATTGCTCAAAAATAGAATATGGAGACTTGAAACCTATGAACTATCTTAATGGGGTTATAAGTGCACCATAATAGTCATCAAATGAATCCCTAACTCATGTTCTTCTTTTAGACACTTGCTCTCACCATCTATAGTCACTTAGTTGTCTTCTAAGCCTAATTATTCACATTTATCACCAAATATGAGGAAGAGGTGTTAGGACACATTTATAAGAATCATCTACCTTCTAATACATGAATTATACCTTAAGAAGGTCCCCTATTAGACTTATCATCTTCTCACTTGGTAGTCATTCTCTATTTTCACTATCTACCATAGGCTATCTGAAGTGAACTATGTAGCAAAAGTGCTTACATGACAATTTATGATGAGAAATAGACATAATAAGTTATAATATATCTCAATTTACCCCATTAAATATATCTCACCTATTCATCTTCTTTTGTACCTATATAAAAATCAAGACTTACTGAAAACCCTATTTTGTACCATGTTTGTACAACTAAGGTTCAGACCAAATATGCGTCAGAGAGCTTGAGAGAGTTCTATATAGGTCCAAAAATATTTATAGACCATTTGATCCCCTATGAGTGTATATTCATTAGTATTTCCTTCATCGAGTCAAAACCAAGGGTTTAAGAGGTTTAGACTCTTAAAGATTGTTCATAAAACCTTGACATCCAACCTCCCAAAAAAATCCAATTTTTTAAAGATTAGGACCCTCCTAAAATTTCCCCAACTCCTTGGGTCACCATGAAACCAATACGTATAGATATGAACATTTGAAGTTGGCCTATCAAGTTCTTGAGTACATTTTAAACATCTTTGAAGTGAAATAAACCAAATTTGATCAACCTATGTAGTTTCTATACAAACCAATGGTTTTAAATAGTATCATACCTTCCCTTAAAGGTTATAAAATGCCTTACAAGGTTTATCTTTCCTTAAAATTGAAATTGACCTCATTATGGCTTAGGTCTAGTCATAGGCTTAATAGGCCTGACTATGCTTCACCACCTAAAACCTCTTCTAAGCATAAATGTTGTATATATAGTATTATAAACTTTTTTTCATTATTAAAACAACTTTATACACCCATATGAGGTGATCCAAGACTTATCATGCTGTACTCATACCATATACTTGCCAAGCCTATAGTCATGTCTATTTGGGAGTGCCCTCTATTTGAGATAAAATAAAAGGAATCTCTCATATTTTACTTGAATAATTGGAATAATGAGGTGTTATATTATATAAGTATACATTATAAACCAAAATTCATGGATAGATAAAACTTGAAAGGATTTATATATAATGAATCTTTAAGACATACCTCTAGGAATGATGACTATTTTGTAGGGTTTAAAAACCTTAGGCATATGACTAGAGGTTGGTGTTAATTATTATATTTAATATATAAGCTTCATGTGAGGTTTATTTAAACACTATGGAGGTGGTATCAATCATATTCACCATCTCACACTTTTTCCAACTTCACAAAGCTCACACCTTTCACCAACCTACACTAGTCCATGGATTATATTGACTATAGGTTTATGTTCTCAACTAAAATGAGATTTTTGTAGGATGTGGTGATAATTTCTTTTCATTAATATGTATTTATTGAATATATAAAGATAATTTTCATACTTTAACATATCCATATCATGCCTTAGGCCATGCCAACATCCAAACTTTCATGCTCCCCATGTACTATCATTTTACAATCAGACTGTAGGTGACATTTCAAGAGAAAATAAGACCCATGTAGCTAATTATCTATTATTAAAAATTATTTTACAACTCATTTTATTACTATCCATTCTCATTAGGTTAGTTTATATGTGTATAAAAAACTATGACCATGAAAATTATGCTCTAGACTCCCATCACCAATACACTATGTGTTTACAAACTAGTTGTAGATACTTACCCAAGGAAAAGAGATTAATTTAAATGTTCATAGGGAATGGGCATTGAAAATCAATATATTTTAATAATTCTTGGGTGATAGTATCATTTTTGACTTTAAATAAGGTCATTTATCTTTAAGTTATGCTTCCATGTGTCACAGTTACATTATAGGACCACTTGGGTTTCAAAAGCATTGTAAATGAATGATAGTCTATAGTGAAAATTTGATTGAAGTGGAAAAATATCTACCTCACCTTATCATGACCAATTAATGTTTTTGGGAATAATGTATTTTTATTCCTATTTTACTTAAGGTTTTAGATTAATAAATTAGTATAGAGTATAGCAATAATTATGGTCATAAATTAATTGTTTGCCTTTGTCACCTTTCTATAATAGCAATAAATAGGAAGAAATATAAATTAGTTATAAATAGACTGAGATGACTGATATAGAGGTTGAAAATGGTTGTGCAAGATTGGGAAATTGTCATAAACCTGAATTTGGCTTTCATTTAGTAAAAGGATAGGATCACCAAAAAATGGTTGCTTTGGTGTCTAACGTTATTTTCCATTCCTACCATTGTTGTCAACATTGATTATAGAGACTTGAAACTTTTTGGGTAGTTACATTGTGCTTGTTAAAAATTGAGCATTGGTTATTGATGAAACTTACTATAGAGCTGATTTTGTCTTCAAACCCTAATCCTCCATCATGCTTGATAGAATGATATTTGAATCACTTGAGAAAGAGGGGGAGGTTTTGTGTGTAATATTCACTAAACGTGCAATCCACACCCCTTGTGTGGGAATGCTCCCTATATATTAATAATCTAAAGAGGGATCAAGCCATATGTAGTTCTTCAATCTAATGTGCTTTATGTAATAGTATGATGCAGATGAAAAATGCCAAATTGATAGTGTTTGAGGTGGCTAAGGACTGGTATAAGGATTTTAAGTAGGTGTGTAGTTGTATTGGGTGACTATATACAAAGAATAGGGGAGTTTACCTTAGTGCTTTTTTTTATTCCTGATTTCTTTGTAAGTTTTATCACCTCCTTTGTAAATGAACTTTGAGTGTGATTTTATAGGGAAATATTGGTCATGGGTTAGATGTATTCATGATAAGCCAACATAATTAAGGATAAGGACCAGATGGAAATGACCATTAGGGCTCAAAGTGAAAATCTACAAGAGTACCAAAAATGGGACTTTTTGGGGTTTGATGTTGTAGTTTGAATTTGATGCTCCTATCTAATAGGCTTGAGACCTGGGGGAATTAGTTTGGCATAGGAAAAACTATTTGGCTAAATTGGAATAAGGATTCAAAAGGTTTTAGATGATTTATAATGAGAAAAAGGTGTCTAAAAGGGTCACAAGAGCATACAAAAAGGACCTATGGATTGGGTCTCATAAGCCACACTCAAACTACCAATTTAGACATTTTATATGACTACATTTACCACACCTTAATTCTAGTGATGTAATAAATCAAAATAATCAAATAAAGGAAAAATAAAAAGCATACCTAAACTTACTTGTAAGGGTGAAACCCAGGAAGATGTGTGATGTTGAATGTGTGTAGAGAGAGCATAGCCTAAAGTGTAAATCTAAAAGAGAAAGAAAGGAGTAAATCAATTCTTACTAGATATACTATGTCTAAAATAAGAACATACAAAGGTTGGGTAAAAGAGAGAGGAAGAAAAATTAATGAATACACCTCATTAGGTATGTGAATGAATACAAAACCTATTATGATGTTAAGTGATGTTATACCAAGATTATTATCACAAACAAAGCTAAGTGCTCAATTCCCTAAGGGTGGCTCAAGAATATAAAGGCTAATGATTTGGATCTAATCTCACTCACTAAGTGAAGATATGTGATCATGCATGTGTTAGTTGATGTTTAGATTATGTTTCCAATCCCTTTGAGTAGGTGGTTGAATAATATAAAGGTTGGCTAATACTTTGGCTTCATCATTTCCCACTAAGTGTGAACTATAAACTGATACTGGTATGAATGTGTGTCATATGAGATGGATCTTGAATCCCATGAATGATCTATAATATAACAATGTGGTATGGATAGCCTAATGTGTACTAAGAACTAGGCAATTCTTGGCCACTTTGAAAGGTGGAGATTAGGATTGTATGAAATCCACTCCAAAACTAAGAAATAAGCTTATATGAAAGCCACTCTAAAATGATTCCAACCACTTATAGATAGAATAAGGCATTTAACTACTGTGAATACCTAGGTAATACAATGAATTAAAAAAAAAAGAAGGCAAATGTGTCATGCACATTTTCCCCAATCACTGGTCTTTGTAATATGGATTCTAATCTAGAAGTTGTACCAACTACCCAATTTTAAAATGGAAGTGAGAGCCATCATGTCACACATGATGCCCATTATATATAGATAATCTTAGTTAAACTATACTAAAACTTCCTAATTTGAACTAAACTAAAGTTGACATAATTATAATTGACCTTACCTTTCTATCTATTTTAAAAATCATAAGTTTTTGGTTGTTTGGATAGGAGCACCAAAAAGTGGATAGGACACTTTGGTGTTTGACATTGTTGTCTAATTCTAGTTCTCTTATCCTCTACTATTTTTTATTACTATTCTATATTCATCACTATTTTTTTCTATTATTCTACATGTTTTGATCTTTGATTATTGTTTTGAGTGTTCTAAAAACTATGTTTTTACCAATATAAGGATATGATCTCTATGATAAAACCCCTATTTATTGACCCCTCTTTTGAGGGTAGGAATGAAGACCATACAATGAGTTCCCTCTAAATAAATATCCTTGCAAGTGTGTTATTCTATGAAATACATGATATAGCAATGATAATCCAAAATATGTCTCAAGATATAACATAGTTTGTATTAGAGATGGTTAGATCAATAGGGGTATGCCTACATAGATGTAACAATGTAATAGCATGTGTAGTATACTGAACTAAAACTATAAATATTGTTATTTATTAGCTTTCAAGGAGGTATGGAGCATGATGTATATCATGGCATCTAAGAAGGTAAGACATTGCATGATGTGGATCATGGCATTGCAAACAACTAAGAATCAAACAAGCTCACAAGGTAAGAAGTAAGAAGAATACAAAAGAGGCCAAGAGTCCAAAAAAACAAGGGACATGGAAACATGTCACTCAAAGTGGGGAAAATATCATACAGGGAATGTTTAAATTCCCACATACACATACAATTACAAACAAACAAGATTGGCATGAGGGCCAAAAACACATACAAGATTACAAGCAAAGTACATTGGCAAATATCCTAAGGTACACACAAGTAAAAAAATAAGAAATGATAAATTCAATCACATCTAGCTACTCAAATAAATAAATAAAGGCATGTACATGCTAAAAATATTATCGCATCTAACTAATCAAAGCAAGAAGTGAAAGTATGCAAAACATGTAGTATAAGACTAGGTAAATGCTAGGAAATACATAAGAGCTATATACTAGTGAGTTTTAATAGAATAATCTATGTAATCTAGTAAGTAATGTACATCAACATGATAACTAGAGTGTGTGGTGTAGGAATAACATAACCTAGATGGAGTATTCATGTTGAAGATGCCCCTAGTGGGTAGATATGTTGATGTATGTCTTGAATGTAACTTTAGGATGCCCAATCAATGGGTAGAGTGAATCAATCAAGGATTTGGGTGTCACTACACACACTCAAATAATATCAATTAAAGCACGGTAATGTAGATATATTGACAAACAATAGCATAGAACAACAAAATATAAGTCTAGAATGGTAGTAAAAATGTAAAGCATGGGTAATGCATTGAAAAAATATTGTGTTTTTGAGTTATTTGAATGTTTTTATATTTTTAGATGTTATATTTCTTTTGGTATTTTAAAATGGGCTATGTATAAGTAATCATAAGAAAACTATGTATAAGAAATTAGAAAGAAACTATGTACAATAAAATGTGTGTAATGAAAGTCTATACATGAAATCTATGTAAATGCATAATATTCATTGAATTTTTGAGTTTCTTTCCTTCAAGTGAGGCTAAACAATACACTTTAGGGATAAAATTTTCAATAATGAGGTATTGACCTCACTAATTCATTTTGAATTTTCCTTTGATTTCTTCTTTGACACTGACATTATGAAGATGTTTTTTGAGAATAAGATCATTAACTTATAACTCTCTAGTGTGAACTCATTTGTTGTAGGATCATTGTATATGTTACTGGTATATTTTGAGATGTTCAACTACTTGGATGCATGTATGGTCTAACTACTCGAGTTGGTGTAGATTTTTTTTGTGATATTGATCATTGATGAGGATACCTTTAAGGGAGACATGCAGAGATGGGATTTATAATTATAATGGTAGAACTACCTTTGTACTATAAATGAGTGAATAAAGAGTGACTCTTATGGACATATGCATACTTTTGTGATAATCCCATAGTGTAAAAGCTAGTTGATTGTGCCAATCATCTTTGAATTTGGTCACTATATTGCTTAAAATGTTATTGATGGCTTTATTGGTAACCTCTACTTGATATTTTCTTTGTGGGTAGTACAAAGTGTAAAACATGTGTTTAATATTATATCTTGTGAAAAATTTAGTAACAATATTATTCTTGAATGATGTTACATTATCAACAATGATAGCTATGGGTTAGCCAAAGCATGAAATAGTATGAGTCAAGAGGAAGCTATAAATGTCCTCACCTATGGTATATTAAAGTGAGATTATGTAGCTATGATGATGAAATTATGTATATCTATGGACTTAGGGTTTATATTTCTAATAATATCAAATCCCCATAACATAAATGGCCATGCAGAGACAATAGGTTGTAATTATTGTGATGGTATATTATGTAGGTTACTATGTCAATAGCATTTATCACATATATTTTCATATTATGAGCATTCATATTCTATGGTGGGCCATTAGTACCCATTTTAAAGAAATTTATGTGGCATGGCATTTCCACTGAAGTGACCACCACACTAACTATCATGTATTTGTGTAAGAACAATTTTGGCTTCTACTAAAGTCAAGCATCGAAGCAATTATGTCTTGAAGGATCACTTAAAAATCTCTCTACCAATGATTACATAATGGAGTGATTTTTTTTGTAACTTACATTTTTCATTTCATGATAAAGTGTCTAGTTTAATATATTTTTTATAAAGTTATAGGTATCATAAAACCACTCTAGAGTTGTGGAACCATACATAGTGGCTAAGATAGAATAGGAAATCAAATCTACATTAGATATTGATGTAATTTGTAATCATTTAATTATGAAAATATATTCATCATAGTTTATGTCAATAATAATTAGAGATGTGGCACTTTCCATTGCATCTAGGTGTTAGTTGTATTTTCTTGGTATACTTTCTATAGAAAAGTAGTTGAACTGTGATGATAAACATTGTACCATGTTACAATATGGGATAAAATGTTCTTATTTTGTATGATATACATCATTGACTTGGTTTAACATAAGTTGGGAATCACTAAAGACTTGAATAGATCTAATTTGGAGGGACTGGGTGATAAAGATACCTAAGATAAGTGATTCATATTTTGTGGTGTTGGTGCAAGAAAAGCTTAATCGATATACAATAGGAACTATGTGACCAAAAGGGTTGACAAAGATAATGCCTACCCATTCATTGGATGTGCATCAAGAACATCAAATAACATGGTCCAAGTGTCAAAATGAGTATAATAGGCATTAAAATCATCTTTAAATGTATCACTAATAGGATTAGTGTCCAAGAGTGGTGTGACTACCAAATGATCTATTATGATTTGTCCCTTTATTGATTTCCATAGAACTATATTTAAGTCAAAAAATTTTAATAACATGACCCATTTTATGATGCAACCAAAGATATGTGGTTTTTCCATTATAAACTTCAAGGGATAAATATTTGTGATAACCTGAGTCTCATTATTGATCATGTAATGTCAGAGTTTTTATGTGGCAAAAACTAATGATAGACATAGTTTTTCCATCATGGAATAATTTTTTTGTAATCAACTAATGTGTGAATAATGTAACAAACTACTCACTTATTATTCTGATCATTGTGTTGTGATAATAGTGCTCTAATACATGATCTATTACTGAGATATATAGTAGGAGAGGCCTATCAGGTATAGGTGGATTAAGAAGATATTACTTGATTTTGATGAAGCTTTCTTGATATGTTTGGTCCTAAATAAACTCTATATTTTTATTTATTAATCAAGTGAATGAATGAGTCTTATCAAAAAGTTGAGATACAAAAAGGTGGATTGCTTAGATCTTGCCTTGTAAGGATCAAAGTTGTTTTACATTTGTGGGAGGTGGCATGTTGACAATTACTTTGAATTTTTCTAGGATCAACCTCTATGCCATGTTGAGAAATAATGAAACCTAAGAGTTTACCTAATGTAACTCCAAGCACACATTTATTGAGGTTTAATCAAACAATATATTGCTTGAGTCTTTGAAAAAATTATTGTAAATTGATTTCATGATGTTGTCATTATTTGGATTTAGCTAATAAATCATCAACATAACCCTCAATGGTGTGGTGAATCAAATCATGAAATATATGTCTCATAGTACATTTATATGTGGCTCCAACATTTTTAATCCAAAAGGCATGAAAATTTAACAAAATTTACCACCAAGGTGTTGTAAAAGATATTTTTTGTTGATCTTCTTTAGTGATTTTGATTTGGTTGTATCCTACAAAGCCATCCATGAATGACAAAATTTCATATCTGACTGTGAAATCTATGATCATGTAAATATTAGGAAAGGGGAAATAATATTTTAGGTATTCCTTATTTAAATCTTGAGAATCATAAAAACATCAAATTTGTCTATTAGGTTTAACCATGATGACTATAATGGAAATCCATTCAGGGTGTGCTACTAGTTGAATGAATCCAGTATCTAAGAGGCACTAGATCTCATCTTTGACTAAGAGATCCACCTTAGGATATATTTTTAATTTTTTTTGCTTAATCAGTTTAGCATCAAGGTATAATGGAATCCGATGGACTGTTATAGATGTATAAATTCCTAGTATATCTAAGTAAGACTAAGTAAAGAGTTCTAAAAAATCTATCAAAGTTTGACAAATATATGTAGCATCTTCCTTTCATAGGGTAGTGGTTAAGAAGACAATGTGGGGACCTAATCAATTCTAAGATTGAAATCAATTATTTCCTCATTGAGCAATGTGGACTGATATAATGTGTATGGGGTTATAGGAATAATATGATCTAAATCAACTGGTATGTCTTGGGGATAATCTAATTTCTATTTGAAGTAAGGATGGGCATTTATGTGATGAGGAAATTTATTTTTATGATAAAAATATGAGAGGTCATCATATGCTCTGAGAAATTGTTGGATGGATTCATTGTTAGAGATTTTATCTAATGTGAAAATATCTAGTGAAACTATATCATCAATGAGATAAAGATAGACTAAAGATAATGTAAATGCATGTTTACCTATATGGTATATGGTTACCATGGGTAAATAAAACATTATATGTTTTTAAGTAGTATAAGAAGGTTTATCATAAAGAAGGGTAAACTGATATCCTAGTCCTTTATTTCCATGTTGTGTGGATGCCTTAGTAGTATTGATTATTCATTTTTTATGCTTTCCAAGACCTTTGCCATGATATCCCATATTATGAAGACATTTAATTACAAAAGGAGAGGTAAATTGGTGATTTAGTATCATTTCTATTACATAATTTGGAAGCTTCTAATGTGTTGTATGGTCTGAAGGTATACTGTGAGTAGTGAGTTGTGTAGGTATATTTCCAAGATTAAAGTGTGGAATGTAATTTTATGGAGATTTGGTAACTTAGCAGTATTTAAAAGGTTCATTTTCCATTGGGAACATGTATATGTAGCCTTTATGACTTAATTTTGTACAAGTATGGAGTATGGAAGGGACTGCATGCTTATCATGAATCCAAGGTTGACCAAGTAATAAATTATAATTGAGGTCATTTGACATGACTTGGTAATTAGTTGGAAATGTATTAGGTACCAAAGTAAGATTAAGTGTTATTTGACCCATGATTTTTTTTTGAAATGTTGTCAAAACCTTCGATGTTCATGTCAGAAGGGTCTAGATCTATAGGTTGTATATTAAGATGTTTAATAAAATAAATGTTTCAAATGTTGAGTCCTAAACCATTATCAAATAACACTCTTTTTACCCCTAAATTATTAATTATTAATTGAATATATAGGGGTAGATATTTTTTAATGATGTGGCATGGGGGTAAATCCTCTTTCTCAAAGGAAATATGCTCTGTAATCCATTACATTGTGTTGAGGATAGAGGCAGCATAAGTTGGTTTGATAGAAATAAGAAATCTAGTATTATGAAGGGATACATATAACACATATTTTTAAGAATTTGATAATTGAAATATCTTGATAACTAAAAATATATAGAAAGGGGTACTAACTTGAGTGATAAAGCTATAGCCATGGGTGTAATCAACCTACCTATATTCATAAACTTGGGTGATAACATGTATAACATGATATACTATAAATATAGAGTTGGTAGTAGGTGAGGGATAAGAGCTAGGTGAACCAAGTTTGAAGGGAGGATGGATAGATATAGCTTTTAGTGTTTTCTTCTATCTAGTAGTGATAGGGAGATACTCAGAAGTAGCCAAAGAGATATATACATCTAGGTAGAAACCATGTGTATGGAATGAAATTCATGTAATCAGAGTTATAATTTTTATAACAATATGATTATAAAGAACATTCCATATGAGAGATAGTAAAAAAGGGATAAAAAGTATGGAACTTTATACTAATGTATAAAAAACTTTGACTTGTAACATGACATTTCTAACACGTTTAGCAAGATAGAGTTGAAAATTATTCTACATGAGAGAGAGAGAAAGTATGTAAAATAAATCATGAAACCTTGTATTAAAGAAAAGTAAACATTTCTTTGAGGGAAGGGGATCTTGACATGTTTAGCAATAAATTTCTTAATATCATCCCATATTATAAAAACTAATCATGATAGGGAAATAATGAATCTTTGAATTAACATATAATAAACTTCATCATTCATATACATGAATATAGGAATGAGTATGGACTCCTTATTATTTGCAATAAATGTATTGAAATATGTGAGATCCATTTTTGATTTCATGTGAAATTTGATCTAGATGTAAGGTGATACCTCAAGAAGCAAAGGGACCTAGTATATTCAACTAGGGTTTGAAAGAAAATGAATTTTAAAATTATTATGGTGAATTTAAAAAATTAAATGTGAAATTATGATTTATATATGTAGGAAAAAAAATTAAAAAAGTACTACAAAAGATAGCAAAGAATTTTCCCTAGGGTTTCTAGGGTTTTTATGTGCAAGCGAAGTCGAGTTCACCAAATGATTTAATTTTTTTTAGAATAATGGATTTTTATTCTTATTTTAGTTAGGGGTATGGATTAATAAATCTATACAAAATATAGCAATAATTATAGTACTAATTTATGTAATTGTTTGTCTTTTTTACCTTTTTAAAAATAACAATAAATAGGAAGAAATATAACTTAGCTAGAAATAGATTGAGATGACTGATATAGAGGATAAAAATGGTTGTGTAAGATTAGGAAGATGTTGTAAGCCTGAATCTAGCTTTTGTTTAGTGAAAGGATAGGAACATTGAAAAGTGGACACTTTAGTGTTTGGTGTTATTGTTAGTTCTTACCACTATTGTCCAAACTAATAATAGAGACCTAAAACTTTTTGGGTAGTTGTGTTGTGGCTGTGTGAGCCTACTTATGAAAAATTGAGTGTTGGTTATTGATAAAACTTGTTATAGATCTAATTTTTTCTTCAAACCCTAATGCTCCATCATGCTTGATAAAATGATATTTGAATCACTTGATAAAGAGGGGGGTTAGTGTGTAAGATGTACTAAATGTGTAATCTACACCCCTTATGTGGTCACACTGCCTACATACCAATACTCCAAAGAGGTATCAAGCCATATGTAGTTTTCCCATATAGTGTGCTTTGTACAATAGTGTGATACAAATGTAAAATTCTAAATTAATAATGTTTGAGGTGGATAGGGACTTGTATGAGGATTTTGAGTAGGTGTGCATCTATATTGGGTGACTGTATGTAGAGAATAGGAAATTTTGCCTTAGTGCTTTATTTGTATTCTTGCTTGCTTTGTAAGTTTTGTCACCTCTTTTGTAAATGAACGTTGAGTTTGATTTTATAGGGAACTATTGGCCATGGGTCAGATGTATTCATGCTAAGCTGACCTAATTAAGGATAAGGATTGGATGGAAATGACCATTGGGGCTCAAAGTATAAATGGATAGGAGTGACAAAAATGAGACACTTTGAGGTCTAACATTGTAGTTCAAATTCAGTGCTCCTATCCTACAAGCTTGGGACCTAGGGGAATAGGATTGGCATAGCGAATGCTATTTGGATGAAGTATGATGAGGGTTTATAAGGTTCTATATGATTGGTAATGATCGAAAAGGTGTCTAGATGGGTCACAAGATCATACAAAAAATACCTATGGAAGGGGTTTTGCAAGACACACTCAAACTACCAATTTAGACATTTTATATGACTACACCAATCGATCAAATTTATATGTATAGGAATTACCCCTATGCTTGGGATACATGATGAAAATAACTAGAACTACCTAATACTCAAGATACTCCACTATGAGAAGGTCAAGTATGTGAGCAATAAGTGATTCAAAGAGATGAAACTAATATGTCTCTCTAGAAACTTTCTTAACCTTTTTTCAAGGTCTGAGGTCTATTTTCCATCTTGTGACTTTCACCACTATCACAATGGTAATTTCCATGTTTCTAGACTTTAATGAAGTTTCAAACACCTACTATTCAACTTGGATCAGCCTCTATGGAAACTTGTTGTAGGTGCACTTTCAAATACAAGACTATATATGTTGAATAATTAGTTATCATAACCAATCTTAAAACATTTTAGAAGGTTTAAACTCATTATCTTCACTTTTAAAACCTCCCAACACCTTGAAAACCCCTTCACTTGTTTAATAAGACTAGTCAAGGCTTCTTTTCACCTAACTGTAGGTGAATGTTTGCAAGAAAATTGACTGTGGCAAGTTTCTAGACTATTCACTCCATCAAGAGATGACTTTGAGAAAAAAAATCCTTGGGAGAGATTGACCACTATGAAATAAGATGAAAACACAACATGTTACCTTTGTTTGAAACCATTATAAGAAAAATAACCCTTTGTAATTGATAAAACCTATTTGTAGACTATGATATAGTTTCCAACTAGCAGTATAAGGTGCTTATGCTTTTGTCCTTCACAAAACATGTGAAAAATAAGTTGAGAATCACATGGTAAAGGTTATCATTCTACTATGGATCATGTACACCACCTAGTTTTCATATAATTATGAAAATAGAGAGGAAACCTGAAGGGTATGAGAATGAGTAGGTAGAAAAGAGTCACTAACATTCTAAGAAATTATTTATAGAGGAAAAAAAACCAATCCTAGAACTCTAACCATGAATTTGAAGTAGAAAAGGAGTGTTATCATCCACCAAAGGCACTTGATCCAACTCATCTCTTATTGTTTGTACCAGAATGAGACTAGTTGATCATTTTTTATGCAAAAGAGAGTGATAGAATACATATGATGGTTTTTACCATTTTTGAGACTTTTAAGGCTGCCCAAACATGTAAGTGAGTTAATGGGACCTCAAGGGACACTATGAATCTTATCACACATGCAAGAACTATCTTGTAGTCTGTACAATTACCCAAACTCTCATTTTTTGTAGTTAAACTTATTATACATTGAAACCTATAGTTTCTTAGATCAAAATAGTTTATATGACACCTAACTAACACATGGACATTGAATTAAATTTTGACACACTTTTTTCCATAGTAAACCCATACAAGTCCAATAAATAACCCAAAAATGACCTTGTATGGCATATAATGACACTAAGGACTATTGACAAAGTTAAAAAACATTATATGACCCTTTTTAAGACCATGAGAGACCTCTCATAGCCTATGGGACCCTATTATAATATTGAAATACATATCAAGATGACCTAATTTGACTTGTGGTCAAATTAGTAAATAGATACATCTTTCACAAAAATAACTTACTAATAGGAAAGGCAGTTACATTGACACACATATTTCCTCTTGACACACATATTTCCTCTTAAACCTTGCTCTTTCAATTTAAATTGTATTTCAAGTAATTTTGACATATATTATATGCACTAGTTAAACATTGTAACATGTTCTTGGTTATAGATCAGTCACCAGTAAATCACTTCAACCCAAATTCAAAAAATCACTCAAATTTAACTCAATTAAAGATAGAGTATGTATACACACCCAAGTACTTATTCATTTCCTTTAAACTATAAATTTAATTCATAGATTAAATGGGTGGAAAATTTATATGATATTTTTAATTGTATATCACCTTTATCTTATACACTTGGAAAACTAATGATGCAAGTTGTTCCTCTTAGTTATACACATGCCTTGCTTCTGCAAGCCTTACATTTTCTCTATCTTGTGTCCTTTTGCCTATCTCTTAGTATTAATATACTTATATTAATGACATAAACATCACATCATTCTAAAAATACTTAAAATTTACTTATATTACAACTCTGCAAATTTTAATGCTATGTTTTCTCTCCTTCTCCCTAGACATTAATGTATGAGTTAGATAATAATATTGACATTATTGTCCTGACCTGACACAAGTGCCTAATACCTTAAAGTCATCTAATTTACAAATGAAACCTATAACAATGGTTAGGCTAAGTATTTTAATGTGATTTATCTCTTGATAGGATTGGTAAAATATAAAATATCATCACTCATTCATTCACCATGTATAAAACCTAGAAATTGTGATCTAAGAATTTGACTCAAAGGAGGATGGTTAGTATTGTGTTAGTTTCAAAATGAAAAAAAATAAAAATAAACACACTAACTAACATAACATCTCTAGGCCTAAACACTAGGGATAGCTTAGTTAACAAACATGAATAAAACACACAACTAAAATGTAAAATAAACCTTATTTTACCTCCATTGGATGCTCCAAAATGCTTATTGTAGTGGTTTGCTCAGCTTGTGCTCATGAAGTCCTTGGAAATGGAAGCTTGGCTACCTCCATCTCTCCTTAACACCTTTGTCTTATGGCTTAGCTTGGATTAGAGTCAATTTGGCATGGTAACACTAGTTTTTTGTATCTTTTTAATCCATTTTGCAGTATAACTTTGCATAATCATGTGTTATAAATGATGTTCATGGCCTCTCTATTTATAGATTTTTGAGAATGTCTAAACTCAACCTAAACCATCCATCTTGAGATTGAGATGTGTGGTTGAGGATTAATTAAATTTTTGGAATTAAGTTTGTAATTATCCTCATCATGACATTGGAATAAGGGGAAATTAAGAGGCATGGAGGGCATCATGGAAGATATTGATGAGGCATGGGAGGCATGAATCCTAATATTTGTCATATTTATGGCTTGGAGATGTCTTCCCAAGAAATGAGGTCACCTGATGATGCAAATATTCAATATTCATTTCTAAAAATAAGTTTTCAACAAGTTTTCATGGACTTATTAATTAGGCCTTGATTTGGTTTAATTAACAACTAAGTATGATTAAGCACTTTGTGTACAAATTGATCAGAATGCCTTGTTACTAGTCCAAAATTTGATTAGATTAGAATTATAAGGAAATATTAGATGTGTTGGAAATATTATTACATTTAGTATGTTACCAACAAAAAATAATGAAGGCATGTGTCTCATGTAGAATATTTGATAGGAAAGAGCAATCCAGAGTACCTAGGTGCCAAATTGGCATTTTAACTCAAAATTATTTGACCAAAGTTATCTAGCCCGTAAATTGCATTACCCTATTTAGGGATAACCTATCCAAAATCAACACTTGAATATGTTAGTTTCACATCATTTATCATGTTTTAGTGTTTTTAGGCCAAATTATGTATTTTAAGTGGAAATTGGCCAAAATCCTTGTTAGAGGTTATCGATGGCCAATTTTAGGTGTCTATAGTTTGGCCCTATGTGGGAAGGCATTGCAAGCTATAATCATAGTAACATCTTCTCAAAGAATGAAAAGGTCTTGTATGCCTACAACTTCAATGATGATAAACAAACTATATGATGCTCCCTCGAGGGAATGGTTGGCACAAGTAGGTTGGCAAATAGTCCCTCAAAAATAAAGAAGCAAAATCAGGGGACCAAATAAGGGAAAGATGATGGGGTGAAAACATAATGATATTGAAAAAGTAGTCAAAATCATTGAGAATGCAAGTGGGATGGTGTATAATGATTTGCCTAAAGGTGGTTATAAACATTGTACCCTGATAGTGGTAATGTGGTATGATAACACAATGATTTGTCTAAAGGTATTATAATCATTGAGAAGATGGAGTTTCTCTATTTAGGATAGATAAAAAAGATAATAAAAATCCCTTGTATAGCAAAAAAAAGTAAAGTGGTGACAACACAATGATTTTCCTAAAGGCAGTTATAATAATTGAGAAATTAAGGTGGGATGGTGTGTAATGATTTGCCCATAAGTAGTTATAATCATTTGACCCCAATTATGACAAACATGATAAACTTGGCTGAGGATGATGATAACATAAAGGGTAATGATGAATTAGAACAACCTACTAGTAGGGAGATGTTCATCTGAACTAATAAAGATTGAAATTCTTTCATGTTCAATTACTCTATTTGGGATATGATTAGGATGGAATTGGGATGTTGGTGTTGAAGAGATGATACCATTGCTAAATAGAATTATTAAATCTAAGGTTTGTTGTAACAAGTGTCTATAGTCATGATGGTATAACATCATGAGGACTTAGATGAAATATGCATGAGGACTAACTCCCATAATCCAATACTCAATATAAAACAATGCACCAATGATAGAAACCATGATGATAATGTAAACATATGAAGATGGATGGATTCAAGTATATGTGTGGGCAAGAAATGACCCATTGAACACACAAATCAAATCAAGGCACCCATGCTGAAAGAAAATAAATAAGTAGACAAATGAATAAAATAAGTAGAAATAAATAAATAAATAATGCAATAGAAATTATATGAACATTGTCCTTAGAAAATAGGTGACAACTTAACAAATGAACAAAATGGGGGAATAGAAGAAAAGGAAAGGGGTGGATGAGTTATCTCCATATGCAATAGGAAAGTGGATGCTACCTACATATTTTCATGGATGTAATATCCAATAAAAAACCTTGAAGCCATATGTAGTTCTCCCAAAGAATGGGAAGAATATGATAACTAAGAAAAATAAATAGATTGGATGTGATAAAAGAATAGGAATGATCTTAAAAAATGGAAAGTGAGAGAGAGAAAAGGCCAAAAAGGATGGGAAAACTAAATGACAAGTGTTTTTCTTGTAACTTAGTAAGGGTTTCTATAATCCTTAAGGTAAATAATTGGTCAATGTTTTTGTTCTTTTCTAATGATTTTTCAAATGTTTTTGGAGTATCTCAACTCAATCAAGAATGACAAGATACTAAAATGGTTTGAATCTCACAAAATAGTGAGAGCATTTAAACTAAGGTTGATCATAAAATAGTGAGAGCATGGCTTAATTTGTTCATAAAATAGTAAGAGCATGATGGAAAGTTTGACTGAGCTAACCTAAACAAGTATCGATTGATACCTACATATTCCCAAAGTAAGACATCAAGTCATTGTAGTTCTACCCTTATAATGGATGAATTTAACTAGTGTAGCAATCAATTCAAATAAAATAGGCACAGTTGGTAACAAGGCATAATATGACATAAGAAGTTGTAAATTGGTACACCAAGGCTTACTATTTCCCCTATTTTACCCATAAGTAGTTATATCCAAGACACAATGGCATATATCAATGGTACTAATTTACCCAAAGTCAGTTATAATTAGTAGCAAGACCATCAGTAAGAAAGGAATAACAAACAAAGGATGCAACTACCAAAACTTCTATCACACTATTCCAAAATATGATCTCTATGTGAAGTAATTTGAACTGACTGATGAAATTGATCAGATAGCTTGATGCTGAAATTACATAATGAATGGCAAAAGCCAAGGTCAAATAGGCTAGGCTTTAGAACACACTAGGTTGATAGGTTGGAAGTAGAAAGTGGATACGGTGAAGAGGATGGATAAGGATGGTATTTGTACAAGGAATAATATTAATAAAATGGCATAAATAAAATGATCCTTATAGACAATACACCTTAGCATTCAAGCATAGTACTACTTGAGATGAATAATATTCATCAGCGTTGGAAGTTGACCTTTGTCTAGTGTGGCAAACATGTATGCTCTTGATCCATAATATTCAATAATGATGAAAGGCCCTATCTAATTTGGTTTAAATTTCCTTGTATTCTTCTTCTCAGCCATGGTATTATTTTGGTTTTATTTAAGAACAAGATCACCAGGTTTAAATTTTTTATGCTTTACACATTGATTATAGTGGCCTTTGAATCAGTTATAATATGCTTGAAGATTATTGAGTGTGGCTATGTATTTCTCTTCAAGTAGGTATAGCTCTTGCAGGTGGGTTACTTGATAGTCATGATCATCTAGGATATGTTTGAAAGAGATGCACAATGAAGGCAATTCAACCTCAATGGGAAGGATGGCTTCAGTGTTATAAACAAGTGAGTATGGAGTGGTTCTTATGGGGGTATAGTGATTGGTATGGTATGCCCAAAGGGTAGGTAATATCTACAAGTGCCAATCATGACTGGCATCATTGATAATATTTTTGAGAATATTAATAATGGTTTTGTTGGATGCCTCAAATTAGCCATTACCTTGAGGGTATTATGTTATAGAAATTTTTTGTGTGATGTTATATTCATTATATAGATGATCTACATCCTTATTCTTTAATGATCCTCCATTATCATATATAATGTTAGAGGGGATACTATAGCAATAAATGAGATGGTTGAAAATGAATTCATAAATTTGCTTTCTAGTCACGTAAGTGAGGGGTATAGCTTCAGCCCTCTTAGTGAAATATTTGGTGGTGGTAAGGATATGTTTATGGATATCAGATGAAGTGGGGTTGATCATCCCAATGATGTCAAGTCCCCATGTAGAAAATGGCCATGGTGTCAACATCGATTTTAAAGTTTTTGATTGGGCATGGATCAAATTAGCATGCCATTAACATTTGTCAAACTTTTTTACATATGTAGTGGCATCCAAATTCATTGTGGGCCAACAATAACTAGTACACAAGAGATTTTTGGATAGGACTATCCCACTAGAATGAGATCCAAAAACTCCTTCATGAACTTCTCTTAATGTTACTGTAGACTCTTCTGAAGATAAATAATGAATCAAAGTTTCATCAAAACTATGACAATAAAGGGTGGATCTAAGTAGATTATAATGATTGGAATGATGAATGAAGGCTTTGGTTTTTTTTTTGAGATAGGTTAGGTGGCATAAATTATTCATTAAGGTAGTTGTAAAGGTCTGAGTACCAAATAGAATTAGGACCAATAATATCACAAACCATGGCAATGGTTAAAGGTTCATGAGCTGGTATTGAGAAATTATCGATGAGGAACTGATACTCTCTAGCTTTATCTATTTGTCAAATTAGAGAGCCAATATTATCCATGGCATCTGAAATTTTATTACTAGCCCTTAGTATGTGCTCAAACTGAATATTGGCAATTTGTTACTTAAGAGTGTTGACCATGGCTTTATATGGAAACAGCTTGTCATATTTAGTCTAAAAATGATTTATGACATGATTGATGATTAACTAAGAATCACCATAAACTTGGATATGAGATATGTTCCAATGCACTACTTGTCAAAGTTCTAAAACAAGTGCTTCATACTCAGCCATGTTCTTTGTATAAGCAAAGCTTATTTTGAATGATTTAGGGATTATATCCCCCTATGGTGTAATAAATAGTAGGCATATCCTTGATCCATGTGTAGTAAATGAACCATCAAAATATATTTTATAGGGAGGTTCCTTAAGTGGTGTCTCATTATGGATTCATAAATATATTGAAATGTGAGTGGTTGTGTGTTTGTGAGAGGTGCTTTAGCAAGTTGATTTGCAAGAACTCATCCCTTATTTACTATCTGATTGACATACTCTATTCAAACTCACTAATAAGCATGATCCATTTAGCCATTATACCTTGAAGATTTATTTTAGATAGTAGATACTTGAGTAGATATACTTTTGAAATGACCGTGGTCTTATTATTCAACATGTAATGGTGTAATTTTTGAGCTGTGAAGACCATGGCTAGACAAGATTTTTCAATAGGTGCATAGCTATGTTCATATGTAACCAAGGTACAAATTATGTAGTATATGGCATGATATTTTCCACTATCATCATGTTTATATAAGAGTGCCCCTAGATCATGGTTAGTAGCTGATAGGTATAATAAGAATGGCTTTCCTGGCATAGGAGGTAATAGAATAGGTAGATTAACAAGATAGTCTTTGAGTTATTGAAAAGATGTTTGGAAGTGATCATCCCAGTGAAATGAAACTACCTTCTTTAAAAGGTGTGTAAATAAATGGCACTTATCTACTAACTAAGAGATGAAGTGTTAGACTGACTGGATCTTACCCTATAAACTACAGAGTTACTTTAAATTGGTTATTAATAGCATCTTGATTATATCATAGAATTCAGCCAGATCAACTTCAATACCTCTACGAGACATGATGAAGCTAAATAATTTTCTTGAAGTTACACCAAACACATATTTATTTGGATTGAGTCTAAATTTATACTCCCATAATCTTTCAAATATCTTATGTAGTATTGTTGGATGGTTGACCCTAGTTTTGGATTTTCTTAATATGTCATCAACATAGTCTTTAATAATATCATCCATCATATCATGTAATATGATATTCATGTCCCTTTGATATGTATATCCATAATTATTAAGGCCAAATGGTATTTCCTGATAACAAAATGTTCCCCATGGAGGGGTGAACATTGTTTTATGTTGGTTTTCTAGTGTTATTCTAATTTGGTTGTATTTTGAAAATCCATCCATGAGTGAAAGTATTTCATAACCTATCATGGAGTCAATGATCATGTCAATATTAGGCAATATAAAATCATCTTTAGGATAAGATTTGTTGATGTCACAAAAATTAGTACAAATTTTGATCCCTTTAGGATTTTTACTAATAGGTACCACATTAAAGATCCATTTTGAGTAGACAATGGATCAGATACATCCTACTTCTAAGAGTTTTTTCCAACTCTTTCTTTACCAATACAACAATGTGAGGATGCATCTTACGTAGCTTTTATTTTATTGATTTGGCATTAGGATTAACCATAAGGTGGTGTAAAACCAAGGTAGGGTCTAAACATGGCATGTTAGAATAGGCCCATGCAAAGATATCTACAAATTCTTTTAATAGAGTTGTACAGATGTCAAATTCCTCCTTAGTGAGGGATGCTCCTAATTTTATCCATTTTAGCTCTAATAGAGTCTCGATATTTACCCCTATTATATCTTCGAATAGAAGAGTTTAACCATATTCTAGGATAGTAGGTAATGACTTGAACTATTAAATTATGTTAGGGTCCTCCATTAGGACTTTCTCTTCAAATTCTCCTAAGCATGATGAATCTAAGTCCCCTAATGGGATATCTAGCCATGTGACAAAAGTAGTTGAAAATTATTGAAGAATTTGATCAAGTACTTATTATTTCTCAAAGCTAAACTTGGATCCACATGAAATTTCATCATTGGTGGTCTCTTGGTCTAAATTCAAAGAAGAATAAACACCCCCATCTAATGATGCTTGAAAGAATTTTTCACCACTAGACTAGCCTTTATCTTTACTTTTTCCCTAGTCAAAAAGCACCTGAAAGATGTTTTCACTTTGGGACCTCAATGTTTTAGTTTTTTTTTGGCTAAGGGTGTTCACTCACTTTCCAAAATGGGCTATAGGATCTAATGTGATTGAGAATCTTAATTTGTGATCTCACAATGGAACATTGTCTCTAAGGCCTAAAAAGTCATAGAATGCCTCATCATTCTATAACTCATCAATCAGTAGACTAGATTCTTATTGGTCCTAATCTATTAGTTGGGGATAATATAATGGTAATGGGTTACAATGAATGGTCAGGGTAAGGGTAAAAATGGCATTGCTATCAAATAGGTTGGTTTTAGCTAGGTCATCAAAGGTGAGGTAATGATCAAACTCTACTCTTCTATTAACATCATCATCACTAGTTATTAGTGATGGATTTTGAATAAGATATGTGGGGTCACCCCCAATCAGATTAAATACAAATCCATAAGGCCTTTCATACTTAGTCATAGAAATTGGCTTGATATTTCCTTGATGATTTAGTCTAAGGCCTCTTCTTTCATAATTGTGATGTTCCATGATCCTATTAGGAATAAGATACTTTGAATTTTTATAAAAATCAACTTAGTTGTCATTGTATAACCATGATTCATCCCCTTAAAGAGGGTTAGGTTATAGGCTAGATTCTAGTACAAATGTGATAGGTCCCTTATCTTTATTCTTTTGTTATCGATACATATGTGAGGTGAATTTAGGCCACCCAAAGGTTTTTGGATTCTGAGGAAGATTGGCAATATGAAATGTATCATGGGTCACATACTCTCCTAGTCCATTATCTAAAATGGTGAAATGATTAGAAGCTTTAGGAGGTGGCATATGGAAAGGGAATCCAAGATATTAGGATCTATGTAATTATTTGGTGAAGGACCAATAAGTATAACCTTTCCTTTATCCCACTTGGAACTTATATTCATGCCATACTAATAATTATAGCTTTGAAATTTGCCCTCAAGATGCTTGCAGTGTTCATATGGATGTAAATCTCTTGGAATATTCACTTCCATCCCTGAGTGGAAAACTTGATACAGGTGCAACATTGATGATACTACATGAATCTCATGTAACCAAGGCTTTCCTATAAATATATTTTATGATAACTCAAGATCTAGCACATGGAAAAGTGTATCATGGGTCAATGGCCCAATGATAACTAAAAAACTAATGGTACCTTGTGATTCTCTTTCTTGATTATCATAGGCTTTGATTGTTATTGTTTCTGGATAGAGATATACCATTGTGTACACAAAAATCTTGATGAGCTTTAGAGACACTATGTTGAGGCTAGATCCATTGTCTATAAGGACACATTTCACTTTATGCCATCTTATATAAACTTCTATGTATAATGGATTATTATGGAGTGGGCCAAGGGAAGACATATCACTTTAGTTGAATGTGACTTGTTGGGTTGGAGGTAGGTGTCCAATCAAAGCTTGAAATTTATCAGGGGATATGTCACTAGTGATAGTGGATTGGGTCAAAAACTCGTTCAATATGTTCTTGTGGATTATTGATGTTTACATCAAATCTAAAATATAAATTTGTCTAGTGTCTTCTACAATTATTCCATAATATCAAATTTCTTATCTTCGTCAATAGTGAATGGTTTATTTCAAGGCTAAATAATTGGTTGAATGCCAAGCAAAGTGGTAGATGGTTATGGGCTTAGGATAGTAATCTTTGACCTTTGAGTTGTGATTTCACAATTAAAATTAAATACTAGACCATTATTTCCAACCAATGTTAGGAATGGTGTGGGACCAGACAAGACAAGTCTCAGTTGCTGGTGCACTCACATGTGGTCACATGGAAAGGATGAGTTTTAGATATAAGGTATAACAAGGGAAGTCCTAGTTTTTTGGTTTGCCTATACTCATTCCTAGGTCAAAAAAGGATTATCCATGTAATTTGGCTAAATGTTATTGTTTATCAATGGTCTAAGCTGATTAGTGCTTGGTCTAGGATTAATGGAGATGGTGTTAACTCTACCCCTATAATATGACTTATAACCCTATTATAGTCATGTGCAACTACATGGTAGGATTGTTGGTTGTTATCATTATAACCCTAGTTTTGTTCATTATTCTATTGTTATGGGTTCTACTACTGATTTTATTGATTTTACTAGTTTAACCTTTGATTTTGGGTTTTGATACTAATTTTGTTGATTCTACTAGTTCAACCTTTGATTTTGATACTGCACTAGTTATTGTTATTATTACTAATTATTTTAGTAATAGTAATTTTTATGTCAAAGAAAGGGTTTTGATAAATCCCAAGAGTTTGATTAGAAGTGGAAGTACCATTATCCAATGTTATCTCCCCATTTTCCAACATATTTTTAATTAGATACTTGATTTGGACACATCTTCATAGATTATGCCCATTGACCTAATGATAGTCACATAATTCATTTTTAGGGTACCAATCAGGATAAGGAATGCCTTGCATCTGATGATTTAGTATATCCCAACTAATCATATTAGTAGTAGTAATCTTATGAAATATAGACTTAATAGGTTTTCCTAGGTCACTAAAGACATGATGTCCAAGCATAATTTTCCTAGAAGGAGGGGTTTGTAATGGTAAAGAATGATGTATTTATTGTGTAGGTCTTGGTTATTGTGCTTATGATATTGATTGAAGAGGTTTCTAGGTAGGAGTAAGCTAAAAATGTGGTGTAAATGATGTTTGTACCATTTAGACATGATAGGATATGGTTACTTCATTTCCCACAACATTCCTATTGCAGTTGAATTACTTTGGTCTTTCTTGGTTATTGGTTTGTACCAGTTGTGATGCTTACACTTGAATGGGATGTTGATGTTGGTCATTTCCTTGATTGGTACCTTGATTTTGATTAGTTGAATTAAGTTTGATGTCTCCTTTATTGATGAGTTCTCACTCAATAAATAAGCCTTTGTTGATGATTTCATTGAAAGTATGTGCACATTGTAGTTCCAAATGATAAGTTATATCACTATGTAAATTTTTGGTAAACATAGTGGCTAATTGTTTATTTAGTAAAATATGCATGAAATAGCTTGCAAGGGCTCTCCATCACTGTAAATAACTTACAAAACTCTCACCAATTTTTTACTTTGCTTATGTTAAGTCCACTAATGAAATCTCATGCTTGAGATTATAGGAAAAGTGTTGCACAAACTTATCAGTTAGATCATAAAAATCCATTATTGAATTTTTGGGTAACTTTAAAAACCACTCCAAGGATTGTCTAGCCAAGATACTTAGAAATAATAGTAAAAGGTATATGTCACTATATGCTAATGGTTGAAATGCGACAAATAATTTAGTCAAATGAGACTTAGGGTCACCTTTCCCTTTATATTTGTTGAATTTTTTTGGTTTATATCCTGGAAGAAATAGTATTTACAAATACTCCATGTTAAATGGATAGGAACACACATCATCCAATTTGAACTTTTTAATCTATTTATCAGCTTGAATGACAATAATTACATCCTTCATCTATTACAATTATTGGGATAATAAACTAGAAGGAACAATGGTTTGAGGGAGAATATTGGTTTGGGTAGGTGGTTTTGAGGTCACAAGTGAGACACTTTGACTAGGGTATGATGGAGATACCTATTGGGGTATATTGGTTTTGTTGGGGAATGGACCAAGAATACACATACGTGCCTTAGGATGTACTTGAAATTGCATAATGGGTTACACAATATTATTGTTTCTATTGGTGATAAAGGTTTGACTTGGAGGATTTTTTGGTTGAGATGGAGGGATATAGCTATATTGTGCCTACTATGGTCAAAAAGGGACATGTTATAGACTAATCAAACCTTGTTGTTGAATGGGAAATTATGGACCAAGACCTTGTCTTTGGATTTGTGGCACATTTTAAACCAACAGTTTTCTAGTATGTACTTGAGAAACATGGGGACCTCCTTATTATATGAATCCCTATGAGGAAGTGAAAATAGGTTACAGATTTGGCATCTATCACTAAACAATAGTTGCATGTTGTTGACTAGTCATTACTTGATTTTAAATTGACATATTAGTCTATGACTGAAGAGGTATGTTTTTCATTACCTAATGAGGTGGAACATTTGTTACCCCTAATTGAGGTGGTAATGTATTTATCCTTTATTGCATTGATTCACTAGATTGTGTCTATTGTTATGGAATACTACTCATTACTTGTTGAAGAGGAGTAGGGTTCATTGCATTCTATCATTGAGGTGTGACATTAGCCATTGTTTGATTGCCTAATCTCATAGGTTGTACACTTAAGGAAGTAGCCAATTGAATTTGGGATGTAGAAACTCCTATTCCCTGGTATGATGATCTACTCATGAGATTAACTACAGGCACATGTTGTTGGCTAGTTGTTTGCAAGTTAGTACCATTTTGATCAGGATTGGACATTATTTGCACATTGTCTACTATATTTGACTGACTATTCTATGTAGAGGTTGAATATATTTCTTCAATAATAGGCATATGCATCAAGTTATCTATCAAAATGGTTTATATGAATGGGTCAGAACTCAAATTCTCTTATCCAAATAACTTTATCAACACTCTTATTGAATCAACTAGGTCAATGAGAGGCTTACTCACCATGCTTATCTGATTGAAATCATGTGCTATATTTAGGTAGGTTTGATATGCTGTCTAAATTTGGTTAAAGTAATCTTCCATGATGTTTTTTCCTTGATTAGATATATTAAGATCTTGGTACATTGTTTGGACTAGAGCCATAGGATTTCTAGAAGAAGCTTATTGATTTTAAATGATATTGTGGGGAAATCTTACTAGACTTGGTAAATTTTCATGGGGAAAGTCTATTGGACTAGAGCCATAGGATTTCCAAAAGAAGCCTATTGATTGTAAATGATATTGTGTGGAAATCTTACTAGACTTGGTAAATTTTCATGGGGAAAGTCTGTTTGAGGGAGAATATTAGTTTGGGTAGGTGGTTTGGAGGTCACAAGTGGGACACTTTGACTAGGGTATGATGGAGATACCTATTGGGGTATATTGGTTTGGTTGGGGAATGGACCAAGAATACACATACATGGATTAGGATGTACTTTAAATTACATAATTGGTAGTAAAATATTCTTGTTTCAATTGGCGATAAAGGTTTGACTTGGAGGATTTTTTGGTTGAGATGGAGGGATATAACTATACTATGCCTACTATGGTTAAAAAGGGAGATGTTATAGACTAATCAAACCTTGCTGTTGTGTGGGAACTTATAGACCAAGACCCTGTCTTTGGATGTGTGGCATATTTTGAACTAATAGTTGTCTTGTATGTACATGAGAAACATGGGGACCTCCTTATTATATGAATCCCTATGAGGAAGTGAAAATAGGTTACAGATTTGGCATCTATCACTGAACAATATTTGCATGTTGTTGACTAGTAATTACTTGGTTTTGAATTGACATATTATTCTATGACTGAAGAGGTGTGTTTGTAATTACCTGATGAGTTGGAACATTTGTTACCCCTAATTAAGGTGGAAATGTATTTATCCTTTATTACATTGATGCACTAGATTGTGTCTATTGTTATGGAATACTACTCATTACTTTTTGAAGAGGAGTAGGGTTCATTACATTCTATCATTGAGGTGTAACATTATCCATTATTTGATTACCTAATGTCATAGGTTTTACACTTGAGGAAGTAGCCAATTGAATTTGGGATGTAGAAACTCTTATTCCCTAGTATGATGATTTACTCTTGAGATTAACTATAGGGACATGTTTTTGTCTAGTTGTTTTCATGTTAGTACCATTTTGATTAGGACTGGACATTATTTGGACATTATCTACTACATTTAGCTCACTATTCTATGTAGAGGTTAAAGATATTTCTTCAATAATGGGCATATGCATCAATTTATCTATCAAAATGGTTTATATGAATGGGTCAAAACTCAAATTCTCTTATCCAATTAAATATATCAACACTCTTATTGAAGGAACTAGGTTAATAAGAGGTTTACTCACCATGTTCATCTGATTGGAATCATGTGCTAGATTCAGGCAGGTTTGATATGCCATCTACATTTGGTTAAAGTGATCTTCCATGATGTTTTTACCTTGATTAGATATATTATGATCATGGTACATTGTTTGGAATAGAGCCATAGGATTTCTAGAAGAAGCCTATTAATTGTAAATGATATTGTGAGGAAATCTTATTAGACTTGGTAAATTTTCATGGGGAAAATCTATTGGAAACTTGGCCCCTACCTCTATGGCTCTAACCAAAATCTAATATTTTTTCTCTAATAAATGTTTCTTAAACAAAAATGGATCATATGTGGAAGTCATATTAGTATAATATGATTGTTGAAGAACTAGCTCATCCACTACAGTTATTGTAGATAGGTATTGTGAAGTTTGTTCTTGGTCATATTCTTAATAAGGTGGTGTAACCAAATAGTTAGTCAATGGATCTTGGCTTTGTGCCCTGGATTGAGTATTATAAGAGGGATAAGAATCCATCTCATAAGCAATATTATATGCATAGGGGTCTTGCACCATTTCTTCCTACATAACTACATTACTAATCCCTAGATTGTACATGAGTCCACTATGGGTTTAGGAATACATGTTGGGATCCATAGTCAATGCTTTGTGATAAAAGGTCAAAGAGTTCTAAAAACTCTAAAAAGGTTAATGTCTAAAATAGATGATGTTCCAACTTGGTCTAGATTCATCAAAAGGATTAAAAGGTTTATGTAAATATTTGTGAGGAAACAAGATAGTGTGAATTATCTAATGTTTCACTGTTCATACAAAGATAAGCATGTAAATGAACCAAAAGTAAAAATTCAAAAATCCAAGGTCGAAGTGTTTTAAATCAATCCAATCTAAGAATTTAAAAGTTTCTAGGTCTTTTGGCCAAATGTGGCATCAAAAGCTAACTCAAACAAGGCATGTGCTAGGACTCCTGACCAAACGATGTCAAAATCTAGACTTTGAGAATAGATGAAAGTTTTAATCTAATGGATTTGAAACACTTGTAATAGACACTAGGCATTTGATTCTTGTACATGAAATTGATCAACTAGGTATAAGGTATGAAAAAATGCACTTTATAAATAGTTTATTTTCTCATAAATAATGGTATAAAACTTGGTTCTTTTGGTAAATAAGCTAGACCAAAGTGAGTAGTATAGTTTTTTTAGACAAAATACTATAAAAGTATAGTTGGATTGGTCTAAAAATGTAGGAAAAAATTTAAATTCTATGCAAGAGGTTCTATGAAACAATATTTGAAATGTTTTGGGTAGCGTTACACTACCCAAAAGGTGTGACAAAAAAGTTTTTTTCAAAATATATCTAAGGCAAAGTTAGTTTCCCACAATTTTGATAGCATAACACTACTTTTCTCGATTCAAAATTTTGTGGTATATAGACTCAAAGTGCAAGTGTTTAGCACTAAAGGGCTTAATTCTATCAAATGGTGATAATGATCTTGAGTCTAAAATGGCCTTCAACCCAAATTGGAAATTGACCCTAAGTTCCCTCAAGTTTAGTGCAAATGGAGAACCCACTTAACACATCAATCCTATGAACTTATAAAGGTGAAATTTCAAATTTAGATTATAAGTGAAGGACTTAAACAACTTTGGTAAAGGTGTAGACTCAATTGGGCAACATAACTATGCCAAAGTGGATGATATGACTCTCAAGCTTTTGATGAACTTTGAACAAGGAAAATTGATGATTTCATGTAAGTAGCATAATGACCCTTTGTTCAAAGTAAAATTAGGACCATGTGTTTGGTTTAAATTTTTTATTTACATCAAGTTTTGACTTCAAATAAGACTTTTATCTAGGATAAGACCAACTAATTAACCACTCGTAGATCCTGAACTAACAAGGTTTCTTGGTATTATTGTAATCTATCAATATACATCATTTGAAAATATTTTAAGTGTTCATCCAAAAATAAATTCACCTTATATAGTATGATTTTTACACCCCCACCTTCTCTCAAATGACAATACTATGACATGGACCTTGAGGTGTACCTTGCACCAATAATACTTTTGTGGCAATTGGGGATTTGTCTAAGATCTAACAAGTTTTTGAATGATCTAGAGGAATCAATTACACAATGACTTTTATTCTAGAAAATGCAAAATAAAAGCATAGATATTGGGTATGTATCATTTGGATTGTTACAAAAAGATCTAGTCTTTTTTGTAACCACTACATCCTATTATTTGCTCAATGTAGTGTGATGTCCAAAGTGCCACCACATCCCATGTACAACTCCAATTATGATCCAAATGAAGTCAATGTCAGGAGGTGAAAGCCCAGGTCAAAGCTTCCCTAAAGAACTCATGAGAGGTGATGAAGTCCCCTTCACAAGCCAAGTTTGTATAAAAATAAAGAAAGCATGAAAGTAGAAAGACTTTAGGGCCATTTTGAAGGTCACCCAAACTTTGAGGATTTTTAGGGAGTGCTTTAGATGAATTTATTTCTAAGGCTTGGACTAGGCTAATTGTAATATGAATCACTCTTTTGATTCCAAGGGTTCACTAAAGGGGAAAAATAGAAGAGCATACATGTAACATCCCTCTTTTTGCCAAACAAAATTTAATCTAAACAACTAAGTAAATACAAAAAGCTTTGAACAAGTGAGTTAATTTTTAAGCTAAAAGGGAAAGTGAGGTGGTGTTTATTTGAACAATTGGTCTTAGTTGTAACTTTGAAAACATTCACCATAAACATCTAATTTTTTTGTTAAACACCAAAATAAGGTTCTTAATTGATTTTTAAGCATGTAAAAAGTGATCTAAAACATGTTTTTAGCAAATGTTAAGCTTGGTCCTATAAAAAAAATGTTAGCATGTCCTTTAGCCTTGAAGCTATTTTTATTTTGAAACAGTAAGCTTTAGGAAAAGAGATCTTAATTCTATATTTTAAGAAAAACATAGTGACCAACATCGGTTTATATAACTGATGATGGTTACATTTTCTAACCAATATCAGTTATCCAACTGACATCAGTTATACCAATGTGATTGATGTCATATATACAATCAATGTTAATTTTGCTAACTGATATCAACTAATTTATGCAATTGATGTTAGTTTTACTAACCGATGTCAATTACTGTGTAAACTTGTGGCAAACAAAAATGGTAAAATAAACTTCAAAAATCAATTTGAAAGAGTTTTAAGGGTCCAAATGAATATTTGAAAGCTAAAAAATAATCTTCTTCAGGTGTGAGATTTGTCTACTCCCACTGGGCATGCCATATGTGATCTAAGAATTTAACTTAGGAGAGGATGGTTAGTATTGTGTTAGTTTGAAAATGAAAACAAAATAAAAGAATCATACTAAGTAGCATAACATCTCTAGGCTTAGACACTAGGGAGAGCTTAGTTAACAAACATGAATAAAACACACAACTAAAATTCAAAATAAACCTTTTTTTACCTCCCTTGGATGCTTCAAAATGCTTTTTGTAGTGTCTTGCTCAGCCTGTGCTCATGAAGTCCTTGGCAATGGAAGCTTGGCTACCTCCATCTCTATTTGGCACCTTTGGCTTGTGGCTAGGCTTGGATTGAAATCCATTTGTCATGGTAACACTATTTTATTTAATCTTTATAATAAATCATGAATTATAACTTTACACAATCATGTGTTAGAAATGATGTTCATGGCCTCTCTATTTATAGATTTTTGAGAATGTCTAGAATCAACCTGAACCATCCATCCTTACATTGAGATGTGTGGTTGAGGATTAATTTAATTTTTTTAATTATCCTCATCATGAAATTTGAATAAGGGTAAATTAAGAGGCATGGAGGGCATCATGGAAGGCATTGATGAGGCATAGGAGGCATGAATCCTAATATTTGTCATACTTATGGCCTAGGGATGTCTTCCCAAGAAATGAGGTCACCTGATGATGTAAATATTCAATATTAATTTCTAAAAATATTTTTTCAAAATTTTTTCATTAAATTATTAATTAGGTCTTGATTTGGTTTAATTAGTTATTAAGTATGATTAAGCACTTTGTGTACAAATTACTCAAATTGATCAGAATGCCTTGTTATTGGTCCAAAATTTGACTAGATTAGAATTGGAAGGTGATTTCAAATGCATTGGAACTATTATTCCATTTAGGATGTTATCAATAAAAAATAATGAAGGCATGTGTCTTATGTAGAATATTTGATAGGAAAGAGCAATCTAGAGCACCTAGGAGTAAAATTGGCATTTTGACTCAAAATGATCTGACCAAAGTTAGTTGGCCCATAAATTGAATTACCCCATTTAGGGATACCCTAGCTAGAATCAGCACTTGAATATGTCAGTTTCACATCATTTAGCATGTTTTAGTGTTTTTAGGCCAAATTGTGTATTTTAAGTGGAAATTGACAAAAAACCTAGTTGGAGGTTATCGATGGCTAGTTTTAGGTGTCTACAAAAATTAGACCAAAAGATCACTTAAGAAGCACTCAAGTTACTAAAATATTTTCTATTATGCCCTATTCTCATATTAGTTAAAGGAAAAATTGAACCATAGATTTGAAGTACTAAATGAGTAGTCATAAGGTGATATTTATTGGGATAAAAACTAGGTCACTATTGTACTTACTTTACACATTGCATGGTTCATACATAAGCCAACACATACGGGAGAAATACATGATTCTGAGGCCCTCTTCTAGAGTATTGGCTATGTAAGAAACACCCTTTAACATTGGGGTCATTTCACATTAATTAGACAACATGTGCCCACTAACCTATTTATCCCAAGGCATCATTCAAGATTGTACCTATGATTTTGATCAATAAACTAAGAGTGATAGCCTATGCATTAAGTCTAAAGACATCAAGTAGAAGGTGAAAAAAATAGAAAAACCCAACCAACAAATTTAAAAACAAAGATATATTATGGTCTTGATCCATAAAATCCACTGATTCAACTCAAAGTGAAGTTCAAAATACAATAATACTGATTTCTCAAAATTGATACAAATTCTCAAAAAAAAAACTCAATAGAACTTGCAAAATGTTTTGGCATAAATCATTCTCAGTTATTGAACTAGTTTTTTAATAACATTGTGTTATAATTATCATAATGAAAATTACTTGCATGAGTTCATTTACTAATTAAACCAAATCAGTAAACTGGAATAAAAATCATGCATCAAAATGACAAATTACCAAGAAACACGAAACGTGATAATGGAGTTCAGCTCAATAAATGATGCCTGCATCTCCAGGTTCTCCAAAGGAGTGAACCATTTCCATTAAGGGAATTTCAAAAACTAGAAACAATAAACAACTTTCCTACAAGTTGATCTCTTAATACAAAAATTCACCTTCATTGTGATTGATAATCAAGCCCAACACCTTCAAATTCTGAGTCTTCACACCTACAAAGTTGCTCCAAAAGTCCTAAAAATCTCCTCTATGGGCTTAAAAATACTCTTCAAATATGTAAATTGGATAAAAAGAGCATTAAGACTGAGTGTTATGGCTGGAAAATGGATAAAAATCCATTATCTAAGCTTTCTCAAAGCTTTTACAAAGTCTCAGCCTTTAAAAATTAAAAACACAGTCCAAAACCTATTTAAAACAAATACAGATTCATGCTTTTATAATCAGTTGCAAGCCTGTGGTGTAGTGGCTAAGTCTCTTATCTTTTTGACACAAGGTTAGGGGTTCGAAACTGGCTGCCCACCTTTCTAGGTGCCTTGAATGATTTTGAACTTGTCTTCCCTCCATTTTAGGTGCCTTAGACTTTGAAATTTTCCTAGGGTGACGTGATAGACATGGCAAGGTGGCGTGGCATGCTTGAAAATTTCAAATAACATGTGATAAATAACACCTAACCAAATTTTTGCCCCCTAATTATTTTCCATGTGTCAAATGGAGATTGGTCCACTTGGCATTCCACAACTGTGCCACATCATTTTACAACACCAAATTTTTACCTATCGAACCAAAACTTTAGGATCTTATAACTTTTGCATATGGTGTCTATTTTTCAAACCATCAAAAGCATCAGAAAGATCTACAAGCTCTATGCTATGTAATAATTTTTATCAGAATGTAAACTTTTATTTTTTTCAAAAATGGAGAGATCTACCTGGATCAAACCTCCCCACTAAGCGCTTTTGGACCCCAAAAGCGTAGTCTCCATTTATATGCTTTTGAAAAAACATGACTTCAACATATCATAGTAATGATTCAAATTTCAAAATGAATCCTTGAAATGTCAGTGAAAAACAAATATCTACCCATTGCCACATTGTGGATAGAAACACACTACTTGCTCAAATGTCGCATCTCAAAAATGGTTCATCTGCCAATCACTACAAATTGTTCACCAAGTGCAACTGCAAACCAATTTGTTAGTGTAATAATTTTACATGTTATTTATAACCACAATTGACAGTTACAATAAAATTCCTAAAAATGAATAAGCATCTTATAAACTGTGCAAATATCATGCATGGATAAAAATAGTTTGTATAATTAGTAAAATTACAAATGGCACCCATAAAGGGTCTTATAAGCCTTTATTTGCACAATATAAAAGACACCATATAAATTGTAATGTAAATTTCTCAAAATAGACATACTACTCATGTCTATATAAACTGCATATACTATTGTCAAGGTTTTAAAAATGAAGTTTCAAAATCCCAAACATGAAAAAATATTCCATGTATGTTTAACTTGTCCCTTGGTTATTCTCTATGGGCCACTCCAATAAACCATATCAACATTCAAAGCATGGGTAATGTCCTTTATGCATACAACATAGATTCCAAAAATTGCTTTGCAACATGAATGCATCCACTAATCATGACAACATGAATGTCAAAAATTGTTTACCAACCCTCTTAATCCAATTTTCCTGATTAGTTGGTGAGATTTCTTTAGTGGATTTAGTAACATTTGCATGAGTTGATTTAACTTCATTAATTACCTTATTGATAGGTTTATAAACCATCTTAATCTTACCATTTCTAGGATGGTGTGATGGTTGAAGTATCCAACACTTTTCAACCTGATGTCCACTTCTGTTACAATGAGTACAAAACCTTTTGTCCACTCTATTGGAAAACATATTCCTATTGCTACTCTCAGAACTCTATCTAGGAGAATAGTCTTTAAAAATATTTCCTAATAAAGATTTACATTTTCAACATTTGGCTACATAATGATTAGACAATCCACAAAAACTGCATGGATAAATGTGCCACAAATTTTGTGTACCATAATCAAAAGGAACATTGGAATATTTATGTTGTCTGGTAGAATTAGAATCAACAGGATTGCAAGTGTGGTGAAAAAAATGTGTTTTACCTTCCATCCAAGAGGATTTAAAATTCTCCATATCACATCTTGCTTCTGCTTTCTCATAGCATTCACTTGTTTCATTCTGAATACCAGATCTGTATCCTAACCCTGCATGATTATGCTTATTCTCTACCTGAATGGGGTTAGTATCACCTTGGCCATCTTTTCCTAGGCCTTTTCCATTAAATCCCATTTTAACAAGTAATTTTGAACCTATTCCTTTTGTATATTGTTCAAATTTACTAAAATCATGGTTACTAGATTCTTCATGGGAAGGAAAATCAATTGATGAGTTACATGCACTTACAATGTTTTCATCTGTCATAGTGCCTACATCTATAGTGGAAGGTGAATCCTTCACTTGTCCACCATTCTGTAGTTTGTCCATGAGCTCATCCTTGACTCATAACTCCATTTTCAAATGGGCAATCTCCTCATCCAAGGAGTTCAATCTTGCTCTCAGGAAAGCATTCTCTTCCTGGATTTGTTGGTTATATGCTTCAAGCTCATCAAGCTTGGATCTATTTGATAACTTACCCATTGCACCTATTGAATCACAAAAATTGAAACAAATGCTGAAATAGAAGCAAAAACAACAACCAATTGTTAAATCCCATTGATCAACTACTCTGATACCAACTTGATCTGTAAACTCCACTAATTCAACTCAAAGTGAAGTTCAAAATATGAATAATGATTTCTCAAAACTAATACAAATTCTCAAAAAAAACTCAATAGAACTTGCAAAATGTTTTGGCATAAATCATTCTCAGTTATTGAACCAATTTTTTAATAACGTTGTGTTATAATTGTCATAATGAAAATTACTTGGATGAGTTCATTTACTAATTAAACCAAATCAGCAAATTGGAATAAAAATCATGCATCAAAATGACAAATTACCAAGAAACACAAAATGTGACAATGGATTTTGGCTCAACAGAAGATGCCTACATCTCTGAGTTCTCCAAAGGAGTGGACTGTTTTCATTAAGGGCATTTCAAAAACCTGGAAACAATAAACAACTTTCCTGCAAGTTGATCTCTCAATACAAAAATTCACCTTCACCGTGACTGATAATCAAGCCCAGCACCTTCGAATTCCATGAGTCTTCACACCCACAAAGTTGCTCTAAAAGTCCTAAAAATCTCCTCTATGGGCTTAAAAATACTCTTCTAATATGCAAATTAGATAAAAAGAGCATTAAGACTGAGTGTTATGGCCAAAAAATGGATAAAAATCCATTATCTAAGCTTTCTCAAAGCTTTTACAAAGTCTCAGCCTTTAAAAATAAAAAAAATAGTCCAGAACTTGTTTAAAACAAATACAAATTCATGCTTTTATAATCATTTACAAGCCTGTGGCATAGTGGCTAAGTCTCCTATCTTTTTGCCACAAGGTTAGGGGTTCAAAACTAGCTACCCAACTTTCTAGGTGCCTTGACTGATTTTGAACTTGTCTTCCCTCCATTTTAGGTGCCTTAGACTTTGAAATTTTCCTTGGGTGGTGTGATAGACATGGCAAGGTGGCGTGGCATGCTTGAAAATTTCAAATAATGTGATAAATAACACCTAACCAAATTTTTGCCCCCTAATTATTTTCCATGTGTCAAATGGAGATTGGTCCACTTGGCATTCTGCAATTGTGCCACGTCATTTTACGACACCAAATTTTTACCTGTCGAACCAAAACTTCAACGACCTATAACTTTTGCATACAGTGTCCATTTTACAAACCATGAAAAGAGTCGAAAAGCTCTCGACAAGCTCTATGCTGTGAAATAATTTTTATCAGAATATGGAAAATATTATTTTTTTCAAAAATAGAGAGATCCACCTAGATCAGGTCTAGACACTAATGTCAACATAAGGACACTATCATTGACATATGTGTCCAACTTAGATGCAAGTGCCTTGTGGTCAAACACAGTCAAAACTTAGAATGAATGGAACCCAGATATATGTTACAATCCTATGATGATTTTTTTATCATTGTCATAATCTAGAATAGAAAATCAAAAAATATATGCTCTATCTTTTATCCCTTATCCACTTTGTACTTGTTTTATTTATTTACACATGCTAAATTAGTAATATTTATGTTATTGACTATACTTAATGTAAATATGAATATTGTCATTCATATTAAATAGATTTAATTACTTGGGTAGTATCTTGTAAAACTCTAAAAGCATTAAATGGCATTATAAATATGCATTTTGGGGTATAATTATGATAAATTTTTTGAGTCTCCCTTATGGTCTTGTAGGTTACATTCTTGTATTCCATGAAAAATATGTCTTTGGATATTTGTAACTTTCAACTAATGCCAACAATCCTAAAATGAGATGGTGAAAAATTGCCAAGCTATGGTGTGCTAAAACTACATCATCAAATTAGGATGGAACTAGAAGGACCCTTATGGTCACTTTTATCCCTTATCTTCTTTTCAAATTTTGTCAAATATGTCAAAAATACCTATAAAGTAGAAAATTATAAAATAAAAAAGATGTAAAACATGGCTTGTCTTAGTGAAATAACCATTGACATTCTTAGAATTCAACATGAAATTATTTAAAATGCTTTCAAATACTTTCTAAAATTCTACAATAATAGAGCAACAAATTAACATTTTCACACTTTCAAAAAAATTATAGTTTCTTAAATGTTCAACATGAATATATGGAATGTATAGTTTTTCCATTTACATTAGATACGTTTGAGTATGACTAATTTATAAATTTAGCACCTAATTCAATTCCTAGCTAGAAAGAATTAGATGTATTTATTTTATAGTTTGGGAAATTCATTGATCCACTTGATTTGCTTAACCAATTACTAATAGTCAAAAACTAACCTAATGAGCCATTAAGGACTTCAATATCATATTTCAAGAGATATATAAAAATATTACTGGTAGTTATAGACCTAAATAATCTATCATTATAGATATCTATGTTAATGTTTTAGATACCATTATATCTATGTTTTTTAGAACATCTATAGAAACCACTTTGGATCTAGCATATGTAGAAGCTATCATGCTAGATAAGGAGTTAACGTATAAAGAAATTATTAACTATTATTCATATTAAAATAATTCACCAAAATTTTGTTATATTTGAATCTCCCAAAGGTCTATCATTAAAATCAGACCTTTATTTAATACATTGATCCAATCATAAATCTAAATCATGATCTATTTTTTTAACATAACACACATTCAAACCTCATGATCAAATTAGTAATAACATGTCTTTTAGATGTAAATGAATTTTATTTTAATGAATATGCTAACCATGAAATTTTTACATATATTATAACTATGAGAAAGATACAAAAGAGGTAACATCTAGGAATCCTAGGAGAATTTATAATGGTCAAGTGAGGAAGAGACAATGTCTTGCATGGGAATTTATTAGCCCAACATTTTTAAATTCAACTTGTTAAAAAATGATGCTAATGATGAATAAATATAGTACAATGTTTACATGAAGCAAGAAGAAGAAAAATATGATGCTGAAAATGATTTGTTTACCTTATTTAAACATGGATACAAAATTTTAATGGATGAATAATGTGGGGGGAATTGAGGAAGAACATTTTTAAGGTGAAGAGCATGCCAAAATTGATAGCCAAATGGGTTTGTTCCATATCCTTAAGGTTATTTATGTTCTTCTTTGTGAATGCCCAAAAAAATTCATTAAACTTGTGCATGATGGGGAAGTAGAAGTCTATTCACCAACTAGATTACATCACAAGGAATTAGTATTAACTATGCCCTTAATTCTAAAAATAACAAAGATTTAGGTAAGATAATTTCATGAATTTGTTTGACTTGACTTTCAGGCATATTTACATGAGCCCAATTATTTTTTTGATTTCATGTTTGGCATGTATCATCATGTGAAGAATTTCTTGTCCATCTTTTTTTATTTATAATGTATAAATTTAATAAATTATGGAGGTAATATAATTATTATTTTGTTAGGATGTGGACCTTGAAAACTAAAATCTTTCTCTCTCCAAGAAATGTTAAATGTTTTATACAAAGTTTTCAAGTCCAACCTCTAGGCCTTGAATGTAAACTTTTAGTTTAGAAGTAATGTAGGATTATATTAGTTTCCTTTCTATTTATTTATTTATTTGTTTTCCTATTTTATGTTATTTCAATCTTTCTATTTTTTTTCATCACTTTTAGTTCTATTTTGAAGTTCTCTCCCTTGGCAGCTTGTGAAATGAATCAAAAAAATTATCCTTCACTTTCCTTGAAATGTTTTGATTGGTTGAGTTACCATGGAACTATAAAACTTGGACACTTATATATTAGTTGAAAAAATTTGAATTCATTGTGAAATGTTTAAATTTTAGAAAATTGACTGTAAACTTTTGACTGAATATCCACATTTTACTTTAAAATTTGTGTTTTCACTAGGAAATTTAATTTTTGTTTCAAAATTATCACATGATTTTATAAAGGCTTTTACATTTAAAAATATTAAAAACTATACTTTATTACATTTAATCATCTCCTTGAGGTGCATAAACAACAAATGAAGGATTATTTATGAATGAATTTTCTATCAAATCCCTTTCACCTTGGCAAATTAGTTCCCAACACAATCAAAAGAAAGAAAAGGATATTATAATACCTTCAAATAAAAATTATAATCTCTCTTATAAAAGGGTGATTCAAGTAACCTCAATTATAGGATTTCCTACATATTTGGCAATGGATTACTTAGAGTGAAACCAAAGGTATCTTTGTTGAGGCTATAGATGCATAACAATGCCCAAGCCTTTCTCCTTCAACAAAGAACAAATAAAATGTAATACCCTTCATAAATTTTAAATCATGTGATAAATATATAGCTATGTCAGAAATAAAAAGGTAAATAAATGAATCACTATTTACACACATATAACTCTATGTAAATGTTAAAGGCATAGTATGTTATGTGATAATATTCAAACTAATATCCATATTTATTTTGAATAAATGATATTCTCCTATGTAATTTTTTATCTTCTTTCAAAATTTAACAACAATTTTTGAGTTCTAAATAGTTGAAAATGATTTCCCCATAAAGTTCACCATTTGTTGTGGCCAACACACCCCCATTATTTTTATAATAGGGCCTCACATTAGCACTTAAAGATGAACAAAGAATTCAAGACTTTATGAAAATAATTGTTCACATTTATTTTCTTTCACATAGTAAGTATTTTATATTTAAAATTTATGCTAATGATTATATCATGGTTCATTTTAGATGGGATTTATCCATGCAAGTTTTTGCACTATGTTTAGGATTATTTTTGTACCATTTTTGGAAAATTTGGAAAAGTATTTCAAAAACTCTATATAATCAACTTATTATTCCCTTTTAATCTTTTTTAAATCTCTTTACTTAGTCTAGTATCCATCATTTTAATATTAACTTCATGTTTCTTATCCTAGGAATTCACACCTTGGTCATAGATTTTTGTAGGTTTACTTTCATTATTATATTATAAGGAAATTACACATAGTTCTATTAGTTTTACTTATTCATGTGATTTTGCACATATTCACAATACTCAACAGTAATTTAAAACTCTTGGAGGCTACATGTGACATTTCATAATGTGGTTATTCATAGCTCATCACACTCCTTCACAAAGTTTGTAAGGGTCTAAGTCTTCAAGTAATTCTAAGTGGCACACTATCACATTATCTCACCTCATAGTGTAAATGAACCCTACATAAAGTCCCATAACTATGAGACTATAAGTCAACCATAGCCTTCCAAGTGGCATGCTATCATACTCTCACACCTTATAATTCCTTTAGAAGTCTATATAGAGCCCAATAAGTATGAGACTACGAACCAATTAACAGTTTCAACTTGTCCTCACCATAGGAATTTTAAAATAAAATGAATTGTTTATTTACAAATCAAAATAAAATTTCAATTATGTGAGATGATGTTGTGTGGAAAAGAAACATACATGAGAGCCTAATTGGTAGGCACATATTCCCATTAGATTAAAATTTGATAGCTATCACTAGCCATCAAAAAATCACAGGATTTATAATAATCTATATATTTTTCCCAACATTATAATAAAAATGCAAAGATCATTTTAATTAAATATATATATGCAGAATGTAATTAATAGGCTTGTCAAGGCTAATTTTTATTAGTTTTCTTATAATTTAGATGATTATACCTTCTTTTAAATATTATATTGTAATTTATAATTTAACATAGATTTAGTTATGTGTGGATACTCATATATCTCTGAAAATTCCTCTAAGCCCCCCAAAATGACATACAATATGTGTAGTGGGAAAATTCTAAAAAAATAAAGTCATAGTTGTATGGATAAAATCAAGGTGACACTTTACATGGTTAATCACAAACAAGATTGGTATAAATATGATAAAGTATATGATTACAAATAATGTTCACTAATAAAATGATATGGCATATAGTGTTGGGGTGGTCCCAATGGAATGGTCAACTATGTTGTTGTCTAGTAGTGCCTACTTTCTTGTAATTTTTTTCCACTTTTATGCATGTCAGTTGTTGTAAAAAAATATACCATTATGACTATGGTTGGGATTTTGTTATTATAATGGTGTGTCTCATCTCATTCTATATAAATACATCTTTAAAACATCATAAAATGGGGTTGGTTAGTCTATTTGTCTAGAGGGAGTTAATTTATTTTGGCTAGCTCATTCACTAGCTTATTGGTTAATTTCCAAAGAGGAAGAAGATAGTTTTATAAATAAAAATAGAAAAATTTGAAATTATTTAGAACGGTCATAGGTTGTTATTTATTTTATATTTCTTTGTTTCTCAATTTAGATTGAAGTTGAGTGCTTTTGATCTTTAATAATTGTTATAGATGTTCACATGCTTTATTGTGGGTCGATTAGAATGTGTGATATAGCTATTTTAATCATCTCTAAAATTAAATAGCTAATATATTTATTCTATATTTATATGTATTTATTCTATTTCATATGTCAAATTGGATCTTTTTAAATTCGTAGTAGAATGTGATTTTATCCCTTTGTTGCAATTGATTTATCTTACAAGGAGACTTCTAAGATTAAATTAAAATCATTGTCCCATAAAATATTAATTTGATTTATTTAAATTTGAGTGATTATCTATGTTTAAATACTATTGATTTATTTTCATCAAACCTTGTAAGGTGTTGCTTGATCAAGATTGCTATTGGGTAAAGTTTAGATCTTCTTTTATGCCTTATTATTTCATCTCTTTTTATTTTTTTAATGAGATTTATATATTTTATTTTAAAACCAATATAAATATGCATTTTTAGGTGTAATTAAAATCATTTGGTTGAGTCTCCATGTGGGCTTGTAGGTTGGATATTTGTATTCTATGAAAACTACCTAGGAGAGTTGCAACCCCAAACTCATGCCCTAGATATTCCATAAATCCTAAAATGAGAGGGTTAAAACCCTCTAGGATATGGTTTGTTAAAATCACATCAAAAAATACAAATATATAAATTAGGGACATAATATAAATTGTCATTGATAAATTTATTCAATAATACTATGGAATAAAGGTGCATTATATGGATTATGGAAATACACACATGGGATAGGTGCATGGTATGGATCATGACACCTAAAAACTAATAAATAACAATAAGATCACCATGTATTTATATGGAAATGATGCACATAATAAAATAAAACAAAATAGCACACAATGTCACACATAAGATCAAAAAGCCATATACGAGGGACAGTAAATGTCACACACATAAGGATAAAAAGATACAAACAAGGGGAAAGAAATGTCACACACACAAGGATACAAATCTTAAAATAAGGGGAAATAAATGTTATAGACATAATGCCAAGGGGATACATAAAATTGACAATCAATTATTATCTTATTATAAAAATAAATATCATCGAAGAATTATAGAACATATAAGATAGTCTACATCATATAAGTATATAAATGCCACAACACATTAAAATAACATATCGCTATAAAACTCTATAAAGTATGAGAAATAACAAGGAATGTTTAATAAATCAAGTTTTACTAACATGGTAAATATAAAGGTCATATAAAGATGTAACCTAAAATATCATAACATGTGGAAAAAGATGCCCCCATCATTGGCATGGCTCTTGGGTATAGGAAGGTCCAACATATATGTATCCATGTATCATGTGTATCTATATCCCATTCATGTCACTCATGTATATAGTGGAATTAATGTTTATATAAAAAGGATCTATAATCTACCAAACATATGATAAATAACATATATATAAAATATAACTAGTGATCATGTCATGCTCAGGTCCTATTTATTTTTATTTTTTGGGAATATTTTAATGCTTTTGTATTTTTTGATTTTTCAATACTTTGGGAATATTTAAATAGATGATAATAGGTCATAATAATATTAAAATATATGTATTCCACTCAAATTGTCCTTTATTTTTAATTTTTTCTAATAATTGTATAAAATCATGAACTTTTTTTGTCAATGATTGACTATATATTCTACTCATAACTCTCTTTTTAGGAGGTGCATATTGGTCATAGTTGGTATTATAAAGTGACATCCTAACCATATATATTTTATATGATATGATGATGTTATAGTTTAATTTATCCACTAAATTTTGCATCTATTATAACCATTATTGCCTCAGTGTGAGTTTTAACTAACTAATGGGATGTATTACTGATATTCATGCATTAGCAATTATTGGTCCATAAGAGATTGTCAAGGTGATATGTGCTACTAATCCTAGACATAGTAAAGTATTGTATAATTTGTCAATTATATAGCCTAAATATTTTAATAATTTTAGAGTACATGTTCTTGGATATTTACTCTCATCAACTTGTATATGATGTTGATACCCCATCATTAAATAACATAGTATTGAATATCTATTATTGTAGACACATTCAAATTATATTTGTGATTTTAGATACTTCATAACTTGGTGTTAATAACCATTTTAATGGTTGAATGACTTTAATAATTACTTAATTATTATGTTTTTGGATCTATTCTATATTTATATATAATTTTACATTCGATGCCAAGTTATCTTATAGTAATCACAACATGGTTGGTCTTCTTAGTGTGATAAATTTATCATACCTCTATGTCTAGTATTTATTAATGTAATCAAGTGATTGTCAAGTAACATTTTTAGGATAATGTTTGGGTTTTTTGAATACTTGTCACATGTATTTGATTACAATATGATTATCATCAATGTTAAAAGAGATATTATTAGCATTATGGATGCCATTGATGTTCAAGGTTGAGTATGGTAATTTGAGGATGTATAAGGAATCATATCAAAGGTCAAGGATGATTGGAGTGCTTGTGTGCATGAGTGGAATTCATCTAGCTCTTCGTATTGATCATCTAGACATTTTGGGTCTATAGAGGAAAATATGAATAGGTAATTTGATAATGTCACCATTACTACATGTGGATGAGTCTGTGGGAGTTGGTCATATGGTTATGATCAAATTAGTCTGTAGTTGTTATGCATCATATTTGAATAAATGCAATGATTCTAGTTGAAGATATGGGGATGAAAAGTTGGATGCTCAGATAAAATTCACTAAATTTCTATACTTAGCCAAATTTTCAAAAGGCTTCATGCAGATCCAAGTAAACATGTTCATGAGGTCAACATTTGTACACATGGAGGTGTGTAGGACAAAATGGTCATATGGGTTTGTTCATTTTTGTGCCTAATTTCTATGTGTTGAATTTTAGGTCACATGATGTAGCATGATAAAATATATACATGAGGAAATTTGGGCTCTTAAGCATTTTGATAGTGATTTCCCACACTTAATCAAATTTATAAATGGCAAGAAAAAGCTGAGTAGTCATTTTAATGATGCCATATCTTGTACATATGAAGGTTTATGGAGTAGATGAATATATGGATGGAATCTCCTATGTAAGAGGATTTTCTGCACTAAATTTGAGGTCATGCAACTCAGTGCAACAAAAGTTCTACAGGAACAATGTTGGCCTTCCAAGTAGTTCTAAGCATAGTTAGCTCTATGGTAGAAGAATCCAAGTGAGTAGATTAATGGCATTATATCTAGTATGCATGAAGGATTTAGGAAGATATGATCATATGGTTTTGTTAATTATCATGCATAGTTTATATGGTCCAAATTTAAAAATAAGTAGATGAGCAAAGCAAAAGATATGAAGTATAAAGTTATCCTTTTAGGAATATTAAGATGGACCCCATACTTAGTTAAACTTGCATAAGGTAAAGTTTGAGCTTGTTATAAGATCTTACATTGAGCTCTTAATATTACATTGAATATCTAATGATGTGTAGAAAAGTTAATATGTCAAAGGCACCTATGAGTGAATATGCTAGTGATAAGTGTTACAATCAAGATCTTGAATAGTAAATCTATGGTGTGGTTCAAATTCAAATAGTCAATGATCAATGCAAGAATGAAAAGTGTCTCAATAGCAAGAACTAATAGCAATGTACAAAAGGTACATGCTAATTATAAGTGTCACATTCTTCAAAGCTCATTAGAGGTAAAGATTGATCTTGTTAGAAGATCAAATGATGAGTGGATGATCATGTAATGAAGATCTAATAGAGTAAATGGACTCAATGGAATCAAGTGGTCAACATTTAATGAGACAGAGGTGAGATTTTTTGACAATATTGATGGAGTATATATATTCTAAAGACTCAAGAAGTAATGAGTTGAGATAAAGAGCTCAATGTTTAATAACAAGACATAAGTAAAGTTCATGTTCATTTTAAGATCTAACGACAAGTGGGAGCTCAGATTAAAGGATATAATGGATGAATTTCAAATTTGAATCATCAAATCTTGGAAGCACACAAGGATTGAATAGTGCACATTATCCTATCAGAGATTGACCAAATGGATGTGTTTTAAAGTTGAGTAGATGATTTGAAGGATTTTCACTCATCATATGGTTTGAATGAAAAAATGTGGAAAAGACAAGTGTTGAAAAGGGAAATTCAACACATGGAAAAAATATAAAGAGTTTATATAATTAATTTTTATATTGAAATTATTTTATTATGTTGTTAATGGGTGTTGTGTTATAGATGTGGAACCAAACCGACCTTTACCCATGTTACCCTATTATCAATTTTACCATATAATTTTGCTACTACCACCAAAATATTCTTTCCACATAACCAATTATTCCCACCATAAGTCCTCCATTTTAAAAATATTATTAATATCCTATTTTATTATGGTTATTGATAACCATGGGATATTGAATCCAAATTTAATTAAATATCAATTTAAATATCCTATTTATGACTTTAATTATTTCATTAAATATTTTAACACCTAAGTCCCAAATTTTAATATTCCTTACTCCCACATGGATGGTCATTTCTTGTTTTTATTTATCAATCGATATGTTTTTAAAAACATGGGATATTGTTTTTTAAAAAATAATAAAAACTTTATACCCCACTTCACCTTTTTCCACGTGGAATTCCTTTTCACTTTGCATGGGGGTTGAACTTGTTTACATGGGATATATTTTTTGAAACTAAGTCCAAAGTTAATGACCTTTTATGTTTGGCATTAAAATCCTTAACATGCATTCTAAACTCTTAACATGCATGCCTTAAGCCTTACCCACCCCTTTTTCTCTACATGGGTCTTCCACTTGTCTTTTGTGAGGTTGGAGGTTTTGGATCATTAAAAATTGCATGTAGCCTATTATGAGAGTTTAAGCACACCTTGGGGTAGAGTTGAGATTATTAGTCAACATTGGCTATAAACAATTTTATTTCATTTTATATCCTGGAGGAAGATAATACCATAAAAAATATTACAAAAGCTGTATATATTTTTTGAACAAGAGAAATAATTATGAAAAATATTTGAAGAAGGGACATGCTATACAGGTGGATGTCTATTATGTTGGAGAACACAGGTTATGAAATTTAGAGGATTGATCATGTTTATTTTTATAGAGGAAGAATTTTGGAATAGCTCAATTGAGGCCATTTTTGCCTATTATAGAGTCTTGTAAGCTTGTATAAATTGTAGAGAGAGTTATTTGCTCATTTTAGAGAAAGAAAGTTCTTACAAAGCTTGAGATGAATAAGGAGATGTTTGTTGATCAGGTTTAGAGTCTTTAATATCTAGTTTTTAGTTTTATTATAGGTGATAGAGTTCATTTATCATTATTATGAGTTATATTATTACTTGTAATCTGATTTTTAATGGATCAGATTTCTATTTAGTAATCTTGAGGATGTAACCAATTGGTGAACCTTGTAAACAATCTCTAGTCTCTATTTTATTTTTATTTTTCCATCACTATAATAGTTTTAAATTATTATTGATATTTGGAATTTAATTACTAGAAATTAATTAAGAGATTATTTAAAGAGATAAATATGAAGGGAATGTTCTTAGTTGAACAATAGATTTAAATGAGTTTACAGAATACTCATAATTAGAATTGTTGTAGATAATTTACATTCTGAATAAAAGTCAATTTTTTTAAAATAAATTTTGGAAATTGGCATATTATTAATATCCATTTTTAAATAAATAGTCTTGATAGTAGGGGCTACTTATTATTTATGAATATTTTTAGTATCAAATTAATTGATCAATGTGATTTAATAGTGTGGTTTACCTATGGTTAATAGTTTGTTATTTGATAGTTATTGTAGTTGGTTTAGTTGTGTGTTGAATACAGGAACAAGTGAACTATGGGAAAGTTGTCAAAATAGGAAAAAATTGATGATGTTAAGTCATATAATCAAAATATTCAAGAAGGCAACTCTCTCTTGAGATCAAAATTTTAGTCCTTGGAAGAGGAAATTGAAAGGTTGAAAACCGAGTTGCAAGCCAAGGATGAACTCTTGACAAAACTAAAGAGTGATGAATAATTGAAGCACTTGCCTTCGACATCAGATGTAGAAACCATGATGGATGAATGCACTTTAAGTGAATGTGATTCACTAGTTAATTTTCCTTCCCATGATGAATCTAGTAATAGTGATTTTGGTAAATTTGAATAGTATAAGAAAGGAATAGGTTCAAAATTAGTTGTTAAAATGGGATTTAATTGAAAAGTCCTTGGAAAAGATGGCTAAGGAACTGTTAACCCCATTCAGGTAGAGGATATACCTTATTTTGCAAGTTTGGGATATACTAATGTGAAAATGGAAGTTAGATGAAATTCTAAAACCATTGAAGAAAGACAAGCTTCCAATGAAAAAGTGTTCTTGTCACTAGTCCTGTAGAGTGATAGCATGCATAAAAAAAAAGTTCATCCCCAAAAAAGTATGGTGTTGTATGTAGACATGATTTGAGAAAAGGTAACATCATTCCACCTTTTCATACTTGCACTAGTCCTAGAAAACCTAGTAAATATTCCAACATATATTTCAACTATGAAAATATGGACTTATTATCATAGGATTTTTAGTCTAAATATCTATGCAATTTTTGTGGATTAAATAATCACTATGTTGCCTTATGTTAAAAAAGAAAACAAACTTCTCAAGATGTTTATGTTTTCTAAGGAGAAACAAATGTGTAATAATCATTGTACTCATTTTAATCTAATTAGTCACCTTAATGATAAATGTTGGGTATTGTATCTACAACTACATCCTAAGTATTGCAAGAAGACATCCATGAAGAATGATGCCTCCATAAGAAAATGGGAAGTTGTTTCAAATCTAATAGTTTTAGATATGATCCATATAGCTACTCAAGTATTCACTCAAGAAATTAAACCATCTAAATAGGAAATGTGATAAAGTGGATTGGTAAGAAATTCCTTAGTTTCATGTTTTCATAGCTATGATAGTTTATTAGCATGTAAATGTTCAAAGTAATTTTGGTATTATATTGAAATTAAAAGGAATATATTTTAGTTTTGAACATAGTTTTTGGAGCTACCAGTTATGAGAAAATTTAAGTGACAGGTTTATCATACTTGGATTATTTTCTCATAATTGTGGTTTTGCTAAGCTCTATAGTTTTCTCCTTGATAAGTTTTTGAGTTCTCGATGTATTGAAAAATGAATTAACTCATGTTTAAAACTTAGAGATGTGCTCAAGTTATTTTAAGCTTTGGAATTTGGTTTATTGGAGTAACCTATAGATAAAATCCAAGGGAGAGGTTTATCATACTTGGATTGTTTTCTCACATTTAAATTTTTTGAAAAACTTTAGTTTGAATTTTGATAATAGTATATGGAGGAAGATGCATTATTTTAGGAGATGTGACATTTTTATAAGTAGTTTTCTTATATCTACAATTTGGTATTGGCTATATATTTCTTTCACTAGAATTTCATGGATTCAATTTGATTTTTAAATTATTACTAAGATATTTTGCAATGAGTTTTTACAAAGTGAATCATTTATAGATTTAGAGAGTGATTTGACCTTTTGGGGGAAAAAAGTGTCTTATTGGGGAGGTTTTATTTGGAGGATTTTCACTCATCATATGGTTCGAATGGAAAAATGTGGAAAATACAACTGTCACGATGGGAAAGTTGAAATGGGGAAAAAACATAAAGAGTTTATACAATTAATTTTTATATTGGAATTATTTTATTATGTTACTAATGGGTGTTGTGTTGTAGATGTGGGACCAAACTGACCTTTACCCAAATTACCCCATTATCAACTTTACCATATAATTCTGCTAATGCCACCAAAATATTCTTTCCACATAACCAATTATTCCCACCATAATTCCTCCATTTTAAAAATATTACTAATATCCTATTTTATTATGGTTATTAATAACAATGGGATATTAAATCCAAATTTAATTAAATCTTAATTTAAATATCCTATTTATGGATTTGATTTTTCCATTGAATATTTTAAAACCTAAGTCCCAAATTTTAACATTCCCTACTCCCATGTGGATGGTCATTCCTTGTTTTTATTTATCAATGGATATGTTTTTAAAAACATGGGATATTGTTTTTTAAAAAATAATAAAAACTTTATACCCCACTTTACCTTTTTCCACATGGAATTCCTTTTCACTTTGCATGAGGGGAGAATTTGTTTACATGGGATATGTTTTTTGAAACTAAGTCCAATGTTAATGACCTTTTATGTTTGGAATTAAAATCCTTAACATGTATGCCTTAAGCCTTACCCACCTTTTTCTCTACATGGGTATTCCACTTGTCTTTTGTGTGGTTGATAGTTTTGGTGACCATTTTTATTTATGAAAAGGCTTTATTAAATTAAACATGGAGTTTTAACCTGCCATAATATATGGAATTTTATTTTGTTAAAATTTGCATGTAGTCTATTATGGGCATTTAAGCAAACTTCAGGGTGGAGTTGAGATTGTTAGCCAACATTGAATATAAAAAAAATTATTTCATTTTATATTGAATTTTTTTGTATTCTAGAAGCAAAGAACAATGTACATAATATTACAGAAGTTGTATGTCTTTTTGTATAGATAAAGAATTGTGAAAAATATTTGAAGCAAGGACATGCCATAAAGGTTGAAGTCTATTATGTTGGAGAACATAGGTTATTAAATTTAGAAGATTGATCATGTTTATTTTTAAAAAGGTAGAATTTTAAAATAGCTCGATTGAGTCCATTTTTGCCTATTATAGTCGTATAAGCCTACATAAATTGAAGAGTGATTTATTTGCCTATTTTGGAGAAAAAGTACTTGCAGAGATTTGGATGAATAAAGAGACATGTGTTGATCCTATTTAGAGTCTTCAATATCTATTTTTCAATTCTATTTTAGGTGATAGGGTTAATTTATCATTATTGTGATTTGTATTATTACTTATAAATTGATTTTTAATGGATTGGATTGTTATTTAGCAATCCCAAAGATGTGGCCAATTAGTGAACCCTATAAACAACTTTTGGTATCTATTTTATTTTTAGTTTTCCATCAATATATCAATTTTAAATTATTATTGATATTTGAAATTTAATTACTAAAAATTAATCAAGAGATTATTCCAAGAGATAAAATATCAAGGGAATGTTTTTAATTAAACAATAGATTTATATGAGTTTACAAAATAATCATAATCATAATTGTTGTACACAATTTACATTTTGAATACAATTCAATTTTTTTTAAAATAGAATTTGGAAATTGACATATTATTAAAATCCATTTTTAAATAAATAATTTTGATATCAAGGGGATACCTAGTATTTACATATCAACAGATTGGATGAGGATCATCAGATCTTGTCATGAATCTTAATATCAATGGTCAATATTTAAAGATATGTTCATCCTAATGGGAAAGCATTAGAACATGAAAGAACTTGAAGTTAAGATGTAAATCATGACATAGACAATAAATTTTATTGTGATGATCTATCAAAATTGTGTAATATGGCATGTGCATCAAAACTAGAACCCAATATATGTTATATATAGTAAAATACCAAGAATGAAGGTGGTGGAGCATGAGTTCAAGACATGAGAAACTTGGTGTTAAAGATAGGACCTAAAGTCTAATAGAACTAAGCATGTTATGTTATCAAAAAAGTGTGAACATAGAGAATGTATAAAACCCTAGATCAAATGATTATATATGTCTCTAGGATATAGTCAAAGGTTGTTTTTGTTAGAGTTATCATATTATGTCAAATAGAAAACATATAAAGACACATAGATAGAGAATATAGAATAATATAAGGGAAGAGAAGAGGGATGAAGTGCAGAGCATGAGTAATTATATACCAAACCTATAATAGAGAATAGAGAATTGGATTTATTTATGAATCTATATTATAATATAGAATTGTAGCTTTATAGTAGAATCTGATTAAGGGGTGCCATTAGATAAGTTGATTTTGTGCTCAGTTAGGGTGTGGGTGCTTCCTTAGAGTAGGTGTTATTAAACCAAGGAATAGGTGTCTCCTTAGGGTCAGTTTCATTAAACATTGTAATGTATGAGGTTATTTATTATGAGGTTGGATTAGAATAGTAGATTCTAACATCTATTCTGATGGTGGTTTTTTCCCATATTGGGTTTTCCACGGTATATCTAGTGTTATGTATATTTGTGTGTATGTGATCTCTACATATATTTTTAGTTTACATTAAAAGTTTTAAAAAATACTAAATTAGTCAATCTACTAATTCACCCCTCTCAACAGATAGTTATGTTCCAATAATTGGTATCAGATCCCTAGTTCCTTAGAATAAACTTAATTAGCTTAGGTAGATATTGGATGATGAACACAAATGACTAGACAAAAAGGCTCTTCCTCAAATAAGGCACCTCTTTTTAATGGATCAAACTATGAATTTTGGAGAATAATAATGGAAGAATATTTGAATTCATTAGGGTTTGATGTATGGATGTCTATTGTAAATGGATACATAGATCATGCTACAACTCCTATTGATCAAGCTACCATGAAAGCATATGAAAAAAATGCTAAGGCTAAAAATGTTATTTTATGTGGATTGTCTGATTCAAAGTTTGTCAAAGTGATGTGTTGTATAAAATTTCATTGTTTATCTTTTGTGCTTAGTCATGTGCTTATCCATCAAACTAAGTTAGTTTTAGACTTGATGTAGCTAGGTGTGAGCATAGTAGGGTCTGGTGTATAACATTTAATGCACTATTACATTGGCATAAATTTCACATAAAGTACAAGCCTTTTACACTCACTTAAAGTACAATAATGAAGGGACCAAGGCCATTTTTGGCTAGGTGAAACATGGCACAATTTAGGTTTCAATGGAGCTTAGTCATGGGCAAGATAAGTTCAGGTAGAGTATCAGTACTAGGGTACTTAGGGTATGTTCATTAGGCACAAGGACTCTCGAAGACATAAGTCCTAAGGTGTAAGTTCATAACTAGTTAGATCAAGATCTCTATGGAGAAAGATATGGGAATAACTAGTATAGGGTCTTTTGGTCACTTAGACAAGTCATGAGGATGGCTTAGGTTTATATCTTATTCTTATGGTACCACTCCAAGTGTGGGTCTTAAAGCCTCAACGTATTTAGGTTATAACACTTAACCTATTTATAGGTAGTCCAAAGTTGTTATATGGCACTAGGATTCCATTAACAACTAAGGACAAACCTTTATATCATATCACATTTAAGTAAAGAAGCTATCTCATTATTTAATTGAACTAAATTATAATAATAACATTACATAGACTATAATGCAATCATCAACATTATAGTGATTTAACCACAATCTTCTTTAAATTCATAGTTTAGCATACATAGTTCAAAATATAAAAGTATAGCATATGCTCATTCCTAACACTACTCATGCCCACTGGCTCATAGGCAATCTTGGGTTATACATTTAAAAAACTTAACCTTATTCATATGAAATATGGATACTTAATAGTGGCTCTCTATTTAAAAAAATATTTATGTTAATCACCTTTTGTTTCTTGAAAAACAAGCCTTCTTATATAGGCGACTAGGCATCTCCCTACCAATTTGGATGGGCACATGGCAAGTGATGAGATGTCATTAGGAGGCATGAGTCTATTGGCTCCACTATGCTACTCAAGTTGGATGAGCACACACCGTATGTTGAGTTATCATTGGGGAGTCATTATCTCACCTACTCCACTCTTTTGTCACCCATACTTCTTGATCTATTATGTACAAGTTCTTATATAGATGTCCTTTGAAGGTCAATGCCATGCAACTTTTTACCAACTAGTATGGGATCCTTGGGGTTCCTCTAACTAGTGACAAAAGTACAAAAAGGGAGTAATCATTGGATAATTTGCCTCATTATTGAGATGGGTATAATTGGAATGGTCCACATAATTGGTACAAAAGGGGGCCTAACATTACCCCATACAAAATTACTAATCTGCCCTAGACTAGTCTTTTAGTGCCTTTGGTTCACATAACTTGGCCCACCATGCTATAATTCTACCTTGAAGTTTCCAAACCCTTGAATAACACCCTTGATCTCTTAAATGATGCCATTTTTTTAGTTGAGGTATACTTAAGGTAAATTACATCTATGCATTCTAGTTCTTTCTTAAAGGCCTCAAGATTTTCTCTTATGCACCTTACCCTGCCATCTAAGATATCCCCTACTCACTAGCTGTTATTTGGAAGGCACAAAAGATCACCTCTAGGTCTTGATCTTAGGTCTTTAGTTGGGTGCTTAGGGTGTTAACCTTTGCCATTAATTGAATTCACTAAGTCCTACTCACTATGAAAGAGTGTTTGAATAAAACATCTTTTTCCTCTTTTGCCTTTTTAAAGTGCCCATCAATGACTTCTACCTAGGTGGTAACATTTCAAAATATTGCATTTACTTTCTCTATGGCTTTTCTATCATGGAGAAGAGGTATTCAACCACATCCAAATTTTTTTTAACTCTTTCCTCATGGCCTTATAAGGGTATTTTTGATCTTTAAGCACTAGCCTTATCCTAGGGAGCATCCACTCCGTAAGCATACAGACTTGTTCAACTTCATTTAGCCTCAAGGTATCTACACCATTCTGGAAGGATGGCTCCACCTCTTCTACACATTCAAATAGCTATTTAATCTTAAAATTTATTACCTCAAGCTCCTTCTAAGTACATTTCACTATCTTCTTCTAACTATTTGTGAGAACATCATTGATGATGTTCTTGTATATTATTGAGGAGGCCATCTTGATCAAGGTATTAGAAAAGTGCACAAGGTTTATGTCTCAAGGATTGAGGAGGTTGTATTCATGCCATTCCTTTGGCTTCTTATCACTCTAAATTGGTTTTGTTAAAACCTCAAACTTGGGGTCATCCATGTATCAATCTAGCACCCAAGAAACTTGGTGGTGCATCAAGGTCATATCAGTCTTAGGTGGCATGCACTTCATCATATAGAATTCTTGATCCTATTTAAACTCTTACTGTGCTCTTTTCTTATTACTTTGTTCATATTCCTCTCCCTTACTCAACTCTTCTTCTTTACTGGAACTAGTGCTTGTGATAGTACTTTCTTCTTCTTCTTTGCCAAAATTTTATCCCTTATTTGTTTCTTCTCTTTCTTTAGTGCTAAACCAACCATCATGTTCTTCCTCTCATGGGATTTCTCTAGTGGACTTCCCCCCCATGTCTATTTATTTATTTTCTTATTTACCCAAGGTGTTAGTATCACCTTCATTATCTTTAGGTGCCCTTTCCAAACTCAACAATGCCTACTGTGTAGCTTCCTCTATCATTCTAGTGGAGGCACTAGGTGCCTTTTATGGTACCCCTTCCCTTCTAGGTTCGATACCAGCGATAACCTTATTCTACTCTCTCTCATTTATCATCCTTTCCATTTTCTCTTAGGTTTATTTCTCCTCATTATCCTTTCTCCTAGCTTTCTCCTCTTTGGCCTTTTTCTATATCTCCTCTCTTTAGGATTTATCTTTCTTGACCTTCCTTTGTGTGACTTATGATGCACATTTATTTTCTCTCACCTCTATTTCCTTGGCCTTTATTTGATTGATCTCTACTTGGGAAATGCCTTTGGCCCTCATGGCCTCTCACCTTAAATTTAACTTTAGTGCTACATCGATGTGATTTTGGTCCATACCCATATCCACCCATTTGTGCATTAACTCCTCTTCTATCAGCCTACCTGATTGTGTTACTTCCTTAGGTTCTTTCCCCATTTATCCCTCCTTAATTCCTTCTCCCATCCTCTCATTCATCTTTTGTGCCTTACACTCCTCTTATTTCATTCATTATTCAGTCTCAACAATTTCACTAAAATATTTTGACACCCCTACCTTTATCATTTCTTCCTTTTTCTCCTATATCTCTTACACCCTCTACATTTAAGCTTCACTAAAGACAAGTTTCCTCGATATCTACCTTTGCTTCTCTAACTCAGTCTAAGGTAGTGGGGAGGGGTTCCCTTCACTTGATGAGGAGTCATATTCCTTGGGCATGATGTAAAAACCCCTTCCACCTATCTCTTCCTCCATCTCCTCTTCTTCCTCTATGTCAAAGAGAACTATCTTGGTACCAAAATCTTGGCCTTCCCCTTCTTCTTCTTTCTACTAGGGTAAATCTTTGACAAAAATTGTATGTATTTATTAGAGGAGATTGAAGGAGATGCTTATTATTCTTATGTAATTTAGATATTTAAGTGTTCCTTTATTTATTCCAAATTTTCCCCCCTCTTATTTTTGGGGGACTTTTTCTTCTCTAGTGGTTCTACAGTTCCATCATCACTAATCTGAATAGGAGGATCGATGTTTTGTGTCATGCTTTTTTATTTGGTCACCTTTTTTCTTAGATTCATCTCATAGTAAATCTTATGGATAAATACATCAATGCTAACCTTTAAGAGGGGATTTATGTCATTGTAATCTGACTCATACTCCTCATCTTTGGTGGCCTTTCCATTGGCAAAGATGAACTAGTGCCTTAGTTGGCACCTATCCATATCTAGTTACTTAAATGGGATGTCTAGTTATTACACATTGGGGATCTAACATAGTGCCTCTATAAAATATTTCACTAAGAATTCATAGAGGAGATTAAACCATATTAACATATTCCCATCTACTAGTGCCAGGTGTACCAAATAAAAGTGTTACATCACAACAAAAGTTATCATTCCAAATAAAATCTACAAGAGCCCCTGAGGGATGTGGACTTATAGCTTTAAGTATTCTATGTATTTTTTACACCATATCATCACATGCATCTTGTATTTGGTGTTGAAGGAGGTGAGGTAAGTGAAGTATCTATACTTTTACACTAGGGAATCATGATGCTTTGGAAAAACCTAGAGATTATTTTTATTCCCATATAGGATCCTAATTTCCTCCATGATAGTTATAATAAGGATTGACCCCCATTTAAATGTTCCCTTTGTGTTATGGAATTCTAGTGGATTTTCAACCAATTGTTTGGTAATGAATTTTATAGTATTAAATTACATGCCTTGCAAAATGTTTTATGTTAAGCATAAGTACACCTTTGAGATATCAGTCTATCTATCACCTAGGCATAATTTAGAACCTATGAGGCACACTACCACCCTCATGATGGGGTCTTCACACTTGTTGATAGGGAATGCAAAACCACCCTTGAATTAATTAAAGAGATTAGATGCACTTGTCACCTCCTCATCATCATCCATCAATTCACGGATGTCTTTACCAGTGTCTGGGAGCTTGGTTATCCTTTTGATCAACTATGGCAAGATATTCATGCACTATCTTGAAAAATACATGAAATCCTCATGGATGCATGAGGGTAGGAATTGTATGAGTTATTATAGCTTCCTAAAGTATGGAAACTCATAGAGTTGAGTTACACCAAAATTTATAATCTTGTCTCAAATTGAGACATCGAAGAGGGCATCACCTTTCTTTGACTTGTGCCCTATGTCCACTACCTAATCCTATGTCAAGTCATATAGGTGACTTGAAATTTGATGGTTGTATTAATTTAATTGGTAATTATGTGTAAATGAGTTCCAATATGTCTAGGGTAAACTACATGTACTAGTATGACATCTTGGTTAGCACCTTGGTATCAACATTTGCAATGATAACTACCTTTGACTAGTTATGCCTTGGTTTAGGAATCCATAATCTCTTCTATAATCCTAACCCTCTTGGGTTCCTATTGTGCCTCTATGGAGCTTGATGCCTTGCATTTATTCACCATCCTAAATATACTTATGTTGAACCTTTGTAGGTGTATCTTGCTAAGGCCTCAAATGGTGGAGGATGCTTATGTAGTCATAGGATCTTTTACTATTCCTTTAACTTTGAGATTTTTTATCCATTAATGGTGGCTTAGGTGATATCTATTCATTGAAAACTTATAGAGGGGTTGGTCTGGGTGACATCTATAAACTATGATAACTAGGCAAGTACATCACCATCTTGCAGTAGACTTGTTGAGGGGGTAGTGATAGGTTTTGAGGTACCTTTCCCCCTTACATCTATGTTAGAGGTGGCCCTCTAGTGACTCCAATTTTAGGTTGGGGCATTAACCCTATCATTATTGGTTGTGTTGTCAAACTTGATGATGTATTACAACTCATTTGTGGTGTCATGCCACTTCCTATAGGCTATTACCCAGTCGACATAGTTGACATTCTATACATAAGAATGATTGCACTTGTGTTACTAGTTCTTGGGTTGTTATTTGATAGGTTCATCGTATCCTCCCTAATTCCTCATATGGAATCACTTACTAAATCACAAAATCTTGATCCAAATCTTGAATCCTTTCAAATTCAACATTGATAATAGGTTCAGTTACCATTCTTCTATCTTTTGGTAGAGAGTCTATTGCATGAGCTTGTGCTTCAAGTTCAAAGGGGTAGGTGCTTCTAGTGCTTCCTCAGTCACCACATCTTGTAATAACCCACTACATATTACACCCAACTAATGAGTCTATTCTCTTTATTCTTCCTCTCTTTTTCCCCACTATTATAATTCAACGATCCTTCCCCATGCCTTTCCCAATTTCCATGAGTCATCTTAGCACTTCTAGATTCTATATCCTCCATTAGATTATGACATATTTTACTATAGTTTAATATCCATAGCTCTCAAGTGTTAGATTATTGGTATTATTCCATCAAACCTCACCTACACTTCTCCATCTCACCTTTTATGCTTGCTCATATGCACAAATATTTTAGCTTTCCATTCTTATAGTTTATATACCATAATCCACCAAAAGCTTTTTTAGTTGGGTGTTGATCCCTCTTATGAGCATGCCCCTTAGTTCATGCAAAAATTCATACTCTAGTTCTTCAAGGCATGATAAGGTTGACACTGTGATCTCTAACATGTAGCTATTCAATGTGTTACTCCACCACTTATCCATAACATATGTCCAAAATTCATCCATTCTCTTAAGCCTCTCTATGTGATCTATTATCCACTCAATACGCTAGTCTTAGATTCACATTATAGAGGTAGTATAATAAAATAACCACTAATACACATGCTCAAGAAGCTCATAAAATAACACCTCATAGAGAGCATCATATAAGTTGTCTTGCATCCATTTTTTTGGCTCCTACCCTTTGCATGTAGGATGATTTTGTATGAAACTATCTTCCACTTGCTCTAGCTAGTGATCGGTGTTTTCAAGTTATAGTCATAGAATCACTCTATTACACTATTATAGTAATGAAATTAAACATGAGTCCCATCAATGAAACTAAAATGTTGTATAAAAGTTCACTGGTTTATATTTTATGCTTAGTCATGTGCTTAGCCATCAAACTAGGTTGTTTCTAGACTTCATATAGCTATCCATGAACATAATAGGGTCTAGTGCATAACATTTAATAAACTATTATGTTGGCATCAGTTTTACACAAGCTGAAAGCCTTGTATGCTCACTCAAAGTGTAATAGTAAAGGGACCAAGATCATGTTGGGCTAGTTGAAACATGGCACAACTTGGGTTTCAATGGAGCTTAGTCATGGGAAAGATGTGTTTAGGTAGCCTATCGATACTATGTTACTCAAGGTAAGTTAATTGAGTATAAGTCTTCTCAAAGACACAAGTCTTAAGGTGTAATTTCACAACTAGATAGACCAAGATCTCTATGTCCCAAGCTATGGGAATATGTAGTATAGGGTCATTCGATCACTTATACAAGTCATGGGGATGACTTGGGTTCAAATTCTCATTCTTAGGGTACCGCTCCAGGTATGGGTTTCAAAACCTCAATGCATTTAAGTTTCAACACTTAGCCTATTTATAGGTAGGTCAAAGTCACTATATGGCACTAGGATGCCATTAGCAACCAAGGATAAAACTTTATATCATAGCACATTCAAGTAAATAATCTATCTCATTGTTCAATTGAACTAAGTTATAACAATAAAATTACATAGACTATAATGCAATCATTAACATTGTAGTGTTTTAACCACATTCTTCATTAACTTCATAGTTTACCATACATAGTTAAAAATTTAAAAGTAGAACATATTCTCATTCTTAACATTTCTCATGCCCAATAGCTCACAAATGATCTTGGGCTATACATTCTAGAAACTTAACCTATTTTATATAGAATATAGCTACTTAATGGTGGTTCTCTATTTCAACAAAGATTTTCTATGTTAACCACCTCTTATTTCTTCAAAAACAAGCCTTATTATATAGGAAATTGAGCATTTCCCTACCAAGTTAGATGGGTACATGTCAAGTGATGAGCTATCATTGGGAGTCATGAGTCTACTAGCTTCACTATGCTACCTAGGTTATATGAGCACACATCATATGTTGAGTTGTCATTGGGGGGTCACTATCTCACCTAATATACTATTCTAACACCCACACTTTTCAAGCTACCATGTACAAGTTCTTATAGGGATGTCCTTTAAAGGTTGGTACAATGCAACTTCCTATCAGATGGCACAAGATCCTTAGGGATTCCTCTAGGTGGAACCAAAAGTATAAAAAGGGAGCAATCATTACACAAGATTTCCTCATCACTGAGATGGGTCTAGTTTGTGCAATCCACATAGTTGGTCTAAAATGGGGCCCAATATGATGCATTGTCAAAATGCACAATATATCTAGAAAAAATTAAAAATCATCTATGAAGGTGATGATAAGGTAAAGAAGGTCAATCTACAAACATTCAAAGGTAAGTTTGAAAGCCTTAAAATGAATGAAGAAGAGAAAATTATAGACTACCTCCTTAGAGTAGATTAATTATTCAATGTAATTAGAGGCTTTAGATAAGAGATGAAATATCTAGTTGTTATCAAAAAGTTCTTAAGATCTATACCATCAAAGTATGACTTATAAATCATTGCAGTAGAGGAATCAATAAATCTAAATAAACTCAGTCTTGATGAGTTACATGGAATATTCATATCCTATAAGATGATTATGGGAGAAATAAATAACTTCAAGAGAGAATATGCATTCAAGACATCGAAACTAGTGAAGGTATAAGCACCTACATCTAGATCTAAGGAGATTGTTGAAGAAGAAGCCAACTTTGTTAGAAGATTGGGAAGAGGGTCTATAAATTAAAAATGTAAGTTACCCTTCAAATTCTTTAACTATGGTAAAGTGGGACATTTTTATACTAAATGCCCTTATAACAAGAAAGATAAATATGAGCAATAAGAGAATAGTAAAAAGGTGAAACCTCGGTATTTCAAGAAAAAAACTTCTTAAAAAATAAGGAAGGCCTATACATAAAATTAGATAGTGATTCAATGGATGATAGTGATAGTTTTAATGATGATCATGATTGTTCTTTTGTTGCTATGGAAAAGGAAATCCTATTCACGACAATAGGATCAACTTGTATGGATCAAGAATAAGTTGAAGACTTAGATGAATAATAAGAAGGAAGTGGATTTAAAATTTGAAATCATCTATGGTCTAGAATAAATAGATAAGTTGATAAAAGAGAACTCAAAATAGAAGAAGCTTGGAAAAAAAGAGAATGAGAAAATGTCCAAAAGTCTTGAAAAATCTGATCAAATGGTGTTACCCTAAAGACAAGTTGAAGAGGATAAAATAATATAATATGTAGTCAAACTTGAACTACAAATATGATGAATGCATAAGTTAGAAGTAGAGATAGTGTATTTGAGAAAAAAATTTGAGAAAGCTAAAGTTCAATTAGATAAAGGTCTAAAGTTGATAGGAGTATTAGACATTCTTATGAACTAATCAACTATCAAAAGCCTTCAAAAGAGAGAGATCTGGTCTTGGTTATAAAAAAGGAAAAAGCTCCATAACAATTAAATCTACTCACCTATATGATAATTTCAAAGTAGAAAGAGAATCATTACAAATTAAAGAGAAATCTTATAAGTACACAAATACAAACACAAGCAATACTGATGTGAAGAAAGCTAAAATTGAAAGAAGCTTGAAGAAAGGAAGAAGAGAAATGAGAAAATCTCTATAAACTCAAGGAAGATGTACAACACAAAGGTTGCTGATGCATATGGTTATACAAGAGTGAGATACTTAAAGAAGACAATGTTTATAAGATCTCTTCATATCGCATAAAGAAATCGTATAGACAGGTATTCTTCATCTTTCTATAGTCATTATTATACATGTAGTCAGTTTGGTCATAGGAATATTGATTGTATAGTTTTACTTAAAATGAGAATAAATTTTGTAAGAAAAAATTCATTTACTCCCTTATTAGATAAAAATGTAATATGTTATAATTACAATAATTTTGGTCACATAGCTAAACAATGTAGAATAGTTTTTTTAAGACCAAAAGCATAAAGTAAGAATAAAGGCATGCCTCCTAGTGTGGACAAAGGTTCACAACTCTCTAAAAAGGAGAAGAAGAATCCAAATAAAAAACCTGAGGATGTGTGGAAAGTGAAAGATCAATTTATGATTTTTAAAACTATAGTCCATGCCAAGGAGCAGAATTTATGGGTAATAGATAGTGGTTGATCAAAACATATGACTGGTTATAAGAGCAATTTCATCAAATTGAGAAAATTTAAGGAAGGATATGTCAGTTTTGGAGACAACACTATAATAAAGATCAAAGGTAAGGGAACCTTGAACATAGATGTAAAAAAATCTACACATAATGTCCTTTATGTTAAAATATTGAAGCATAATATTCTAAGTGTCATTTAAATGTGTGACAATGGATATAAGGTCATATTTAGTGTAGAAGGTATCAAGTTATTGAGATTTGAAGACTAGTTATAGAAGGGAAAAGAACTGAAAGCAATGGCTATAATCTTTTTGAAGTGAATGGTAATAGCTCCCTGATAGGAAAGATTGATGAGAGTTGGCTATGGCATAGAATAATAGGTCATGTCAACTTTCATAACCTATTAAAAGTGAGCTCAAATAAGTGTGTTAGACACATTCCTAAGATAACCAAACTTGTAGACACTACTTGTAAGGAATATCAACTAGGAAATCAGATAAGGGTCAAACTTCAAATAAAGGAATATGCAACCAAAAAGCCTTTAGAATTAGTTCATACTGGTCTTTGTGGTCCCACTAAGATAAAAAGATCTAAAGTAGATGAATACTTCATGTTATTATAGATTATTACTCAATAATGACATGGGTAACCTTTTTTAAGGATAAGTCACAAGCATTTGAGAGCTTCAAAATATCTAAGGATGTGGTGGAGAATGAGATAAGAAAAAAAAATCAAATGTTGAAGATCTAATAAAGGTGGTGTATTCACCTAAAATGATTTCATAGAGTACTATGAAAAACATGGAATCAAAATGGATTACTCTACAATGACTCCATAGTAGATTAGAGTTGTTGAAAGAAAGAACAAGATAGTCAAGGAGATGGCCAAAATAATTCTAAAAGAGGCTAAGTTACCTGATGGATAATGAAGATAATCAATACAAATAGAAATATATATCTTGGATAGAGTTCAAATAAGGGTAAACATTTTGGGTCTATAGAATAAAATCTATGTAAGCAATTTTTGATGTCACCATTACCACATGTGGATGAGTTTGGGGGAGTTGGTCATATGGTTATCATCACATTAGTCTCTAGTTATTATGAACCATATTTGAAGCCATATGATGAAGAAAAATTGAATATATGGGGATGAAAAGTTGGATACTCAGATAGAATCACTAAGTTTCTATAATTAGCCAAATTTGTAAAAGGGTTCAAGTAGAGCTAAGTAAGCATGTTTAAGAGGTCAAAATTTTCACACATGGAGGTTTTAAGAAAAAATGATCATATGGGTTTGTTCATTTTTATTCCCAATTTATTTGAGTTAAATCTAAAGTTACATAATATAGCATGAAAAAATATATGCATGATCAAATTTTGGCTCCCAGGCATTTTGACAATGTTTTCCCACAGTCAAATTTGTAGATGGTAAAAAAAGATGAGTAAGAATTTTTATGATGTCATATCTTTCATGTATGAAGGTTTATAAATTATATTAATATATGGATGGAATCCCCTATGTGAGATGATTTTATACACTAAATTTTATGTCATGCGACTAAGCGCAATAAAAGTTATGCAAGAACAAAGTTGGCCTTCTAGGTAGTTCTAAGCATAGTTAGCTCTATGGTAGAAGAATCTGAGTGAGAATATTAATGGAATTATATCTATCATGCATGAAAGATTAAAAAAATATGATCATATGTTTTTTTCATTATCATGCCTAGTTTATATAATCTAAATTTCATAATAGGCAGATGAGCAAAGCAAAAGATATGAAGGTGCAAAGTTAGCCTTCTAGACATATTGAGATGGTCCCCATACTTAGTAAAATATACATAAGGTAAAGTTCAAGCTTGTTATAAGATCTAATTGTGAGAACTTAATCATACATTGAAGATCTAAAAATGTACAACAAATTCAATATGTCAAAAGCACATATGATTGAACACACTAGCGACAAGTGTCACAATCACAAAGCTTGAATAGAAAATCTATGGTGCAGTTCAAAGTCATAGTCAATAATCAATGCAAGGATGAAAATTGTATTGTTATCAAGAACTGAAATCAATATGTAGAAGGCACACACTAATTTCAAGTGTCACATTCTTTAGATCTCGTAAGAGGTAAAGATAGAGATTTTTAGAAGATTTAATGATGAATGGATGATCATGAAATGAAGATCTAACAAAGTGAATGGACTCAATGGGATCAAGTGCTTGACATTTAATGAAATAAAGGTGACTTAAATATTGAGCTTATTTGATGATATCTATGGATCGTATATGTTCTAAAGACTTAAGAAGCAATGAGATGAGATAAAGAGCTTGATGTTTAATGATAAGATATAAGTAAAGTTCATGCTATTTGAATATATAATGACATGTGAGAGCTTGGATCAAAGGATATAAATGATGAATTTTAAAATTTGAATCATTAAATCCTAAAATTGTACAAGTATTTAATGGTGCATGTTAATCTATTAGATATTGATATAAAATATGTGTTTTAAACTTAAGCAGATTGAATGAGGATAATCAAATCTTGGTGTGAAGCTTAATATCATTAGTCAGTATTTAAAAAAATGTCCATCCCAATGGTCAAGCATTAGAATATGCAAGAACTTATAGTTAAGCATAAATCATGACATAGATAATGAATTGTATTATGGTGATCAATCAAAATCATGTAATATGTCATGTCCATCAAAATTAGAGCCCAATTTATGCTAAATATAGTAAAAGACCAAGAATCAAGGTGGTGGAGCATGAGTTCAAGATGCAAGAAACTTAGCATTAAAGATAACAAATAAAGTCCAATATAACTAAGCACATTATGTTATAAAACAAGTGTGAACATAGAGAATATACATAACCCTAGATTAGATGCTTATATATGTCATCTAGGATATAGTCATAGGTTATTGCTACTAATAGAGTTATTGAATTGTGTCAAATAGAAGAAATGTAAAGACATAAAGATAGAGAAGAGAAGAGAAGAGAATGGAAGAGAAGAGGGATGAAGTGTAGAGCATGATAATTTATAAACTATACTTGTAATAAAGAATAGAGAATTGGAGTTATTTATGAATCTATACTATAATCCAGAGTTATAGCTCCACAGTAGAATTTGATTAGTGGGTGCCATTAGATATGTTGAGTTGGTTCTCAGTTAGGGAGTGGGTGTTTCCTTAGAGTAGGTGATCTTAAATTATGGAATTTTTATCTCCTTAGGGTTAGTTTCATTAAACATTATAACTAGTGAGGTTATTTATTATAAGGTTGGATTAGAATAGTATATTCTAGTAGCTATTCTCATGGTGCATTTTTCCCATATGGGGTTTTCCATGGTATATCTAGTGTTATCTATATTTGTGTTTATGTGATATCTATATATTTTTTAAATCTACATTAAAAGTTATAAAGATGACTAAATTAGTCAATGTACTAACTCACCCCCCTCTCAATAGATAGTTGTGTTCTGATAGTATTGTGGTAATATGTGTTGTCCTTGAAAACTCCACATTTTTAACTCAATTGTGCCAAAAAATGATTCTATATTTTGAAATGTACAACTACTCTTATATGTGGGTCATACTTGGATTTATGAAAGTTGACCTTAAAATTACTTATATCATAGAAGTATTATGGCGTAAAATAACCTTGAAACTACTATTGGAGTTTGGATTATACCAATGATCTGACAATGGTGCTTTTCTTTTTCCCCTATGGATTTGGTGAGTAAGAAAATTTCAATTATAAATTTTATTTATAAATTAATATTATTTGTACTCTCCATAATCAATATGTTTAAACATATTAATATATTAGTACTCATATAGATAAATAGGATTAAAATTAATCTTATGCAAATGATCATTTATTGTATAAAACATATCATTATTATCATCACTAGCATGCCAATCTCTAAGTATGCAATTAAGATTTTTGGAATTAAACAAATGAGGGAGATATGGAATTATATATATTTTTATATATGGTAACTTGTGGTGAATTATTTTTATGTTGATTAATGTACATAAATAGCTTGATGTCATTTAATTTAATTGATTCACCCACCTCATATATATGGATCTAATTTAAGGGGATAGGTTTTAATGGTGGTACTATATAATAATCCCTAAAATGTGATTGGATATGATTAGTAGACTTTGTAACATCTTTAATGATAATCATATATGGTAAATGTATACAAATATCCATCATGTATAAATTTCACACATCATTTAAATGTAAAGGGAACTTCCTTAATGGTATGCATCCAAGGCTGGTCCAAAAGTAAATTATAATGTAGATGATTAGGCATAACCTTAAAAATTAGGGACTATTTTGGGTCCTAATTTCACATACAATAAGATTTACCCAAGTACATAGCATGAAATTCTATCAAATCCTTATATGATTTTATCTAATTTTAAAAAATCATCCATATTTCTATCCAATTATTATAATAAAAATATGTTTTAGATATTCATTCCTTAGCCATTATCTATCAACACACACTTGACTATTTTGGTTTGAACTTGAACTTAAATAAATAATGGGATAGTTTATCTATAATGTGTTATAAATTAGGTCTTCCTTATCAAAGTAAATATATTTTTATACATCCCTTAATATATTTATTATAGAATAAAAGTATGATGGTTATGTATTACTAGTAAGAGTGGGTTCACACAATGTTAGTAGAAAATTTTAAACATATATAATCTAAACAAGGAACTGGAATATGCATAAAAAGGATACAAAGTTTGCATACATGTAAAGTGATACCTCAATAAGAAAATAGGAACTAGTACATGAAACTAGGGTTTTGAAAGGTAATTAATTTGAAAAATTGTATGAAATTTTGAAATTTAATGTGAATTTTTGAGTGAGGTATGCAAGTAAAAAATTAGAAATTTATTAGAAAATTTGTGATTTAAAGAGACCTAGTAGATGAAACTATGGTTTGGAAAAATAAATATGTTTGATAATTACTATTGAATTTTGAAATTTTGAAATGAATTTTTTATTTTAATATGATAGTAAAAAATTAATCAATTATTGGAAAAAAAGTGGGACCTAATATGGGCAAATAGGGTTTGAAAGAAAATTATTTTAAAATTACTATTAAATTTTAAAATTTAATAATAATTTATGATTTTATTATGCAAGTAAAAAATAAAAAATATCTAATAAAAATTAGTAGGAAATTTACACTAAGGTTTCTAGGTTTTTTATGCATAAACAAAGTAAGTTGGCTTCACCAAATGATTTAACAGTTTTGAGAATATTAGTGTATTATTCCTAATTTAGTTAAAGGGTCTGAGTATTAAAATCAATAAATAAATATTTATTTATTAAGTTACTAAATTGTAATATTTGATTATAGTTTTAACCTTTATAAAAATAGTAGTAAGATGGAGAAAATAAAACTTAGCTAGAAACTAGCTAATATGGCTGAGATAGAGGCTAAAATTCACTATGCAGGATTAGGAACTGTCAAAAAATGAGATTTGACATTCATTTTATGATTGGACAAGAAAAAATAATTTTTAAGGAGTGGTACTGGCACTATAGTCTACCTCTACTACTATTGTCCTAAGGATCCAATCTTTCTAGGTTGTGTTTATCAGGTATATGTGACCATTTCTATGAATTTTTAGTAGCTAGAAATCTATAGAACTCCTTATAGATTATATTTTCTATTCAAACCCTATACTTCCATTATGATTTGAAAAATTTATAGAAAGATAGGGAGTTATTGTGTGTAAGATTCACTAGATGTGGATCCACACCCCTTGTGTGGGCATGTTGCCTACATACCAATACTCAAAAGAGGGATCAAGTTGTATGTAGTTCTCCCACTTCATGTGCTTTTTGAAATAGTGTGTGTGAAGATGTAAAATTCTAAACTATATGTGCTTGAGATGGATAGGGAGTGGTGTAAGGATTTTAATAATCTTGTAAGTATATTGGCTAGATGTATGCAGAGAATAGGGAAGATTGCTTGAGTGGTCTTGCTTGTATTCTTTCTTGCTTAGTGATAATTTCCAACCCTTTCCAAATGATCTTTGAATGGGTTTTTATAGGGATCTATTGGTCATGGGTTAATTTTTCTCTTGTTAGGCCAACAAGGATAAGGATGGGGAACTAGAATTAATTTACTATTAGGGCCAAAATTGCATTTAGATAGGACCACCAAAAGTTGATAAGAGTGGCACCAACACTGTAGTCTATGTGTGGAACTACTATCTTGAACAGATGAGACCTAAGGGGATTGATTTGTCTTGGAAATAATAATTTAGATGAGCTGGGACTAAGTCTAGAAGGCTACAAATGACTAGGAATCAATGAAAATAGGCCTAAGAGGGTTAGGAGAATAAAAAAGAGGGACATATGGGTTGGGTGTCCTTAACCATGCTCAAGTTACTAATTTTTACACTCTATATGACTACATTTAACCCTCCCCCCATTATTATAGTAATTCAATAAAGTGAAATATTATGATAAATGAAATGGAAAATGTACCTAAACTTACTTGTAAGGGTGAATCTCATGAAGTTGTGTGATGTTGGGTATCCATAGAGAGAGCATACTCTGAAGTGTAAATCTAGAAGAGAAAACAAAGAGTAGATTAGTTCTTACTAGATACATTATATCTAAAATAAGAATGTATAAAGGCTAGGTAAGAGAGAGAGAGGAAGAGAAAGGAATGAATACACCTCACCATGTATATTAACCAATATAAAACTCATGTTACTGAGTAATGTTGAGTGGTGTTAAATGTGTGATAAACCAAGAGTAATATCATAAATAGAGCTGAGTGCTCAATTCTCTAGAAGTGGCTCAAGAATTTAAAGGTTGTCCCTTTGAATCCATCATCACGCACTAACTAAAGCTATGTGGTGATGTGTATTTTGATTGATGTTTGGACTATGTGTCCAATCCCTTTGAATAGGTGGTTGAAGAATATAAAGGCTAGCTAGTCCTTTGGATCCATTGTTGCCTTGTGAAGTGAAGTTGTGAACTAATACTAGTATAAAATGTGTGTCATATGAGATGGATCCTAGAGCCCATTAATGTCTTATGATTTGACAATGATGACATGGATAACCAAATGTATGCCAAAAACTAGGCCATCCTTGGCCACTCTGAAAGATGGAGATTAGACTTGTATGAAATCCACTTTGAAACTAGTTCACTAGGCCTATATGAAATCCATTTGGGAATGTGGAAGTTAGGATTATATGAAATACATTCTAAAATTATTCTAATAACCTAAAAATGGAATAAGGCACATAACTATTGAGAATGCGTAGGTAATGTTGAAATTGGAAAGAAGAGAAAATAAATGTGCCACACACATTGCCCCCAATCACTGGTGTCTAAATATAGATTTTGATCTAAAAGTCATATCAAATATCATATCTAAATTTAGAAGTGAGAGCCATCATGTTGCACATGATTCCCCATATATCTATATTCTCTGAGTGAAAGTGTACTTAAAACTATTTATTTTGAACTATTTTGGCTGTGTAACATTATAGTTGAATGCAATTTTTTTCTTACTTCTTGAAAGTCTCATTTTTTGCTTTTTGGATAGGAGTGAAAAAATTTGATACTAGTAACATCATCTCTATAGTCTAAGTTTGGTGCTATTTTCCTAGGCCAAATCTGGTAATTTTTCTAATATTCTCATTATCTGCCTAGTCTATTTTGACTATTTTAATGTCTGGTTCTTATTTTGGGTGTGCTAAAAACTATTTTTTTGATTGTTAGGAGCTTCGATCTCTATGAAAAAACCCTTATTTACTAACCCCTTTTCTAAGGGTAGGAATGAAGACCCCACAATGACTACCCTTTTATAAAAAAGAGCCCTAAAAGTGTGTTATGCTACGAAGATACATGATATAACAATGATAATTAACAAGATATCTCAAGATATAACATGGTTTGTATTGAGAGATTAGTAGATCAACAGAAGTATGCCTAGATAGATATAAAACTATAATAACATGTGCAATGTACTGAATTGTAATTTTAAATTTGGTTAGTTATTAGTTGTTAGTTGGAGGGATGGAGCATGATGTCCATCATGGAATCCAAGAAAGGAAGATAATACATGATGCAGATCATGTAATTTCAAATAATCAATAATAAATCAAGAAATAAGCATACAAGAGTGGCCAAGGCGCCAATAAAACAAGGGATATATTCACATGTCACTCAAATTGGAAAGAAGGCATACAAGGCATGTTCAAATTCCAAATAGACATATAATTAAAATAAGCAAAGTTGGTGTAAAAGCCATAATCACATATAAGAGTTATAAACAAAGGACATTAGAATATGTCCAAAGGCACACACATGAATATAAGCAAAGGATATTGGAAAACATCCTAAGGCACATATAAGAGACAAACAATAACTGAGAAATGCAATCACATCAAACTACACTAAACAAAGAAATAAAGCATGTGATAATTGGAAGTACAATCATATCTAACTAAACAAAGCAAGAGGTAAAGTATACAGTATTTATTCATGTAAAATTCAAAATTTGGTTACTTTAGTGTGGCTAATGACACCCAATCCATAGGTCCTCCTACTTGCTTGCATAACCCTTATAGGCTTTTATTTCACTAATTCCTAGTCATCCACAACCTTCTAGACTCAACTGTGATGTCCCTTACTTAGGGCCTCTCTTATCTGTGCAAAAGCTCTGATACCACTGTAATATCCCCTTCAAACAGGGAATATAGAAACACATAAAGCTCTGAACAAATATATAATTTTGCAGAATAGATTCACATATGCATAAACAAATCACAATATAATCTCTCAATAGCAAATCAAAGATCTCATCAGTTGTTCTTCTAGATGATTACACAATTGAGTCTCTGTCATAGAAATAAAAGAATATTAAAATCTAGCCTTAAAACCCTGGCTTTTGCTAATCCGGCAGTGAAAACTGGATTCTGGAAGGTCTCGGCCTCTCTGTGTCGACACACAGATGCCGTTGTCAGTCAATATCTCACCGACGTCGATCACTGTCGGTCGGCTTTCTGCCAATGTCGGTCTTTAGTCGACCGATGTCGGTTACTAGAAGCTCTCTGTCTACCGAGGTCGGTGCCGAAGCGGACCTGTACGGACCTGTACGGACTTAGTACGGCCGCCAACCTGTTTGTGCTTAACCCCTGATAGTTGAACAACCTGATCTCAAGAATATATGATTCTAACACAGTAGATCTATATCTGTATAACTTATTGGATCGAAAACTAAATTAAGAAATACCTGTAATATTGTGATAACTTCTGAGTGAAGTTATCTCTCAACCCTGAAATTTTGTGATAACTTCTGGATGAAGTTATCTCTCAAATACCTGTAATACTTTGATAACTTTTGGGTGAAGTTATCTCTCAGTTTGGCAATAGATCAGCTGATCTTTCACAACCTCTGAATCGCACACAATGAAGAGTTGATGTTCTCCACTGCAATGGAATCCTAGAACCCTTGGCTAAGTCTTCACAGAAGAATTTCTTCAATTTTCAATAATCAATAATCTATGCATAATCAATAATGGCCTCCATGTGAAACCCTTATACCCTCAAAAGATATGCTTGCCCTAATTAGGGTTTCTTAAATTAGCATTAGGGTTTCTAATTTAAAATTAGACCAAATAATTAATAATTAATAATTAATTATTAATGAGACCAAATAATTAATATTTGATTAAATCAATCAAATATTAATATCTCCCTCAATATACGTCAGATCCTCAAACCGATCGAAGCAGGTGAATCAGGGAGTGATTCCGCACATGACCATACCAAAATAAAGGTGCTCCACTGCATATCAAATATCCCTAAAAAGTAGGAGCTCAGGCCCAATGCGTCTGAAATAACCTGAATGAAAACCAAATGTAGAAATTTTGTGAATCAAAGTCAAGCCAAGCTCCATTATGACCCTCTATCCATCCTATTAGCCTACGAAGGTCGTATAATAGGCTAACCATCAAGTCTGTCAATGTCCACGAAAAAGGGGACATGACAATCCGCCCCTCCAGAAATTGCTTGTCCCCAAGCAATCTCAGAACAATGAACTACTCGATCCACCTGGATCCCAAATGTAGTTATGCTCTGCACTGTTGTGAATCAATGTGAGTACCTACAATATCATCAGAAGTAAAACAAAGAGGAACCCATAATCAAATTGGCGAACACAACTCAACCAATCTCTGAAATCACAACTACCCTGGATGTGTCGATACTGTAGGCTGTGTAATTGGCAACTGCAAATTCCATCTACAAAAGATGGTCTTAATTCATCCCATAACTAATCCCTCTGTAACAGTGGCACAACCAACTGTACCATACTATCAAATGTGTGAGAAGAATCAATCTGGAGACTCGACTCCACTGGTATCTCAAGCTCATCAGAATCAGGTACTCCCAAGTCCTGAATATGTGTGTGAGCCTCAACCACATGCTCCTCACAAGCAGCTATAGAAACATCCTCATCACCCACACTCAGTGTACTAACATCTGAGTACACCTCCACACTCTAAATGCAAACATCAGACTCATCCTCACTGTCTAACTCCTGAGTTAGACTCACCTTAAGACAAAGCTCATCCACAACATCCTCAACTACTCCTGCCTGTGAAGATAATGCGGATAAATCATTACCTGAAGATGTGTTAATATCTCCCTGTACTAGATCAGCATGACTGTCAAACTCATCATGCAAGTGGCTGCATGTCATAGGGAAAGCACTACGATCCTTGGGTCTATTAATTAAATTCTTTAACCACATACAAGCTCTAGGTGAGACATTTCTCCCTTTTGTCCAGACATACCGTAAATCTTCTGCCAAAAGTTTAGAAATTTTATCCTCCTCCTCAAAAAAGATTGTGAACATAATAGAGTGCATTGATGCCAATATATTGCTAGAATGAAACTCATCTAAAATATTCCAAAATATTTTAAACATCATGAAAATTTCACCAATACAACCTACTAACATCATAATGTTTTCAAACCCATACCTTGCAAATGTTTCAAGTAATCTTGCCCTCCTTGAGAAATGAGGGTCTCTAATGTTATCCAACTTTTCGAAGCTTTTTACCATGACATAAAGTACCTCTCTCATAATCTGATCATCATAAAAATCAAAACCAGCTATGATCCTCATGATTTCACTAATGCAAGAGAGGGCTGCAAGTCTTACCACCTCATCATGATGTCTCAGTATTCGGGGCTTCACCAATGAATTAAGTGCTGGAGATAACGCTCTTTGCATATCATAAGTATTTGATTACTCCACCTTGCTCAAATAAGTTTCTAACATGTTTTTAGAATGTCATCTGCTTGCTGGAATGGATTATCTAGCTTCTTCTTCACATTGTGCATTCTTCCTTCCAAATCTTTGACATCTGTTAAAGCCATACTGATACCCAAGCTACCCAACAGAATGGCAAGACATTAGTTCTGATGTGCCCAACAGGATGGCAAGAATTTGGCTCTGATACCACTGTGATGTCCCTTACTTAGGGCCTCTCTTATCTGCACAAAAGCTCTGATACCATTGTAATATCCCCTTCAAATAGGGAATATAGAAACACATAAAGCTCTGAACAAATATATAATTTTACAGAATAGATTCACATATGCATAAACAAATCACAATATAATCTCTCAATAGCAAATCAAAGATCTCATCAGTTGTTCTTCTGGATGATTACACAATTGAGTCTCTGTCATACAAATAAAAGAATATTAAAATCTAGCCTTAAAACCCTAGCTTTTGCTAATCTGGCAGTGAAAACTGGATTCTGGAAGGTATCAGCCTCTCTGTGTCGACACATAGACGCCATCGTCGGTCGATATCTCACCGACGTCGGTCACTGTCGGTCGGCTTTCTACCGATGTCGGTCTTTAGTCGACCGATGTCGGTTACTAGAAGCTCTCTGTCTGCCAAGGTTGGTGCCGAAGTAGACCTGTACGGACCTGTACGGACTTAGTACGGCCGCCAACCTGTCTGTGCTTAACCCCTGATAGCTGAACAACCTAATCTCAAGAATATATGATTATAACACAGCAGATCTATATCTGTATAACTTATTGGATCAAAAACTAAATTAAGAAATACCTGTAATATTGTGATAACTTTTGAGTGAAGTTATCTCTCAATGCTGAAATTCTGTGATAACTTTTGGATGAAGTTATCTCTCAAATACCTGTAATACTTTGATAACTTCTGGGTGAAGTTATCTCTCAGTTTGGCAATAGATCGGCTGATCTTTCACAACCTCTGAATCACACACAATGAAGAGTTGACGTTCTCCACTGCAATGGAATCCTGGAACCCTTGGCTCAGTCTTCACAGAAGAATTTCTTCAATTTTCAATAATCAATAATCTATGCATAATCAATAATGGCCTCCATGTGAAACCCTTATACCCTCAAAAGATATGCTTGCCCTAATTAGGGTTTCTTAAATTAGCATTAGGGTTTCTAATTTAAAATTAGACCAAATAATTAATAATTAATAATTAATTATTAATGAGACCAAATAATTAATATTTGATTAAATCAATCAAATATTAATATCTCCCTCAATATATGTCGGATCCTCAAACCGATCGAAGCAGGTGAATCAGGGAGTGATTTCGCACATGACCATACCAAAATAAAGGTGCTCCGCTGCATATCAAATATCCCTAAAAAGTAGGAGCTCAGGCCTAATGCATCTAAAATAACTGAATGAAACCAAATGTAGAAATTTTGTGAATCAAAGTCAAGCCAATCTCCATTATGACCCTCTATCCATCCTATTAGCCTACGAAGGTCGTATAATAGGCTAACCATCAAGTCTGTCAATGTCCATGAAAAAGGGGACATGACATCAACCCTTATAGACCCAGGTATCTCTGTTAGGCCCAAATCCATCCCTCTAGGTCTCATTCCATCTAGATAACATTTCCCAACTTGGATAAGAGTGCTAAAACCTAGGATGTCTTATTTTTGGTACTGTTGTCCACGTGCAAATTTGGTTCAAATAATCATTTTCTCCTAGATCCTTATCCTAATTCATATTGGCCTAATGCAAATTAATTTAACCCAAAATCACTAAATCCCATATAAAAGTCAATTAAAATTCCATTTATAAGGGTTGGCATTCATTTACAAGAGAGAAGCAAGAATACAAGAAAGTACACTTAAGCACTTGTCCCTATTCTCTGCATACAGCTTTCCAATATTATTACAAGCCTATTCAAACCCTTGCACTAAACCTTAGCCATATAAAGTAAACCTAGTTTTATATCTATTTTAATTTTCATACATAATTACACCAATAAATTCAATAGGAGAAGTAAATTATCTTAATCCCTCTTCAAAGTATTGGTATGTAGGTAGCGTGCTCACACATGGGGTGTAAAGTGCATCCAGTGTATCCTTTACACACTAACCCCTTCTTTCTCTTTCTAAAATTTTACTTTTAAGTTAAATAAAAAATATCTCATATGTATTTTAAGATTAAAACAAATGTACAACAAGATCTATAGACTTTTAGGCTTTGATATTTCACTTACAAGATAACACATACCTGCCAAGTAGAACCCAAAAAACTCAGATCACTTGGACAACAGTCCTAGAAAAAGACTATAGCACTAAACATTAGGGTTTCCCACTTTCAATTCTCTTTTCCAATCAAAAAATTAAGTGTAGGAACTTATTTTTGACATTGTATCAGCCCTATACCCAAATTCTTAGACCTTGTCTCGGACTAGACAACATAGAATAATCAAGTTACATTTATCCTTGTTCTCTTACTATTTTTAGAAAGGTAAAAATGAAATTAAATTTCAAAAATTAGTATCCATAATTATGAGTATTATTTAATTATTTTTCCTACTTAGACTTGTGTATTAAATAAGAATAAAAATCCATTATTCCCAAAAATAATAAAACATTTGGTGAACCCAACTTACTTTGAATTTTACATTAAAACCCTAGAAACCCTAGGGTAAATTATTTTTATTTTTTCCATAATTTTCTAAATTTTAATGTATTTAAAAATAAAAAATATAAAAATTAATTACAAAATTATCATATATTTTGTTAAAACCCTAGTTTGCATATACTAGGTCCTTTTTGCATACAAACACATTCCACACACTAGGAAAAATATATTGCTAATTTTAGAAATATTTTAAAATTTTTATTTAATTTTTCAAGAAAAATTATACAAATTTTCTATAAATTCATATCAAAATTTTAAAATTATCATACTAATTTTTAAAATTCATTCAATAATCTCTACTTGCATTAACTAGCTCCCAATTATTTTTTAGTACTTTTCCAATCATTTTCTAATTTTTTAGTTGCATATCAAACTCAAAAAATCAATTTTAAATTTAAAAATTCATAGTATTTTATCTAAATATTTTTGAAATATCCTTATTTACATATACTATCACCTATTTTTTTCTTGAGGTATCACCTTACATGTTTGGGAACTCCGTATCCTTTTTGTATAAATTCTAACTAGCTATTTTTAGGACTTTGCATTTCTTATATTCAATATTTTTATTTTATAGAAAATTACCTATTAAAACTTATTGAAAAACATTCAAACACTTTATAAATTGTTTTCCTACTTTCATAATGGCCCAATATACTAGTTTTGATGAAACTGATAAAAGAGAACTTTAATAACTCTTAACAAAACATCTGGATATGCAAGATGATATTATTAGAATTCTGCAAGAGGAACAATAAAAAGTGAACAATGGTTGAAAATGACACTATGGGGGAAACTATGTCTTAACAACCCCCTATAGTAACCCAACCTATCTTTATGCCACTAGTTACAATTAGTACATCCTTTTATCCTAATGTGGTAGACCTTGTGCAAGAGATAAGATCTCTTCAATCCAAAGTGATACATCTTGAGCAAGGTACCAATAGACATACATAGGATTTGGATTATTTTGATCTTTTGTATACACAATTGGCACAAAATATTACTTCTACACCCTTGCCACAAGGTTTTATTCAACTCAAGATTATTCTTTATGATGGAAAGGTAGATCTAAAGACACACTTGAGAGAATTTCACATATCATGCTTGGACTATGTACCCTTTGATTGGATACTTACCAAACTATTTCCATGGATCCTAAAGGATTATACTTTACAATGGTTCTATAGTCTATTAAATTAGTTGGTTCATGTACTCAATCCTTTAGCTAACATGTTCTTAGCACACTTTAGCATTAACATTGGTGATAAGGTTTCATACTCTCAAATATCTTAACAAAAACAATGAACAAAGGAGAATCTCATGAACTATGTTCGTTAGTATAAGATAATTTTGGATAAAATGACTAGTCCCATGGTAGATTATGAGTTACATAACCTCTTCAAATAGAGTCTTATACCATCACTTCATGAATCATTTATGTTTAAGTGATTCTCTTCCTTCATTAAATTATGTCATACACTAAAGGAAAGAGAAGTGAAAGTCATTTCAATGGGCAAACTCAAGCATACAAGCATTATAGACACAACTAATAAGAGTAACAATAAATTCCCATAAAAGTTCAAGTTTAATGATATAAAAGGGAAAAATTAACCTACAGTAAATTCATCTTTAGAGCCTCCTAAGCATATAGTTTTATCAACACCCCTTAATGTACTTTCTCACATCTTTTAATTCCTCCAGCCAGGGTTTTATAGTAGCTTTTGGATTGTAATATCATATCTCTCCCTCCTATTTATGAAGTTGATCCAACCAAACCTCTTCCCAAGGGATATGATCAAAATGTATTTTTCAATTACCATAGGGCACCAGGTCACACTATAAATAGATGCAACAATTTGAAACATAAGATACAAGACTTGATATATAATAACCTACTTGATCTTGGCACTTCAATTGAGCCTCCATAAGAAAAACCAAAATAGGATAAATCTTTGAAAATCTTCTCATATCCATTTCCATAGCATTTAAAATAGGATACAAGGGACACATCAAGGGTTCACCATGCACATCCACCATTAGTTACATACGAGACACCTTCAATTGAGTCACATCCTTTGAGTGGTATGATTAGTGTGTATGAGTCAAGAGTTATAGATAAACTTTTGATATCATTCTTAGATCAAGGGATTATGGTGGATAATTTAGATTATAATGCACTCTTTATTTGAACACATATTCATATTCATCCCATTCATAGTGTTTTTATTGATAACGGTTCTAGTTTCAACATGTGTACCATTACATTATTAAAACATTTGGGCTCTTTAGAGTAGGATATCACCCTGATATGTATAGTTACTATTGGATTCAGTGGGCACATATAGATATTATTGGGTGAGACTGTAATTCCTTGACAAAGTAGTCAAACACATATTACCACACATTTTACTATAGTTCCTAGTGCATGAGGTTTTGATATGTTACTTAGTCACCCATGGATTCAAAAAATATGAGTATTACCATCTAAAATTCATAGATACATGAAATTAATTCATGCTAATCAAGTTATTATAGTTTTTAGAGTTCTGTATGAGTTACCACTACCCACTTTAGAGCCATCTACTTTCTAGTCACTAGTTCTAACTTCTCCACCAATTTTAGTATCCCCACCAATTGTAGTTCTTCTTTTGGTATAGACACAGACACAATTGACACATCCATCACTAGTATAAAGGGTTCATACGATGTCATAGCTTTGAGATTCTACATAGCTTCTAGCTATAATTTTCACACTTAGAGTAGTTTCATTGAGATATCATGGGTCTACACATAAATCACATGTTCAAAAAGCATCTCTTACTTCCATATGGGTCCCTAAGATCCTTATAGTTACATGCACTTCTCATAATTATAGTGGAACCCCATGGTCAATTTTTACTTTAGAGATTTCATATAATTTATAGCATGTACAACTTTTAGAGCCAGTCTTAGCATTTTCATTGTGCTTCACATTCACACATGATTTCACTCCTTAATATAGGACACCATGATAGGGATTCTCTCATGAGACTCATAAATTAGTATCATCCTATCCTAGCCTACTTGTACATAATCTCTCCTGCTTAATTTTACATAGTTTAAATAAATCCAAAAAAATACAAAAATAATACAAAACTTTAAACATACAAAAAAAATAAAAAATTCAAAAATACCAAAAACATTTTGATTATATGCATCATCCATGCTTTACATTACTACTATCATGATAGGACTTACATTTGTTATTTCAAGTTATTATTTGTTGATTATCTACATTACCCATTGAGGGGGCATTCCTAATTCTACATTGAAGACACACATTGATATACATACTCACTAGGGACATCTTTTACATGATAATATCATATAGGTTATGTCAATTCTACACTACACACTCTGAGTTATCATACTTTGTACATTATGTAGACACCTAAATTTGGACACCGATAACCCCCAACCAAGATTTTAACCAATTTTCACCAAAATTCACAATTTGGCTTAAAAGCACTAAAATACATTAAATAAGTTAAATTTTTTATATTCAAGTGCCAATTTTGTCTATGGTATCCCTAAAAGGGACAATTCAATTAATGGGATAACTAACTTTGATTAGATCATTTCAAGTCAAAATGCTAATTTTACACCTGAGTGCTTTGAATTGCTCTTTCCTATAAAATCTCTTACATGAGACAATTGCCTTTATTATTTGGTGTTGGTAACATCCTAAATGGGATAATGGATCTAATTCATCTGACATTGAATTTTGATTCCATTTCAGTTAAATTTTGGACCAATAATAAGGCATTTTGATCAATTTTGAGTAATTTATGCACAAAGTGCTTAATCATGCTTAATATCTAATAAAAACATATTAAATACTAATTAAGAGTTCCATGGAAACTTGTTTAAAACTTATTTTTGGAAATTAATATTGAATATCTGCATCATCAGGTGACCTCATTTCTTGAGAAGACATCCCTAGGCCATAAATGTCACAAATATCAAAATTCATGCCTCACATGCCTCATCAATGCCATCCATGCCTCTTAATTGCTCCTTTATCCCAAATATTTATGAACCTATTTATGTATTTTAATTACATAATTAGATTAATCCTTATCTATGCATCTCAATCTTGAGATGGATGGTTCAAGTTGACTCTAGCCATTTGCAAAAATCTATAAATAGAGAGGCCATGAATATCATTTATAAGCTATTTTGGTGCAAAGTTATAATTTAAAAATGATTTCAAAATCTATTAAAATTAGTGTTACCTTGCCAAATTGATTCCAAGACAAGCCAAAGCCAAAGGTACCAATGATAAGATGATATAGCCAAGCCTCCTTTGATGAAGACTTCATGAGCATAAGCCGAGCAAGCCACTACTATAAAGACATTTGGAGCATCCAAGGAAGGTGAAGGATTCTTTTATTTCCTTCATTTTTAGTTGTGTTTGTCATTTGTTTTTGTTATTAATCTCACCGTAATAACTAGGTATGAAGGTGTTAGTTTAGTGTGTTATTTATCAATTTTATTTACTCATTTTGTCATTAACGCAATATTAATCTCCTCTTCTTAGTCAAATTTCTAGTTCACACATTACTTACCAGATTACATAGATTACTATATCGACATTTCACTAGCATCTAGTACTTGTGTATCTCTTAGAATATACCTAGTCTTATACTAAACATGTATTACATACTTTCACTCTCACTTTGATTAGTTAGATGAGATTTTTTCTTTCTAGTTTTTACATGCTTTCATTTCTTGCTATATATAGCTAGATAAGATTGTATTTCTAGTTCTAGTTTTTTTTTTAAGTGTGCCTTAGGAAATCAACCAATATCCTTTGCTTCTATTCATATGTGTGTACCTTTGGACATTTTTCAATTTCCCTTGCTTGTACTCTTCTATATGCCTATGGCCCTCATGCCAATCATTATTTGTTTTAAATTATATGTGTATGTGACATTTGAACATGCCTTGTATACTTAATTTCCAATTTGAGTGACATGTGCCCATGTCCCTTGTTTATATGGCCCCTTGGCCAACCTTGTATGATTCTTAATTCTTACTCTATGTGCTTGTTTGCATGATTACTATTTTGATTTTTGCAATGTCATGATCCATATCTTACATTTTCCTTGCTTTTTTGGATGCCATGATGGACATCATGTTCCATCACTCCTTGACAACTAAAAAAATAAAAAATAACATCTAACATTTCTAATTCAAATTTAGTACATATATCTATCTAGGCATACCCTTATTGATATAACAATCTCTCAATACAAATATTGTTATATCTAGAGATATCTTGTTAGTTATCATTGCTATATAATATATCTATGCAACTTAACACACTTGCAAGACTATTTTTCTTATAAGGGAAGTCATTATAGATTCATAATTCCTACCATTAAAAGAGGGGAAAATAAATAGGGGTTTTTCTCATAGAGATCAAAGCTCCTAATATTCAAAATAATAGCATTTAGATCACTCAATTCAGAATCTAGAGGTCAAACCAGTCATAATAGAATAGAAAAATAGTGTTGATTTCATATCAACAACTAGTTTTGATATAGGATAAAAATGATAAAAATGGGTAGTAGCACAAAACATATGGGTTTCCTCATTTTGGTGCTCTTTTCTAGGTAGAAAAAAACCTAGGTTTTCCAATAATAGGAAAAACATTCAACTCAACTACAATTTTTGCACATCTAGATCAATCAAAATCAATATTTTTAGTACAATTTTCTTAGTAAATATATATATAATTGGGTATCATGTGCATCATGATGAATACCACATCTATTTTTAGATTAAGCAGTTGACATAACATCTAGATCAAAATCCATGTTCTAGACACTAGTGATTAGGCATAATGTGCATGACATATTAGTCTTCTTTGTTTTTGAGTTTAATTTATTAACTAGGAATTTTCAATAGTTGTATGCCATACTCCATTTTTAGGTAGTTGGCATCATTTCTCAAGTTTAAATTTCACACAAATTTAACTTCCTGAGTTCTCAAGTTGGTTTTTCCTTAAGCATATTGCATCAATTTTGGAGTGGTTTCATACAAGCCTAACCTCAATCCTTAAAAATGGCCAAAATTAGTTTCTATCATACATTAAACCATCCATGCCACATTTGTATACTTTAAATCATCCATGGACTCCATGAGCCATCTCATATGACATCTATTCTATATCGGTATCACTTCATAACTTCACTTCATAGGGCAATGATGGAGCCAAAAGTCTAGCTAGCCTTTGCATTCTTGAGCCACCTATTTAGAGGGATTAGACACATAGTTCAGACATTGATTATCACATTCATGATCATATAACTTCACTCAGTAGGTGATGATGGAGCCAAATGGCTTACCTTTGTATTCTTGAGACACTTTCTAGGGAATTGAGCACTTAGCTCCATTCATGATATAAAATTTAGTACAACATCATCCAAAAAAATATAGCATTACTCAGTGTACTCAAGATCACAATAGATTAACACTTGCATAATGTACCCTCGATGTATTATTCAACATTACTCGACATCACACAAGCTTCATGGGCTTCACCTTTATAGGTAAGTTTAGGTATGTTTTTTATTTTTTTATTTATCCTAGTATTTCACTTTGCTACATCAATAGAATAATGTGGGGGTAAATGTATTCATGTAAAATGAAAATTCTGATTACTTTAGTGTGGATAATGACACCTAATCCATAGGTCCTCCTAGTTTCTTTCACAACCCTTATAGGCTTTTCTTTCACTGAATCCTAGTCATCCACATCCTTCCAAAATCTACCCTTAAAGACATAGGTAGATCTTTTAGGACCAAATCCATCCCCCCAAGTCTCATTCCCTCTAGATAATAGTTCCCAACTTGGATAAGAGCACTAAAACCCAAGGTGTCCTATTTTTGGCATTGTTGTCCAAGTGCAAATTTGGTTTAAATGGTCATTTTTTCCTATATCTTTATCTTAATTCATGTCAGCCTAATGCAAATTTATTTAACCCATGATATTTAAATCCCATATAAAATTACATTCAAATTCCATTTAGAAGGGTTGGCACTCATTTACAATCTATAATCAAGAATGCAAACAAGAACACTCAAGAACTTTTCCCTATTCTCTACATACAACGTCCCAGTATTATTTTAAACCTATTCAAACCCTTACACTAGTCCCTAGCCACCTAAAGTACACCCAATTTTGCATCTAGTTTCATTTTCATACATAATTTCACCAAACACTTCAATTGGAGAACTAGATTAGTTTTATCCCTCCTTAGAGTATTGGTATATAGGTAGTGTGCCAACACATGGGGTGTAAAGTGAATCTAGCATATCCTTTACACACTATCCCCTTCTCTCTCTTTCTAAAATTATCCTTTCAAGTTAAAGCACAAAGATCTCTTATGGATTTTAATATTAAAATAGACATACATTGAGCTCTATAGACTTCTAGGTTTTAATATTTCACTGACATGGTGACACAGACCTATTGAGTAGAACCTAAAAAACTCATATCACTTGTATAATAGTGTCAAAAAAGAACTACGGTGTCAAAAAATAAGGTGTACCAATTTTATTACTCCTATCCAATTATAAAATGAAGTGTAGGGACCTATTTTAGACACTGTATTAGTCCTATACCTAAATTCTCATACTACACAACACAAAATAAGATAAGTTAAATTTATTTTTGCTCTCTTACTATTTTTAGAAAGGTCAAATTGCAATTAAATTTCAAAAATTAGTATCCATAATTAGGAATATTATTTACTAATTTTCCCTTTATTTATTAAATAGGAATAAAACTCCATTATTCTGAAAAAATAACAAAACATAAGACATGTTAGTACAAGACTAGGTATATGCTAATAAATACACAAGTAATATATAATAGTGAGATGTTGATATAGTAATCTATGCAATCTTAGTAAATAATATACATCAACATGATCACTAGAGTTTGTGGTGTAGGAATGACTTTACCTAGATAGTGTAGTCATGTAGAAGATGCCCCTAGTGGGTATGTATATCGATGTATATCTCGATGTAGAAGTAGGATGTCCCCTCAATGGGTTGAGTTAAGTAATCAAATAAATGGATGTCACTACAAAAAATTAAAATATATCAAATGAAGCATGCGAATGTAGATAAATTGACAAAAAATAACACAGAATAATTCATGTATGTCTAACATAGTAGTATAAATGTAAAGCATGGATAATGCATACAATCAAAATATTTTTGATATTTTTGGAATATCTGAATATTTTTGAGTTTTGAAATATTTGAATGTTTTTGAGATGTTTATAAATTATGTACAATTAATCTAAGAAGGGATGATACTAATTGATGAGTATCATGGGAGACTCCCTATCATAGCGTCCTATATCAAGGAGAGGAATCATGCATGATCATGAATCATGATGGAAATGCTAAGATTGTGACTCTAAAAGTTGTATATGTTTTAAATGATATAAAATATTTAAAGTAGGAATTGATTGTGGGGTCTCCCTATAAATATAATAAGTGGGTGTAACTATGGGGCTTTTAGGGACCCATCTGGTAGTATGATAAGTTCTCTAAACATGTGCTCTATGAGTAGATGCATGAGATCTCAATGATACTACCTGTGAATAATATAAAGATATGGATGTGTATGAAGTCTATATTCTAGTGATGGATGCCTCAATTATGTCTAAATGAAACCTAGAGGAGGAACTATAACTGGTGGCAAAACTAAAACTAGTGACTATGGAATAGTAGATGGCTCTAAAGTGGGGAGTGGTAACTCATATGTAACTCCATCAAATATAATAACTTGATTAGTGTGAATTAATTTAATGCATATATGAACTATAGAAGGTAGTACTTCAATTTTTTGGATCTATGGTCGACCAAGTAACATATCAAAAACTTCTATATTGGGAACTATAGTGAATGGTATGGCCACGTGTGTTAGACTAACCTATAAAATAAGTACAATATCATTCAATAAACTCTATATGTGCCCACTAAATTTGTTGATAAATGTGTCTATCAGGGTAATATCCTACTTTGAATATACTAAATTCTGTAATAATGGCATAGTGTACATGTTCACATTGGATCTATTATCTATGATAACACTATGAATAGGATGATTATGAATGGAAGCTCTGATAAAGAGTGTATGATAATCTGAATCATGCTTGTTGGTCTTCTACTCTGAGAAAGAGATGGAAGGTCTAGCTACAACTCTAGAATTTTATACACCAATCATGTTTCTCAAAGGATGTGTCTCAACTAAAGGTACCCTATACGTATATGGTCGTAGATGTACATCATATGTATCGTGAGCCCTTGATGTGTCCCCTATTTTTTGTTTATAATGTTTAAAAAAGGGATCTAAGAAGATTTTCAAATATTTACCCTTTTTTTTCTTTACCTAAGGAGGCCCAACTAAAGTTCCCAGATCAATATGATTACCATCAATCAAATATTGTATCTTGTGTCTCAAACTAATGCATCTATTTATTGTATGGCCTGGATCCCTATGAAAATCACAAAATGCATGCTGATCATATCCCTATGGAAAAGGCTTTGTTAGGTCAAATTCCTAAATATAAGGGAGAGATATGATGTTAAATTTCAATAACTACTATAAAACTCTAGCTGGAGAAACTGGTAGATTGGTAAAGGTTCATCAAGGAGGTTCTGATAAAACCACTCATTAACTGTCAGTTGATTCTGACTCTTGATATCATTAAACTTGACTTTATATGGGACTTTGTTGTTACTCTTATTTGTTGTTTCTTAGATACTTGTATACTTTATTTTTCCTATTGAAATTAGTTTGACTTATCTTTCCTTTAGTGTGTGACACAATTCAGTGAAGAAAGAGAATTTTTTGAACATAATGGACTCAAGAAAAGTAGAAGACTCTATTTGAAGAGATCTTGTAACCCTTGATCAGCCATGGGACTAGTCATCTTAGCTAAAATAGTCTTATATCAGAGAACATAATCTGTTAGATGCTCATTTGACCTTTGTTTATGTTGTGAAACTCGAGAATATGAAACCTTATCACCAATGTTAATGCTAAAATGAGCTAGGAACATATCGACTAAAAGATTGAAATCATTAATTGAATGATTCGATAGACTATAGAACCATTGTAAATCATAATCTTTTAGGCTCCATGAAAATAACTTGGTAAGTAGCTAGTCATTTGGTACATATTCGAAGAATGCTACATGAAAATATCTCAAATGTGTCTCTATATTACCCTTGCCATCATATAACATAATCTTGAGTTGAACAAAACCTTGTAGTAAGGGTGAAGAAATAATGTGACATGCCAATTGTGTATGCAATATAGTAAAAGAATCCAAAGCCTGCGTAAGTATGGAGGATCCTTTCTCAAGATATAACACCTTGGATTTAATAGATCTTATCTATTGCACAAGGGATGAGACATTAGGAGACAAATATTTACTAGTTGTATCTAGTGGCATAAAAGTAGGTTGGGTTACTATAGGGGGTTGTTGAGACATAATTTCCCCCATAGTGTCATTTGTAACCAATTGCTCTGAAGGAATGGAATATTTAACTTGTTTATCCTTTTTAATTTCAATTATAGATTGAATGATAAGAGTTTGATCTCAGGGTTGGTCCCATAATCTTTCTCAAAAACTTTGTAGGATCAAATTTTAGTTGAGGGAAAATTCATTATCAACAATTGGTAAAAGTGGATCAATAGTCCAATGTGGTGGAGCATGAGCATTAGTGTGTACATCATCATTGTTATTTTCATAATTCTCATTATCATAGTTATCTTTATTGAAATTAGTGTAATCTAGATGTGTAAAATCTATAATAAGAACCTGAGTTGGTTGTCTATCAAAGGTAATCTCTAGTTACCAAAATTTTGGTGAATTCAGGAGGATTGTCACTAAGTATTGCACTTCATATTTAAGGAAGAGATGTAATAAACCTATGTGGCATAAGGAAAAAATTTTGGATAATAGTAGAAAATATTAAATGAATATAATCTAAATAAGGAACTAGAATATGCATAAAAATGATATAAAGTTTGCACATATGTAAAGTGATACCTCAATAAGCAAATAAGAACTAGTACATGCAACTAGGGTTTTGAAAGGTAATTATTTTTAAAAATTCTTTGAAATTTTTAAATTTAAAGTGAATTTTTGAGTGAGGTACGCAAGTAAAATATCAAAATTTATTATAAAATTTGTGATTTAAAGAGACCTAGTAGATGTAACTAGGGTTTGGAAAAATAAACATGTTTGAGAATTACTATTGAAGTTTTAAATTTGAAATGAATTTATAATTTTAATATGCTAGTAAAAAAATTAGGAAATTATTGGAAAATTACTAGAAAAAAAGTGAGACCTAGTATGGGCAACTAGGGTTTGAAAGAAAATTATTTTAAAATTACTATGAAATTTTAAAAATTTAATGCTAATTTTTTATTTTATTATGCAGGTAGAAAATCAAAAAAAATATAGGATAAATTAGTAAGAAATTTACCTTAGGGTTTCTAAGGTTTTTATGTGTGTTGGTTGAATATTTTGTCGATCAGCATACTGATAAACAAAATAGGTCTGATCAGCCAAAGTAAGGAGATTGGTCATTCAAATGTGTAGGTTTACCACATCAAAAGGAGACTAATCTCTCTTCCCATAAAGAGGAGGTTCCCTATATATATATATATATATATATATATAAAAATATATAAACAAAAAATAATACTCAAGGGTAGGACAAACCATCCATCTCTCTTTCTTTAGAGATGATGTCTGAAAATCAAAGGAAAAACTCAAGGGAAATGACATAAAACACTCCTCTTCTTTCAGAAGTACTATTTAGCAAACCACAAGAATACTCCTGGTAGTAAATGCAAAATTTAGTAAAGGATGTAATAACTAGAAAATTGAGATGTAGCACAAAGTCTTCACCTTAATTGCTCAAGAGTAAGATACGAAGGGCAATGAGGGCACAAAGTCATCCCAAGGTCCTTTACATAGAAATGAAAAGAAAACACACTAAAGTAAATTATGGGGGCACAAAGTCTCTCCACACTTGACTCTTCAAGACACCTTCCTGACTGCTATCACTAATTCTACTTGTTGAATTAAAGGAATAAAAGATATATTAAGGAAAAAGACATAAGAACAATTTCCCCAATGATAAAGATATCACATCACAAAGTCTAAAAAATCACTTGCTTTCATATTCCAATAACAAAATATGATCAACAAACTGAGCTCAAAGTCTCACAAGTGCCTTTCAATTTGGGCAGAGTTTCATTCTGATTGTCAAAAAGAGATATTTTACAATAAAAGAGAGTCCCTTATATAGCCTCTTCAAGAAGGACTCGAGAATAGTAACACATCATGTTACATTGGAATATGTTAATAAGACAGGCTGGAACTTAGGGGCATTTACCCATTTGATTTTATCAATGCAGAGAAACAAGTCACGCTATTGAAAGTTTGCAACTTTCAATGTCCACCTAGCAATCTAATCCTACCTTCATCATTCCTCCTTTCTTGGTTAATTAAATTAGGTCATGGATTCAATTTGTTATTCTATTCCTTCCTCTCTTTCTACTGGTCTTGGTCTTAAAGCTTGTGAATGCATTTGGGTCTGTAGGTTCAAAGGATAAACATCTATTTTATGAGATTTAAAATTGATGTTCGCGTGCCCGTCACTATGTTTTCAATGACTAGTTCACTGTCTTGAATTTGACATCTTTGGGCACGTTACCCCTTGGTCCTTATTCAACTTTTTTGTTTAGCACTTTCCTAGAAAGAACTTTCCCTTTTGAGCCTTAAGAAATGATCTACTTTGGGTCGATAAGAGCCCCCCATAAATGTATCTACCCTTTAGGAAGTATTCAAATGGCCTTCGAGCTTCATTATTCTCTCACCATAAAGAAGCTGAAAAGGAGACATACCATAAAGAAGCTGAAAAGGAGATCATAAACTTTGAACTCATTAAACCTTTGAACCAAAGTGGTTTAATGGTTCAACGGTTCAAGCCTTCTTTGCTTAGATGCTTGTCGATGGATATTTTTGATTAAACCAAGACACTGAACCAATCCTAAAAATAACCAAGTGTTAGAAATTCATTCTTTTGGTTGAACCCACTTGCAAAAGTCTTTGAACCTGTATAAATGAACTTTCCTACAGAGTCCATAGAAATCAAGTCTATAGAAATCAACTTGTAAAGCCCATTAAACTTAGCCTACAAAGTCCATAGATTTTCTCTTCCTACTAAGTTTATAGATTTTCTCTTCTTGTTGAATCCATAGATTTAAGCCTACAGAGTCCATAGATTTAAGCCTGTAGAGTCCGTAGATTTTTGAGAAGCTTGGAAAATGAGGAATTTGAATGCCCAAGAAAAATTTTGAAAAGGGAAGAGATAATTTTGGTCTGTAGGACCAAAATAGTTCAAATGTTGTCCCAAAAATGAGTGATATTTTTAGTGGACAATAGTTGGCTCCAGTTGGGGAACTTCTATCAATTACAAAAAGAATTAAAAGGAGTAGAATCTAGAATCTCCAGTGTCTTCATGTGTACCATTGGGATATAGAGTCATGCTACCTAGAAATGGAAGGCATCCAAAATGAAAAAAAACAAAACAAAATAGAATTAAAAACTACACAAGTATACATATATATAGATGCAATGATCTGATACTTCAAGAGTTGAAATGTTTCAGATGCTTCCCATTATGAGGCAGAGAAAAGACTGTGCCATCTTGATATTTTAGAAGAAAGCTATTTTCACCAATGTGCTAATGAATTATAAATGGGCCTCTCCAAAGAGAGTCAAACTTTTCATGCATCCCCTTTGGTCTCTCCTTTTGTCCCACAGTAGGACTTGATCCCCAATCTGGAAATCATGATTTTTGGCCTTCTCGTCAGAGAGCTTCTTTACCAGACTTTGATGAGTAGAAATTCTATCCACCACCATGGTTCTTTGTTACTCCAGATCAGTTAGACACATGATTATTTTATCAAGAGAGCTTTCATATGTCTGATCTTCAATTGCCTTTGCCAATTTCAAGGCTGACAATTCTAAGGTGATTGGTATCTCAGCATTGATACCATAAAGAAGCTGAAAAGGAGACATACCAATTGCCCTCTTTGGTGTGATTCTGTCTACCCATAGAGCATCAACCAATGTTTTATGCCATATTCTTTGATTATCATCTGTTAGCTTCTTGATGATAGTTACCAGGTTCTTATTGCTAGATTCAACTTGTCCATTCCCTTGTGGAAAATAATCAAAAGAGTGAGAGAGTATAATTCCATATTGGAAATAGAATTGTGTAATCTCCTGGAAGGTGAAATAAGATGAATTGTCATTAATAATTTTGATTGGAACTCCAAACCTAGAAATGATATTTTATTTGAGGAAGTTGCATACAACTTCTGAAGTAGCATGCTTAGTTGGGATTGCTTCTAGCCACTTGGTGAAATATTCAGTTGTTGTAATGACATAATCATGTCCAACACTTGAAGATGGGTTTATAGTCACAATAAAATCAAGTCCCCATTGCTAGAAAGGTTCTTTTATGATCACTGGCTTGAGAGGCATAGCAGCTAACTTAGGTCTTCCAACATATTGTTGACAGAGTTCACATTTTCTCACCCAATTATGTGCATCTTGGAAAAGAGTTGGCTAGTAATACATGGCTCATAAAATCTTGTGAGCAGTCATAGGAGCAGAAAAATGTCTTCCATAGGCTAGATTGTGGAAATATTTCAAAAGCTAGCTTTTTTTTCTCTTTGTCTACATAGCAAAGGAATACTCCATCTATGCTTCTCTTGTACAAGTCGTTGTCCCAAAGGACAAAATTGGCAGCTTTCAAATTGATAGTCCTCCTTTTTTTGTAATATAAATGAGTAGGACATTCACCATAAGTAAGGAAATGAGCAATACCTAAATACCACTCATTGGTAGTGGAGACAAAAAGGACTATTGGTGTCTCTTCCACTTCAGTTTCTTCACATTGTGTATCTTCTGACTTATTGTCAGCAATTAATTGGCATAGGCCTTTACCCCTGACCAGCTTTGTTAGCTTGATGTCTAGATCAAAATCTTGGATCTTTGCAATCGAATTACCTCCTTTCATGCCAAACTCCTACTGAGTTAATATAGACTTGACTGTAGTGTTAGGAACTAAGGTAGTAGTGTGTGAATTCAGAATAAAAAAGTGGAAATGCTTGACTACTTTCACCAATGCATAAGCATGCCTCTCTACATTTGAATACTTCATCTCATGGGTTTTGAGAGGGCAACTCATGAAAGAGATAGGAGATTCCATACCTTCCTTATCCTATTAAATAAGAATTGTTGAAAGAGTGTGTTCAGATGCATAGCTATATATGATGAAATCTTTGTTGTAATCTAGACAAACCAAGGTAGGGGCGTGAGCAATGGCAGTCTTGATATCTTGAAATGTTGACTTGCCTTTTTTAGTCCAACTAAAGATGGTCTTCCCTTTCATCATGTTCACAATGTGTCTAGTCTTCTCAACAAATTTGGGGATGAATCTCTATAAGAAATTCACCTTTTTGAAGAAAGAATAAATAGCATTTTTGCTTATAGGCAAATTAAGTTCTTGAATAGACTTGAATCTATCTGAGTTAATCTTTATGCCTTCTTTGGACACAATGTGTCCAAGGAATTTTTATTTTATTACTCCAAAAATAGACTTTCTAGGATTCAAGGAAATACAAATCCGGTGGTAGTGCTCCAGCACTTGTTGTAAGTGGTGTACATGATCATATTGACACTTTGAAAAGATAGGCAAGTAATCAAGGTATACCACTATGAATTTACCAATCTCATCTTTGAAATCTAAGTCCATTACTCTCTAAAAGGTAGCACTAGCATTTATCAAGCCAAAAGGCATTATATTATTCTATATGCAAATGTACCCCAAGGTGTAGTGAATGTAGTCATGTGTTGGTCTACTTCACCAACTTTAACTTGATTATATCCTAAGAAGCCATCCAACATTGATAACATTTCTAAACTTGTCACTCTTTGAAGCACTTGATCCATAATTAGCAAAGGATAATTATCTTTTAAAGATGTTTGATTCAAATTTTTGAAATCTACTCAAATGCAAATTTCACCATTCTTCTTCCTTACAGTCACTATGTTTGCAATCCATGTGGAATGATGGATTCAGAAGATGATTCTAGCATTTAACATTTTTTGTATCTCAGATAGAATAGCACTTGATATTTTTGGATTATACTATCTAGATTTTTGCTTATAGGGCATTGAATCAGCCTTGAGAGGAATGTCATGGCATATTTCATCTGGTCTGAGAGACATCAAGTCTTCATAAGAATATGCTAAGATATCTATGTATTGATGAAGTAAAGAGGTGAACTTGAATCTTTCTTCAGGGGTGCAGCACTTACCAATGTTGACCATCTTGGGATTTTCTTTAGTGGTCAGATTTACTTGATCGAATCCCTGAGAGAAACTTGAGTCTATTTGTTGTTGTTTGATGAATCTATCATGCTTGTCAAATAGATTCTCAAGAGACACTAGGACTTTGGGAATTTTGTTTCCTTTTAGCTATAAGATTTCCTCATTTATGTCTGAACTGGATTCAGAGGTTGATTCATACTTTTGAAATTTTTTGCCTTCAAAATGTAGTTGTTCAAAATTGTCTTTTCATTCCAGGAAAGAAATGATTTGATGATCATCATTGAATACTTGCCAATAATTAGCATTGTCAGAAACACTTGGTCTATAGACCAGCTCAATAGTATACCTATCTTCTTTGAAATTTGAATGAGAAACTAAGAGAGTTTTTGAAACATCAAGTGCATCAGCTTTGTCATTAGACTCTCTGGGTATGGTAGAAATGTTGAAAGCATCAAAGCTTCCAATTTGGTCTCAAACCAAGTTACGGTAGTGGCGTAATCTTTCATTTTTGGTTTGGTAAAGATTTCTTACTTGAAAAACCACTAATTCAGCTTCCCCTTTGGCATGAAGAAACTTGATGCCTTTTTCTTGAGCAGCCTTCATTCCAAGCAACAAAAATTCATATTCATCTATATTATTAGTGTTGCTAAACTGTAATTTGTATGATGAAGGAAACATATCTCTTTGAGGAGATATCAATACAATCCCAGCTCTTGAACTGGTAGAGGAAAAACTACCATCAAATTCCAAAGTCCATATCTCATCTGATCCTAATTTTTCTTTAAACTTTCCTTCATCAGAGATGGAGGATCCTCTTAGGGTGTGGAGCTAAAAGCTTCAACTATTTGTAGACACGAAGAAGAGGTTGCTGAAGAACTAGAAGCACTGGCATCGGTAGCATGACCAACGTTGATCAGATACAGTGCAGAAGGAAACTGGTGATGGCAACTAGTCGGCCGATGTCGGTAGTACCAGGCAAGCAAGGACCGGCATCAATCGCTTGTGTATTCCAGAATTGTTGTTGACAAACAGTCAGTTAAGTGAAGCGAGTGTTTGCATGTCAAATGACTAATTATAATCATGAGCTGCGTGTCTAATTATTGTAGTTAGATTTCTATTTTTGTAACCATGGGATTCTATTTAAAGACCCATGAGGCATGTATTGTAATTATCAAGAAGGCAAGTAAAAGCATTGAAGCAAGCAAGGTCAAGGAGATCTATAGGTGTAAGGTCAAAGAGATCAGCTGAAGCATTCAAGGAGGGATAATAACTCAGGCTATAGAGTTGGTTTTGGTTGAGAAAGAGAGAGAGGGAAGAAGGTCTTGAGGTGTGGCAAGCCTTTGAGGTGGAGGAAGAAGTGGCATCTTCCTTATTGTATTTTCTTCTAGTAATATCTAATACAAGAGTGTGTATTGTCTCTCAAATTCTTTGTTGTCTCAAGTTTCTAGTTACTTTATCATTCTGGTATAATTCTATGTTTAATTACTTATAAGAAAGTAATCAATTGTGCTTCCATTGGATAAGGGGTCACCTAACAGTTGGTATCAGATCTACGATTTGTAGGAAGTAGGGTATTGTTTTTTATTACAGGTCACTCATAAGTTTTTTGTCAGGTAAACCCCCAGAACAATAAACATGCTCTGATCCCTACTGAGTTAGGATCTTGCTCTACCAATTAGAAAACATGTGATTACTTCTTTTATTAGCAACTAAACACGGAATTATACCAGAATCAATAAGTAACTAGAAATATGAAACAACACAGGAATATGAGAGACAATACACAATTGTATTAATAATCACTCAGAAGAATATACAATAAGGAAGATGCCACTTCTTCCTCCACCTCAAAGGTTTGCCACACCTCAAGACCTTCTTCCCTCTCTCTCTCGGTCCCAACAATCAACTCTAATATAGAATTGATGTTCACCTATCCAACCAATCAGTAACACGTTGCCAGTTCACCAAGTACACAACCGTACTCCAAGTAGATCTCCTGCTCTCTACTGTTACCTACAAATCACTAGACCTTACTCACCATGCAGATATCTCTACACCCCTGAAGAACCCTTGTCCTTGCCTCACTAAGTCGTTATGATTCTTCAACTAGTACCCCGGTGGATCAGCTCCTTGACCTTGCAGACCTTGCAACTCTCCCTGATCATACACACTCAGCACCCCTTAGAACTAGGAGGAGCTACACTAGCTCTCTCTAAAAGCTCTATGGCTTTCTAGCACACTTTTACAATACAATCATGAGTCCATAAATAGATCTCATCCAAACAATAATTAGACAATAATACAATAATTAAATCTGTAGCTCTTAGTCTAAGAATAGCTCTAAACATGCAAACACTTGGTTCATTAGCCAACTGCCTGTAATGTACTCACAGCTTGAACCACAGGTGACCAACGCCGGTCCCTGACTGCCTGGGGGTGCCGACACCAGTCGATACATGACCGACGTTGGTTGCCTTCCTATTTCCCTCCTGCCGTCGTCAGTTGTCCTGACTGATGCCAGTGTCTGTGACACTCCGCAACTCATATGCAACCTCCATAACTTCTCTTGTTTGCATCTTGGTGAAGCTTTTAGCTCCAAAACCTAACATTCTCCCACTTAGAGATAAACAACTGCACCTATACTTGTATCTGTAGCCTGTCTAATCTATTTCCTGGTTTGTATCCCTCTTCAAGATCCATCCTGAAGACCAACCACCACACAACTTGTAATGTTATACCTGTCATTCAAGTAACCTGCCACAACCGAACCTACACATCCATGTAGTGAAGAACTTAACCCTACATAACAAGAATCCCTGCTGCTAGTCCCACTGAATTGCCCTCCAGTACTCCTTCCCCAAATTGGCTCCATACTTTTTGACAACCACCACTGCTTGGGAAAATTCAGATCTACAATAGACCTCATGTGATTTCAAACCCTATTTCAAGCTAAGCTTGAACTGTCCAGCCATTGGTGTGCTTTCTGATTCTACATCCTGAACTCTGCCAACACCGTCTTCACATCAAATCCCACTAGAGATAAAATCTCCATGTCTCTTATGCCAAAGAATTTTGATGCTCCAAATTCTTCATGACACACCTCTGAACTAACCTTACCTTTTAGCTCAGCAAATCCCTGTATGTACCAAAACTGCTAGCAAACCATCCACATACAATAACTGGATAATGTCGCGACTCATCATCCACCTAGTAAGAATAAAATCACAATAGTTACACTGACATTTACTGAAGCCATGCTTAGTCATCCACATGTCAAAACCTGTACCACTGTCTTGCAGCTTCTTCAAGACCTTATACCTTAGCCTTCTGTCTCTTTTATCCATCCACTCTCTTCTTTAAAATGGGAATCCATCTCTCTTAGTGCTTTCTTCCAGCTGACAACTCTACCAACAAATACCTATTTGGTTCTTCTCCAAGGACTCACACTCCTCATCCATGCCAAGCTCCCACTGTATCTGGACTCTACCTACATTGCCTCTTCACGTCTTCCTAGTTCTCAACCATCAGTAAGCAATATAAAGAAGGTGAATAATGAATATGAGGTTCACTTACCCTTTCTGACCTCCACATGAGCATTTGAGACTTCCTGTCTGCCCAATATCCGTTCTAGTGACCAATCTCAGCCACCTCCCAGTCTACTCCCGACCGATGTCGGTTCCCTGCACTAACCTTGACTGTCGACATCGTTTCCCTGGCCGATACCGGTATCCTTTCTACCGCTATCGGTTCCTTCATGACCGACGTCGGTCTTCCTGCTGCCGACATTGGTTACTGTCTGATCGACACCGGTACCTGTGTTTGTCTGTGAGTGATAAATTTTTACCCGTGAGCTCTCTGTGGATCAAAATCCTAATCAAATCAACCCTGCTCTGCTCAGAATAATTCAATTCCCTCACTTGATCTCTGTCCGTCATCTCCTCCATGAACACAAAGGCTTTCTAGTTCTTTAGCTTGTCAAAAACATATGTCATCCGCTTCAGAACCTGCATTCTCCTTCTACATATGTAACCAAGCCTACAAAGCCACATCTCTGTAATAGAAGGTGAATCAGTAATATAAGTAGATAGATAAAGGATACCTACTTTCTTACCACCTTCTAATTCAAGTATATCCACTGTGAGAGTTACAGTATATCTCTCATCACACAAATTTCCTAAAGAAATTAGACTCATCTCCAAGACCGGTACTTGCATGACTTCCTTCAACCACTGTGTGTCATCCATCTACAATTTTAGCTTCACTTCCCCTTTGCCAATTCTTTGACAAGGCTCACCAGCTCCTAAATAAATCTCTCCAAAGTCTCCAAAGACATACCCATGAAAAGATGCTCTATTTCGAACTGCATGGAAAGAGGCAATAGAATCTGTGAACCAAGATTCTACTTTATCCAGAACATCCTGTGCAACATCACCTGCAACATCTGCTCCTCCCTGTTGATCTGCAACCAACCAACAATCTTTATTTACTTGCTCTTTCTTTCCATCAATCAAACCATTCGTGCTATTTAGTTTCTCCATTCGTAGCTTACTTCCTTCTACCATTGCTATACTCCCACTCAATCAAAAACACCTGTGAGTAACCTGTAATCAACAAACACTACCAGATCTGAAACCACCTGTTAGTAACCCAACTTGAAGCTCTGATACCACGTGTCAGGGAAACCCCCAGAACAATAAACATGCTCTGATCCCTACTGAGTCAGGATCTTGCTCTACCAATTAGAACACATGTGATTACTTCTTGTATTAGCAACTAAACACGGAATTATACCAGAATCAATAAGTAACTAGAAATATGAAACAACATAGGAATATGAGAGACAATACACAATTTTATTAATAATCACTCAGAAGAATATACAATAAGGAAGATGCCACTTCTTCCTCCACCTCAAAGGTTTGCCACACCTCAAGACCTTCTTCCCTCTCTCTCTCTCTTGGTCCCAACAATCAACTCTAATATAGAATTGATGTTCACCTATCCAACCAGTTAGTAACACATTGCCAGTTCACCAAGTACACAACCGTACTCCAAGTAGATCTCTTGCTCTCTGCTGCTACCTACAAATCACTAGACCTTACTCACCATGCAGATATCTCTACACCCTTAAAGAACCCTTGTCCTTGCCTCACCAATTCCTTATGATTCTTCAACCAGTACCCTGGTGGATCAGCTCCTTGACCTTGTAGACCTTGCAACTCTCCCTGATCATACACACTCATCACCCCTTGGAACTAGGAGGAGCTACACTAGCTCTCTCTAAAAGCTCTATGGCTTTCTAGCACACTTTTACAATACAATCATGAGTCCATATATAGATCTCATCCAAACAATAATTAGACAATAATACAATAATTAAATCCACAGCTCTTAGTCTAAGAATAGCTCTAAACATGCAAACGCTTGGTTCATCAACCAACTACCCGTAATGTACTCGCAGCTCAAACCACAGGTGACCGACGTTGGTCCCTGACTGCCTGGGGGTGCTGACGTTGGCTGATACATGACTGACATCGATTGCCTTCCTGTCTCCCTCCTGTCGTCGTAAGTTGTCCTGACTAATGCCGGTGTCTGTGACACTCTGCAACTCATCTGCAACCTCCGTAACTTCTCCTGTTTACATCCTGGTGAAGCTTTTAGCTCCACAACCTAACAATCTCTCACTTGGAGATAAATAGCTGCACTTATACCTGTATCTATAGCCTGTCTAATCTGTTTCCTAGTTCGTATCCCTCTTCAAGATCCATCCTGAAGACCAACCACCACACAACCTATAATGTTATACCTGTCATTCAAGTCCCTGCCACAACCGAACCTACACATCCATGTAGTGAAGAACTTGACCCTGCATAACAAGAATCCTTGTTGCTAATCCCACTGAACTGCCCTCTAGTAATCCTTCCTCGAATTGGCTCCATACTTTCTGACAACCCCCACTGCTTGGGAAAATTTAGATCTACAATAGACCTCATGTTATTTCGAACCCTGTTTCAAGCTAAGCTTGAACTGTCTAGCCATTGGTGTGCTTTCTAATTCTACATCCTAAACTCTGCCAACACCGTCTTGACATCAGCTCTCACTGGAGATAAAATCTCCATGTCTCTTATGCCAAAGAATTTCACTGCTCCAAATTCCTCATGACACACCTCTGAACTAACCTTACCTTTTAGCTCAGCAAATCCCTGTATGTACCAAACCTGCTAGCAAACCATCCACATACAGTAACTGGATAATGTCGTGACTCATCATCCACCTGGTAAGAACAAAATCACAATAGTTACACTGACATTGACTGAAGCCATGCTTAGTCATCCACCTATCAAAACCTGTACCACTGTCCTGCAGCTTCTTCAAGACCTTATACCTTGGCCTTCTATCTCTTTTATCCATCCACTCTCTTCTTTAAAATGGGAATCCATCTCTCTCAGTGCTTTCTTCTATCTGAAAACTCTACCAACAAATACCTATTTGGTTCTTCTCCAAGGACTCACACTCCTCATCCATGCCAAGCTCCCACTGTATCTGGACTCTACCTGCATTGCCTCTTCATGTCTTTCTAGTTCTCAACCATTAGTAAGCAATATAAAGAAGGTGAACAATGAATATGAGGTTCACTTACCCTTTCTGACCTCCACATATTTGTTCCAGTGACCGATCTCGGCCACCTCCCAGTCTGCTCTCGACCGATGTCAATTCCCTACACTAATCCTGACTGTCGACATCATTTCCCTATTCGACACCTGTATCCTTTCTACCGCCATCAGTTCCTTCATGACCAATGTCGGTATTCCTATTGCCGACGTCGGTTACTGTCTGACTGATGCTGGTACCTGTGTTCGTCTGTGAGTGATAAATTTTTACCCGTGAGCTCTCCATGGATTAAATTCCTAATCAAATCAACCCTACTCTGCCTAGAATAATTCAGTTCCCTCACCTGATCTCTATCCATCATCTCCTCCATGAACACCAAGGCTTTCTAGTTCTTTAGCTTGTCAAAAACATCTGTCATCTGCTTTAGAACCTGAATTCTCCTTCTACATATGTAACCAAGCCTACAAAGCCACATCTCTGTAACAGAAGGTGAATCAGTAATATAAGTAGATAGATAAAGGATACCTACTTTATTACCACCATCTAATTCAAGTATATCCGCTGTGAGAGTTACAGTATATCTCTCATCACCCAAATTTCCTAAAGAAATTAGACTCATCTCCAAGATCGGTACCTACATGACTTCCTTCAACCACTGTGTGTCATCCATCTGCAATTTCAGCTTCACTTCCCCTTTGCCAATTCTTTGACAAGGCTCACCAGCTCCTAAATAAATCTCTCCAAAGTATCTAAAGACATACCCATGAAAAGATGCTCTATTTTGAACTGCATGGAAAGAGGCAAAAGAATTTGTGAACCAAGATTCCACTTTATCCAGAACATCCTATGCAACATCACCTGCAACATCTGCTCCTCCCTGTTGATCTGCAACCAACCAACAATCTTTATTTACCTGCTCTTTCTTTCCATCAATCAGACCATTCATGCTATTCTATTTCTCCATTCGTAGCTTACTTCCTTCTACCATTGCTATACTCCCACTCAATCAGAAACACCTGTGAGTAACTTGTAATCAACAAACACTACTAGATCTGAAACCACCTGTTAGTAACCCAACCTGAAGCTCTAATACCACGTGTCAGGGAAACCCCCAGAATAATAAACATGCTCTGATCCCTACTGAGTCATGATCTTGCTCTACCAATTAGAACACATGTGATTACTTCTTGTATTAGCAACTAAACACGAAATTCTACCAGAATCAATAAGTAACTAGAAATATGAAACAACACAGGAATATGAGAGACAATACACAATTGTATTAATAATCACTCAGAAGAATATACAATAAGAAAGATGCCACTTCTTCCTCCACCTCAAAGGTTTGCCACACCTCAAGACCTTCTTCCCTCTCTCTCTTGGTCCCAACAATCAACTCCAATATAGAATTGATGTTCACCTATCCAACCAGTCAGTAACATGCTGCCAGTTCACCAAGTACACAACCATACTCTAAGTAGATCTCTTGCTCTCTGCTGCTACCTGCAAATCACTAGACCTTACTCACCATGCAGATATCTCTACACCCCTGAAGAACCCTTATCCTTGCCTCACCAAGTCCTTATGATTCTTCAACCAGTACCCCGGTGGATTAGCTCCTTGACCATGCAGACCTTGCAACTCTCCCTGATCATACACACTCAGCACCCCTTGGAACTAGGAGGAGCTACACTGGCTCTCTCTAAAAGCTCTATGGCTTTCTAGCACACTTTTACAATACAATCATGAATCCATATATAGATCTCATCCAAATAATAATTAGACAATAATACAATAATTAAATCTGCAGCTTTTAGTCTAAGAATAGCTCTAAACATGCAAACGCTTGGTTCATCAACCAACTGCCCGTAATGTACTCGCAGCTCAAACCACAGGTGACCGACGCTGGTCCCTGACTGCCTGGGGGTGCTGACGCCGGCTGATACATGACCGACATCAGTTGCCTTCCTGTCTCCCTCCTATTGTCGTTGGTTATCCTGACTGATGCAGGTATCTGTGACACTCTGTAACTCATCTGCAACCTCCATAACTTCTCCTGTTTACATCTTGGTGAAGCTTTTAGCTCCACAACCTAACAATCTCCCACTTGGAGATAAATAGCTGCACTTGTACTTGTATCTGTAGCCCATCTAATCTATTTCTTGGTTTATATCCCACTTCAAGATCCATCCTGAAGACCAACCACCACACAACTTATAATGCTATACCTGTCATTCAAGTAACCTGCCACAACCGAACCTACACATCCATGTAGTGAAGAACTTGACCCTGCATAACAAGAATCCCTACTGCTAGTCCCACTAAACTGCCCTCTAGTACTCCTTCCCTGAATTGGCTCCATACTTTCTGACAACCCCCACTGCTTGGGAAAATTCAGATCTACAATAGACCTCATGTGATTTCGAACCCTGTTTCAAGCTAAGCTTGAACTGTCTAGCCATTGGTGTGCTTTCTGATTCTGCATCCTAAACTCCGCCAACACCGTCTTCACATCAGCTCCCACTGGAGATAAAATCTCCATGTCTCTTATGCCAAAGAATTTCATTGCTCCAAATTCCTCATGACACACCTCTGAACTAACCTTACCTTTTAGCTCAACAAATCCCTGTATGTACCAAAACTGCTAGCAACCCATCCACATACAGTAACTGGATAATGTCACGACTCATCATCCACCTGGTAAGAACAAAATCACAATAGTTACACTGACATTGACTAAAGCCATGCTTAGTCATCCACCTGTCAAAACCTGTACCACTGTCCTGCAGCTTCTTCAAGACCTTATACCTTGGCCTTATGTCTGTTTTATCCATCCACTCTCTTCTTTAAAATGGGAATCCATCTCTCTCAGTGCTTTCTTCCAGTTGACAACTCTACCAACAAATACCTATTTGGCTCTTCTCCAAGGACTCACACTCCTCATCCATGCCAAGCTCCCACTGTATCTGGACTCTACCTGCATTGCCTCTTCACGTCTTCCTGGTTCTCAACCATCAGTAAGCAATATAAAGAAGGTGAACAATGAATATGATGTTCACTTACCCTTTCTGACCTCTGCATGAGCGTTTGAGACTTTTTGTCTACCCAATATCCGTTCCAGTGACCGATCTCAGCCACCTCCCAGTCTGCTCTCGACTGATGTCGATTCCCTACACTAACCCTAACTGTCGACATCATTTCCCTGGCTGACGCCGGTATCCTTTCTACCACCGTCAGTTCCTTCATGACTGACATCGGTCTTCCTGTTGCCGACATCAGTTATTGTTTGACTGACGCCGGTACCTATGTTCATCTATGAGTGATAACTTTTTACCCATGAGCTCTCCATGGATCAAAATCCTAATCAAATCAACCCTACTTTGCTCAGAATAATTTAGTTCTCTCACCCGATCTCTGTCCGTCATCTCCTCCATGAACACCAAGGCTTTCTAGTTCTTTAGCTTGTCAAAAGAAATTTGTCATCCACTTCAGAACCTGCATTCTCCTTCTACATATGTAACCAAGCCTACAAAGCCACATCTCTGTAATAGAAGGTGAATCAGTAATATAAGTAGATAGATAAAGGATACCTACTTTCTTACCACCATCTAATTCAAGTATATCCGCTATGAGAGTTACAGTATATCTCTCATCACCCAAATTTCTTGAAGAAATTAGACTCATCTCCAAGACCGGTACCTGCATGACTTCCTTCAACCACTGTGTGTCATCCATCTGCAATTTCAGCTTCACTTCCCCTTTCCCAATTCTTTGACAAGGCTCACCAGCTCCTAAATAAATCTCTCCAAAGTCTCCAAAGACATACCCATGAAAATATGCTCTATTTCAAACTACATGGAAAGAGGCAAAAGAATCTGTGAACCAAGATTCCACTTTATCCAGAACATCCTGTGCAACATCACCTGCAACATCTGCTCCTCCCTATTGATCTGCAACCAACCAACAATCTTTATTTAACTGCTCTTTCTTTCCATCAATCAGACCATTCGTGCTATTCAGTTTCTCCATTCGTAGCTTACTTCCTTCTATCATTGCTATACTCCCACTCAATCAAAAACACCTATGAGTAACCTGTAATCAACAAACACTACCAGATTTGAAACCACCTGTTAGTAACCCAACCTAAAGCTCTGATACCATGTGTCAGGGAAACCCCCAAAACAATAAACATGCTTTGATCCCTACTGAGTTAGGATCTTGCTCTACCAATTAGAACACATGTGATTACTTCTTGTATTAGCAACTAAACATGGAATTATACCAGAATCAATAAGTAACTAGAAATATGAAATAACACAGGAATATGAGAGACAGTACACAATTGTATTAATAATCACTCAGAAGAATATACAATAAGGAAGATGCCACTTCTTCATCCACCTCAAAGGTTCACCACACCTCAAAACCTTCTTCCCTCTCTCTCTCGGTCCCAACAATCAACTCCAATATAGAATTGATGTTCACCTATCCAACCAGTCAGTAACACGCTGCCAGTTCACCAAGTACACAATCGTACTCCAAGTAGATCTCCTGCTCTCTGCTACTACCTACAAATCACTAGACCTTACTCACCATGCAGATATCTCTACACCCCTGAAGAACCCTTGTCCTTGCCTCACCAAGTCCTTATGATTCTTCAACCAGTACCCCGGTCGATCAGCTCCTTGACCTTGCAGACCTTGCAACTCTCCCTAATCATACACACTCAGCACCCCTTGGAACTAGGAGGAGCTACACTAGCTCTCTCTAAAAGCTCTATGGCTTTCTAGCACACTTTTACAATACAATCATGAGTCCATATATAGATCTCATCCAAACAATAATTAGACAATAATACAATAATTAAATCCACAGCTCTTAGTCAAAGAATAGCTCTAAACATGCAAACGCTTGGTTCATCAACCAACTACCCATAATGTACTCACATCTCGAACCATAGGTGACCAACACCAGTCCCTGACTGCCTGGGGGTGCCAACGCCGGTCGATACATGACCGGCATCGATTGCCTTCCTATCTCCCTCCTGCCATCGTCAGTTGTCTTGACCAACGCCGGTGTTTGTGACACTCCGCAACTCATCTGCAACCTCCATAACTTCTCTTGTTTACATCCTGGTGAATATTTTAGCTCCACAACCTAACAATTTTCTGATTGAGTGGGAGTTCAGCAATGGTAGATAAAAGTAAGCTACAAATGGAGAAGTTTAATAGCAAGAATTATCAACATTGGAGGATGTAGATTGAGGATTATCTGTATCAAAAGGATCTATACTTACCGTTGGGTGGGGTTGCATGCAAGCCCATAGATATGAAGGATGAAGAATGGAGTGTTCTTAATCGGAAGGCTCTCGGTTCCATAAGGTTGAGCCTTACATCATCTGTGATTTCTAGCTTATCACAGTGCAAGACAATGGAAGAGTTGATAAAGTCTTTGGTGAATTTATATGAAAAGCCCTCAGCTTCTAATAAGGTATATCTTATGAAGCAGCTATTTACTTTGAAAGTGCAAGAAGGTGGATCGATACATACTCATCTCAGTGATTTCCATGGTTTGGTAAACCAATTAGCTTTAGTCAATATTGTTTTTGATGATGAGGTAAAGGCTCTCTTGATTTTATGTTCTTTGCCTGAAAGTTGGGACAGTTTGGTTATGGTAGTAAGTAATTTTGCATCTGCTTCTAAAATATTAAAAGTTGATGATGTTGTGAGTGTGATCTTGAATGAGGAAATACACAGGAGAAGCACAGGTGAATCATCAGGTAATGCTCTAAGTGCAGAAAGTAGGGGAAGGTAAAGGGATAAGATTGAGCAAGAAAAATCAAGGTCGGGAAGGAGATTCGAATCCAAAGGTGTTACTTGCTAGTTTTGTGGAAAGAAAGGACATACAAAGGAGTGTTGGTTGAGAGATAAAGAGATCAACATGCAGGTATTGAAGAAGCAAAGGATGCAAATATTGTGGTACAAGATGCTCTCATACTTTCTTTGGATAGTCAGGTAGGATCATGGATTTTAGATTTTGGTTCATATTTTCATGCATCCCCAAACAGAGATTTGTTCCATGAGTATGAATAGGGAGACTTTGGAGTGCTTTATTTAGGGGATGGTACGCCTTGTCAAATAGTTGGCAAAGGGAAAGTGTAGCTGAGATTGTAGATTGACAACACATGGGTGTTGAAGGAGGTCATGCATGTTTTAATTTTGAAGCAGAGTTTGATTTCTGTAAGAAGGTTGGGTGATGAGGGATGCACAATAACCCTCCTAGCAGATTCTTGGAAGGTTACCAAGGGAGCACTTATTCTATCAAGAGTTAAGAAATTAGATACTCTTTATCTGTCTACTTGTATTGTTGATTCTACTTCTAGTTTATCTACTTCAACTGTAGATTCGAAGATGTGGCTTAATAGGCTTGGTCACATGAATAAGAAGGGAATGGACGTTCTTGATTCAAAAGATATGTGTTTAGATTCAAAAAGCATAGATAGAGTTCATTGAAAAAAAAGGAAATTTAATGCTTTTGATAGGAACAAAGAAGCCTTGGTGTTTATGGAGGAGATGAAGGATAGAGATCAGTCACAGGGGCTAAATAAATCTGAGCAGGGCAGCATGGACAAAGGTTTGATCCAAGATGAGCTCGTGGATGAAAAATTCATCACTTGCAAAAAAACACAGGTACTGACACCGGTGCTCCCATGGCACTGGCGTCGGCCAGACAAAAACTGACATTGGTCATGTGCATACCAGTAGGGTTGGTAGGTTGGGCAGGAGAAGTCAGACGTCGGTCATCAAGATCGACATCGGCAGGGGGGACATCGGCGTCAGCCAGGGAAATGACATCGGCAATCAGGGTCAGTGCAGGGAACCGACATCGGTCAAGAGCAGACTGGGAGATGGTTGAGATCAGTCACTAGAATGGATGTTGGGTGGACAACAAGCTATCAATAAGTCTCAAACACCCATATAGAGGTCAGAAAAGGTATGTGAACCTCATATTCATTATTTACCTTCTTTATATTGCTTACTGATAGTCAAGAAATAGGAATATGGAAGAAACAATGCAAGTAAAATCTAGAAATAGTGGGAGCTTGGCATGGATGAGGAGTGTGAGTCCTTGGAGAAGAACCAAACAGGTATTTGTTGGTAGAGTTGTTAGCTGGAAGGAAGCACTGGATAGATGGATGGATTCCCATATTAGAGAAGAGAGTGGATGGACACGTGAGACAGAAGGCTATAGTATATGGTCTTGATTAGGATGCAGACAATGGAGGTTTGATCATTGTATTTTATCTTTACCAGGTTGGATAATATTAGTTACATTATCTTGTTACTGTATTGTGTTACTTGTTGCAGGGTTTCATATATAGGGAGTTTTTTGAGCTAAGGGTAGAGTTGGTTCAGAAGTATGTCATGAAGAATTTGGGAGCAGTAAAATTCTTTTGGCATAAGTGACAGGTATAACATCATAGGTTTGCATGGTGGTTGGTCTTCAAGAGTGACTTTGAAGAGGGATACAGAGCCAAAGGATCAAAATAGATGGTGTACAAGTACAGGTACAGTAGCAGCTATTTATCTCCAAGTGGGAGATTGTTAGGGTGTGGAGCTAAAAGCTTTAACTGTTTACAGACACGAAGAAGAGGTTGCTGAAGAACCAGAAGCACCAGTGTTGGCAGCATGACCGATGTCAGTCAGATATAGTGCAGAAGGCAATCTGTGACGACAGCTAGTCAGCCGACGTCGGTAGTACCAAGCAAGCAGGGATTGGCGTCAGTCGCCTGTGTATTCCAGAACTACTGTTGACAAACAACCAGTTAAGTGAAGCGAGTGTTTGCATGTCAAATGACTAATTATAGTCACGAGTTGTGTGTCTAATTATTGTAGTTAGATTTTTATTTTTGTAACCATGGGATTCTATTTAAAGACCCATGAGGCATGTATTGTAATTATCAAGAAGGCAAGTAAAAGCATTGAAGCAAGTAAGGTCAAGGAGATCTACAGATGTAAGGTCAAGGAGGTCAGCTGAAGCATTCAAGGAAGGATAATAACTCAGGCTATAGAGTTGGTTTTGGTTGAGCAAGAGAGAGAGGGAAGAAGGTCTTGAGGTGTGGTAAGCCTTTGAGGTGGAGGAAGAAGTGGCATCTTCCTTATTATATTTTCTTCTAGTAATATCTAATACAAGAGTGTGTATTGTCGCTCAAATTCTTTGTTGTCTCAAGTTTCTAGTTACTTTACCATTCTGGTATAATTCTATGTTTAATTGCTTATAATAAAGTAATCAATTGTGCTTCCATTGGATAAGGGGTCACCTAATAGATCCTTCTTCATCTGTATTATAGCCTACTAGTTCTTTTGTTGTTCTAGTTGAACTAATTTTTGAGTTGACACTTTCAAGAAATATATCAGATGTTTCATGCCTTTCATTTATAGACAAAAAGTATTTACCCATACCTATGGATTCAAAAAGGATTTGAGCTTCAGGGGCTAATGTTTGGGTGACCACATATTTTGCCTCTTTTTAGAGAGCAACCTCTTCATTATGCCTTGTACAGGGATCCTTGCCTCAGATAGATCCATGCTTAGTTCTCCTCCCATGTCCTTAAAAAAATTTCATCTAATCAAAATGCCATAAGATGATGGGACGTCAGCCACCAGGATAGTCATCTTGATTCTCTTGTCTAGAAAGGCTGCAAATTTAAATTGGGCATCTTTGGTTTGCCCCAGTAATGGTACTTGTTTGTTCTCCATGGACAAATATCTCCCAAATGTCTTGGTCAGTGTGAGACCAAGAGACTCATCTACTTTAGTAGGCATGACATTGTCAGATACACCTAAGTCTATAATACAGTTACTCAGCTTGTGGCCATTAATTAATAGGGAAACATAAAAAGGTTCATTTTTTCCAAGAGCAACTGGAGGAGTAATGACAAGATTATTTGGAATAGGCATGTTCTTTGGAGAATCAGGAGTTACCTTTTTATCTTTTGTCTTGTAGGGATGGTTTGGTTCTTGACATATTGGACCAACTTATTCAATTGATCAAGATTGGACTGCAAATATTTGAACTCAGACATTTCTATTTTTGTCTTTTTGACATGATCAATTATGTCAAATGGCTGAATTGAGCTAGGTAAAGAGAAAGTTACTTCAACTTTCTGAGTTTTAGGAGGGATGGGAGGTGGGCTAGTTTGTGAATTTTAAATAGAAGGGGAAGGAAAAATTGATGTATTTGCCTTTTGGGTGATTACCAGATCCTTTGAATGAAAAGGTAAAATAGTTCCATGCTTAGCAATCATGACTATTGGCTACGATTGTTCTTCTATCTTCTCTTTATTAGCTTGCTAGATTGATTAGTTTTTGGATCTAATAAACACTGCATATGATCCATCAAAATCTTCTCCTTTGCTTCTTAGTTCATCCTGGTAGTTCAAGAAACCAATGTGGGAGTTGCCAGCTGATTCTTCTTGATTGTCTTTAAGGAGATCAGTGTCATTTTCTTGATTCAATTTAGGTTGGAAAGAGAACTATGATTTTGCTTCAAGATATCCCATTACTGAACTAGTTGGAGGAGATTCCAGGGCAAGTTTCCCTTGTGGGGGAGGAAGGTGATTCTATTTCCCTTGATTCTTGGCATCATTGCCTTGATATGACTGATTTGGGAATGTCCTTCTATATGAAGGAGCAAAAGACATTCCTTGAGCCATTTACTTTTTGAGAGCAAGCAACTCATTTGCCAATTTCAGCACCATTAGATTTGTGGTGCTTTTAGATGAATATTCAAAAGATAATGAAGCTCTATTTCTATTTAGATCTCTTCTTATCTTCCTTGCTAAAATGAAATCATCTTCTACCTCAGTGGCTAAATGTTGACCTGTAGCAAGATCTATTTGACCAACACGTCTTAAGAGAAAACTTAATTTAGGTAACTGAGAATTAATGAAAAAGCATTTGATATTTTCAGCTGTAAGTTGAGTAATTATAGGGATTCTATTCCTTAATTTATCAAATTTGGCTATGAAGTCTCTCATAGGCTCATAAGGCTCTTTCTTCATATGTGTAATTTGAGCCAGAAGTGCATGTGCATCTTCTATAGGTTTGAATCTGGCTTTAAACTTATCTTTAAGAGTATTCCAATCAGTCACTGACTGAGTCTATAGATGATAAAACTAAATATCAGCAGCACCTTGTAGTGTCTCCACAAAAATTTTGACTGCTACATCTTCAAATTCTACTCTGATTAATCCATAAGCTATGCTGAAGGCTATAATGTGTTCATTAGGATGAACTTTCCCATCACCATAGAATTTGAGAAAATTCTTCCTTGAACTATGTGGAAGCTCATATAGAGGTGAAGCAAGATTGAGAGGACCAAAAGTATTACCCCAGGGGCCTTGAACTGCCATTGTAGGATTATGAAAAGGAGGGATAACAAATCTCATAGGGGTAATTATTGGCAAAGCTTTATCAACAATAGAAGTAGATACTTTGTTTGGCAATAGAGATCTGACTTTAGTAGGAGGAAAGCTCTAGGTTCATTAGAGATAAGATGGTGAAGGAAATAGATCAAAATCACTTTACTGTACCAACTTGAATACAGGGTCATCAATCCCTTTAGCCCTTTGGCTTTGTGTATACCTTGAATCTACTAGATTGTGAAACAAAAATGAAAAAGAATTGACCTTACTTCAGTTAAAGCTTGAGGCTTTAAAGTGTGCATTCTTTTCCGATTAGTGTGGAAGTGAATGGTAAGGCTATAAATGGATAATGGATTTTTGATCCCCAGCAGAGTCACTAAAAACTATTGGTTGAATATTTTGTCGATCAGCATACTAATAAATAGAATAGGTCTGATCAGCCAAAGTAGGAAGATTGGTCATCCAAATGTGTAGGTTTACCACATCAAAAGGAGACTGATCTCTCCTCTCATCAAGAAGAGGTTCCCTATAGATATGCCATATATATATATATATATATATATATATATATATATATAAATAGAAAATAATACTCAAGGGTAGGACAAACCATCCATCTCTCTTTCTTCAGAGATGATGCATGCAAATCAAAGAAAAAACTCAAGGGAAATGACAGACAACACTCCTTTTATTTCATAAGTACTATTCAACAAACCACAAGAATACTCATGGTAGTAAAGGCAAAATGTAGCAAAGGATGTAATAACCAACAAATCAAGATGTAGCATAAAGTCTTCACCTGAATTGCTCAAGAGTAAGATACGAAGGACAATGAGGGCACAAAGTCATCCCAAGGTCCTTCACACATAAATTAAAATAAAACACACTAAAAGCAATTATGGGGGCACAAAGTCTCTCCACACTTGACTCTTTAAGACACCTTCCTGACTGTCATCACTAATTTTGCTTGTTGAATTAAAGGAACAGAAGATATATTAAGGAAAAAGACATAAGAATAGTTTCCCCAACAACAAAGATATCACAACATAAAGTCTGAAAAATAACTTGCTTTCTTTTTCCAATAACAAAATATGATCAACAAACTGAGCTCAAAGTCTCAAAAGTGCCTTTCAATTTGGGTAGAGTTTCGTTCTGATTGTCAAAAAGAGATATTTTACAATAAAAGAGAGTCCTTTATATAGCCTCTTCAAGAAGGACTCAGGAATAGTAACACATCATGTTGCACTAGAATCTATTAAGAAAATAGGCTAGAACTTAGGGGTGTTTACCCATTTGATTTTATCAATGCAGAGAAACAAGTCACGCTATTGAAAGTTTGCAACTTTCAATGTCCACCTGGCAATCTGATCCTACCTTCATTGTTCCTCATTTCTTGGTTAATTGAATCGGGTCCTAGATTCAATTTGTTGTTCTATTCCTTCCTCACTTTCTACTAGTCTTACTCTTAAAGCCTATTAATGTATTTAGGTCTATAGGTTCAAAGGATCAATGACTATTTTATGAGCTTTAAAATTGACGTTCGTACGCCCGTCACTATGTTTTCAATGGCTAGCTCACTATCTTGAATTTGATGTATTTAGGCATGTCACCCCTTGGTCCTTCTTTAGATTTTCTATTTGGCACTTTCTCAAAAATAAATTGCCCTTTTGGGCCTTAATAAATGATCCACTTTGGGTTGATAAGAGCCCCCCACAAATGTATATACCCTTCGAGCGGTCTTTAGATGGCCTTCAGGCTTCTTTATTCTCTAACATATAGGTAAGTTCTTCCCTTAGATTTATTGTTTCACATCTTCCCAAAGGGAAGATGACCTTTCAACTTTAGGGATGTGTCCTACAATTTGGCAGCTGAGAGTCCCTCGTAAGGGCACCTTCCCTTTAGGGTCCTTCGATGGCCTTCGCCTTAGAAGTCTCTCGCAGCCTTTTCCTTAGTGGACTATTTCTCAAGCTTTCTCCATGGGTATTTTCCCACAGACAAAAAGTATGTGAAATTTTTTTTGTTTGAAATATCCATGAATTCCTTTAGGATTTCCTCCCACGACTTCTCTGAATTCTTTCAGACTTTTTGTCCAAAGGAATTCCTTCGGACAAAAGTCTGAAAGAATTATGACTGTCTACCTTCAACATAATTTCCAAAAGAATTTACCTTTGTGGCCTTCTTCAAAAATGACCCTTCTAAAGGGTGTTTTTGTTGACCAAGTGCCCTCTACAAGGGCACTTGTCTTTTAAGAGGCTCTTTGAACTTTCTGAGTGAATTGCTTGGTTGAACTAAGCTATTGAACCGTTTGATTGAACCAAATGTTGAACCGCTCCATTGAACCAAGCTTTGAACCAAAATGGTTCAAGTTAATGGTTCAAGTTGATGGTTCAATTGAATGAACCAAGCCTTTGAACCAAACAGATGAACTAAGTTGTTGAACCATTTTTTTGAACCTACTGTTGAACCATTTGTTTGAACCAATCATTGAACCAAGTTTTGGTTCAATGGTTCAAACAAAGCCTTGAATTGACTGACGAACCATTTGATTGAACCAAAGGATGAACCAAAGCATTGAAACAAAGTAGATGAACCACCTGAGTGAAATAAAGTGTTGAACTACTTAGTTGAACCAAGCCATTAAAACATTCCTTTGATTGAACCCACAGTTGAACCGAAAGCGTTGAACCTTTTGAACTTTGAACTCATTGAACCTTTGAACCAAAGTGGTTCAATGGTTCAAGCCTTCTTTGCTTAGATGCTTGCTGATGGATATTTTTGATTGAACTAAGGCATTGAACCAATCCTAAAAATAACCAAGTGTTAGAAATTGATTCTTTTGGTTGAACCCACCTATAGAAGTCTTTGAACTTGTAGAAATGAACCTGCCTATAGAGTCCATAAAAATCAAGTCTATAGAAATCAACCTATAAATCTCATTGAACTTGTCCTGTAGACTCCATATATTTTCTCTTCCTGTTGAGTCCATAGATTTTCTCTTTCTATTGAGTCTGTATATTTAAGCCCATAGAGTCCATAGATTTAAGCCTGCAGAGTCCGTAGATTTCTGAGAAGCTTAGAAAATGAGGAATTTGAATGCCCAAGACAAATTTTGAAAAGGGAATAGATAATTTTGGTCTGTAGGACCAAAATATTTCAAATGTTGTCCCAAAAATGAGTGATATTTTTGGGGGACAACAATGTGTAAATGAAGTAAGTCAGGTTCACCAAATGATTTATCAATTTTAGGAATATTTGTATATTATTCCTAGTTTAGTTAAAGGGTATGAGTATTAAAATCAGTACATAAATATGAAATTTTTAAGCTAATGATTTGAAAAGTTTGATTACAATTCAAATATTTTTAAAAATAGTAATAAGATGGAAAAAAATAAAACTTAACTAGAAATTGGTTGATATGGCTAAGATAAAGGCTAGAATTCACTATGCAGGCTTTGGACACTATCAAAAACTAATATTTGACCTTTGTTTTATGATTGGATAGGAGTGCACTAGGATTGTAGTCCACCTCTATCATTTTTGTCCTAAGGATCTAAGCTTTTTGGGTTTTGTTCGGTAGGTATGTGTAATCCTATCCATGAAGTTTTAGTAGTTAAAAGTTTATAGAGCTCCTTGTAGAGCATATTTTCCATTCAAACCCTATACTTCCATTTTGATTTGACTAATTTCTAGAAAGAGGGGGCATTAGTGTGTTTAATATTCATTAGACATGGATCCACACTCCTTATGTGGACACGTTACCTACATACAAATACTTTGAAGAGGGATCAAGCCATATATAGTTCTCCTACTTGATGTGTTTTATGCAATAGTGTGTATGAAGATTTAAAATGCTAAACCATATGTGCTTGAGATGGCTAGTGATAGGTGTAAGTATTTAAATAAGCTTGTAAGTATATTAGATGGATTTATGTAAATAATAGTGAAGATCACTTTAGTGGTCTTGCTTGTATTCTTGATTACTTAGTGATAATTGCCAACCCTTTCCAAATAATCTTTGGATGGGTTTTTATAGGGATCTATTGGTCATGGGTTAAATGTACTCACATTAGGCTGACAAGAATAAGGATGGGTACTCACATTAGGCTAACAAGAATAAGGATGGGGAATGGGAAGGAATTTACCATTGGGGCCAAAATTACAGTTAGACAGGAGATCTAAAAGTGGATAAGAGTGGCACTAGCACTATAGTCTAAGTGTGGCACTACTATCCTAAGTAGACATGACCTAGGGGGATTGATTTGTCTTGGAAAGAGCAATCTGGATTAGCTAGGACTAATTTTGGAAGGTTATGGATGACTAGAAATTAGTGAAAATAAACCTAAGAGGGTTAGGAAAGCAAGTAAGAGGGACCTATGGGTTAGGTGTCCTTAGCCATGATCAAGTTACCAATTTTTACATTTTGTATGACTATACTAACTCAATTTTGACTTGAGTTCATGTGGATTTGACCTCCTCTTCTCACCTATATGCCACATTAGCTAGAGCTTCTAGTATTTGTTGTATATGTAAGATTTCAAGCCATTTTTCAAGATTTATCTCTTAGACATGAATACACTCTATGAAGATTGAGATTTTTAACTTTTTGAGATGAATAAAATGATTGTTTTTATATTCCATATTCTGGTATATAGTGTAATATTGGTTTTATTTTCATATGTGGTAGATCTTTCTCCCTTGTCAAGTCCTGATATCACCTAGTTATTAGTAAGCTAAGTTTTTAGGTCATGTTTCAATGTTTGATATAATTTGTATAAGCTAACAATGGATATAAGTGACTAATTAGTGCTTTGAATCATGCATATTCCATCATTTCCCTCAATCTTTAATCAATTGATAAAACCTCTACATGAAATACTAATGCATAGGAGTCAATTGGGGTTGTATATTCAATCATTTGTTTGCCTTATCAATGTTTTAGGAGATCAAATAGAGTGGATGAACTAGAAATATAGGTGTATCACCAACAATAGAATTAGATTTCCCTTTCAATATCTCTCTAACACTTTTCATCCAGAAATTATAGTAGGTTTTAGTATTATTGAGAAAATTGATACATCAAAGGATCTAGCCTCATTAGAACTAGATGTCTAATCTAAGTTCAAGTGTCCCACACCTTAGAATATTCCAATGTTAGTCTAGGTGTGAAGGAGTTTTAGAGAAAAATATGTTAGCCTTCAAGCAGGGTGTTATCTGGGCTACTAATAGTTTTGGAATGCCTGGTGAGATATAAATTCATCCATTAGAGTACAAGTTTCCAACATATTCATCTTTAGATCTAGTTTCAAGTACTCCTATGGTCCTTATCTCAAGGTAAAAGTCATATGTATGTTCATAATTTTAGTTATCTTCATGATTTTCTAGGCTATGGTAGCCTATAAAGGAGGTTTCTATTACACATCTCCTTATCAATAGTTTTAGTATATTACATATTCATCTCATCCTCATCTAAATGAGCCGTATTCATTCCAAGAGAAACCACCCTTCTAAAAATATTTAAATTTTCATGATGAGATGGAGGGAATGAAAAGGGTAAACCAAATGATTGTTGAAGAGATATTAGCAATCAGGTTACCAATCTCAGATTCTAAGGTTAATACCTCTTGCCACCCCATATCAATATCCATGGATTCCAAGTCCGTCTCAACAAGAAATTTTCCCAATCATGCCTATTACTACAATACCTTCAATACCAGGTGCTTCTAAACCCAATTTTCTAACCTAGAATTAAATATAAAAGCCAAGCATAAGCCCAAATGTTGAAACAATAATCCTAAAATCACTATTGATATTTATCCCTCACCCCTCCCGTCTTGAGAAACCAATTATTTTCCTCCATGGAATTTTTTTTAGGTAAATATACAATAGAGAGAGGTGATATTTGTATAGGTTTAGCAGCCTTAAGATCAAAATCAGATATATATATCAACACCATTACATTTATCTAATCTCCTAGAGTATTTTTAGGGATCTACCATGCCACTTTTGGAGAAAGAACCTCTCTTTTATGATAAAAGTGAACAATATTTAAATAAAGAGATATAAAATGAAGTTGACTTAAGTGATCAATAAGATAAATCATGATTGGGACACCACTAGGCAAGGACAAGCATGTTTCAGTCTTTCATGATGCCAAAGAATAAAAAGTTTCAAATGAAAAAAGAAGATGTTTCTCAAGATCTTGGAACATTTGATAAGGATGAAGTAAAAACTAATATTTCTTTGGAAGGTAGCCTTGAAGATCACTCACATAGAGCCATTTTTGAGATAGATAATATTCTTGAAGAAGATGATCATTAGCAGTAACTATACCATGATTTCTTGAATGAAGTTAAAGAGCTTAAGATGGTAGATTTAAATGATGAGATAGAACATCAATTTGATGCTTCATCTGAGCATTTTAGTAATGATTTAGAGCTTCAAGAAGGTAATTATATTTTGGATATGCCTAGGCAAGATTATTTGGAACTTCAATGGATAGATGAGATGCCATTCTTTGCTAAAGATGAAGATGAAACAAGTGCAATAGATTAAGAACCTTCATATGACTCCACCAAAAGGTCATAAATATGTGATCAACATGTTTCAAATTGTAAGGATACTAATGAACTCCATGTCTTTTCAGTAGATCATGATGAAATGGCCTTTTGGGATGACTTGGAGGGTTTTTATTCAAAGTTTGATATCCCATCTCCACTCTATGATGAGCTTGAGGAATGTCCTATAAAGAATGTTATTGCATTTAATCATCAAGAAGAAATAAATGACATATTACATAAATGTTTGAAAACTTATCATGAATTTGACTATCTTAACAAGCCACTACCTCAAATGGAGTATAATGAGGATACTAATTTAAACATTTTAGTTGAGTTACCAATATAATCATTGAATGAGAATGTGTCAAATCATGATCAACATATAAATGATGTATAATTATAATTTTTGATGCAATAAAGAAGAATCTAGGAAGAAGATGATTGGGTCTTAGATCCATATCTTTAATCCATGCACTTGAGAATGAAATTAGGAGGTAAAACTACATCATCAAGAAGAAATGAACATAAAAGTGCTCCTATCTGTAAGAAAAAGCCATAAAAATGAAGCAATCACGTTTCAAGGTTGTATGGAGGGCCAAATGGCTTTTCATTTGATCCTAGAGGAAAAAATATTATTTTATTTTAGCTATTTTAGGTTTGTTTTGTTTCAATAAGTGAATAACATAAGCAGTAATCTGCTTCCCTTTTATTATCTTTTCCCATTTTCCTTAGTTAGATGTCTTTGATTCCTAGTTTAGTTTTTGTTTTCCTTCAATCTTGTTGTGTCACAATCAGAAAAGGTATTACAAAGTCCAAAAGAGTTTGTTTACCAGTCAAGAGAGTAATCAAGTCAAAGTTGTATGCTCCAGTTTACCATTATTACTTAAAATTTGATAACATTTTTTTATTATTAGGCTAGTTAACCCTTGTGAGTCACTCAAAATTCTGGTAATTTATCCTATCAAGGCCAAATACCAACCCTTGTAATTCAAAACTTTTCCCAGTACTGTTAAGCTCATTCATATCAACCTAAAATTGAGTATTTTGACCTAAAAGGGGAGTTTTTAAATCTTTAAATGATAAATTTAGTATTAAAAGGTCATAAAATAGGTCAAATTACCTTGAAATACTTTTAATTATATGAGATTGGCCTTAGTCTAAAGTTTTAAAAGATAAAAAGGGGGTTTAATGCCATTTTAAGTCAAAAAGAGCCATTTTCATCCCCCACATGCCAATTTTGGCCTTGTAAAGTGTGTAATGGCTTCATATTTATTTTAAAATGCTAATTTTCACATTGACTTCCTTTTCATGCAAATAAAATGGTGTATCTAAACTTGAATTATCTTCAAAAGCCAAGAAAGGGCTATTTTATTTCATTCTTTAAAGTCAAAGTATGGAATTCCAATCATCTGAGCTCAAGAATAGGAAAAATATGGTATGATATAGATCTGATAATAATTTCATGGAAATTGGGGGTCATACAGGCCCAAAGTCATCACCAGGTACTTTGCTAGTTTGCACAAAGAGACCTTCCTTCAGGTTTGTTATTGGTATAGATTAGAGAGTGTAGATACAGGGCCAAATTTTAGGTAAAAGAAATTAGACTTAGAGAGATTCCTAATGGATTAAGTTTTTCTATAATTGGTGCCTCTACCCTCATGAACCATTCATTTGAAGTCAAGCTAATTTTTGCATTTTTGTATATGTGAAGGCAACTAGTTTTCCTCACCAGGGCATAATTTCAAGAAAATTACAATTTTTAGAGCTTTTCAGGAACCTAATCCACATTTCCATGACCTCCTTAATTCCTTATTCACACAAGGTCAAAATAAGATCATAAATATAGCTAGTGTAATCTATAGTTAAGCATGTTTTCAAAGAGATATTGTATGATCTTGGAGAGATAATGAGTTTTCAAGATTCTTTGGTTTTATCCATGACATATTTTTTAGTCATTTTATCATGTTTTTAAACTATTTTTATTAAGAACTTCTCCTAAGATTCATGTCTTATCCCATCTCTGTGCTTTCAAAGTGTCTCAAAAGGCCAATTTAACATATTTTATGTTTTATTAGAAAACTATGTTTCATTTTTAATGTATTACGTTCCTCCAATGTCTTTCATGATGGTATATCAAGTAGAGGATGGTTACATTCTTCCATTGAACTCATAATGCCATTTTTAACATCCTTATAGTGCTCTTAACCACCTCTACCTCACTCACTTCTATGAACACTATCACAAAATTGCCATTCATACTATGTATGGTTTCCTTCCACTCACCATGCATGCTTTCACATCATCTTTTTCACTCCCCCCTCCTTCCATTCACCTCTATTCTACCATCTATTCCCACATTTTCACCCCATCCATTAACTACCTATCAAATCAGAACCCAATTTTAGATTCTCCTCTATTGGTTCCCATTTTTAGGGGGGAATATCTCATCCCGTACCTAGAGCATCCAACTCCTATTTTTATCTCACAACTTTTAAATACAAGTTACAAGACAAAAAATGGAAAATGTAGACATCAAGATTACATCACATACTTGCATGACTCCTTGTGTCAAAACCCCCCTTCATCACCTTTTAATAATTAACCTTCCTAACCCATGTCTTCAAATTAAAATATTTAATTAAGTTAATTAAAACCCACTTAAGCCACCTGGTCCTAAAACTACTTCTTACCCTCTGAGTCACCTTGAGACTTAGTCTCCTAATTCTAACTACGTATGACTTGTTCTCACCTCTAACATAAATTCCTAATTAACTACATTCTTCATAGCCTCACATTTTTACGATTTTCTAATAGACACCACACATAGCAAGAGAATGAATAAAAAATGGGATAAAAATATCCCTTTTAACTATTCTCATGCCATTGATAGTAGTCAACCCTCAATCAAGGTCGATGGGATAGCCAATGTCAGTTACTTAAGTAAAATTACAATTTGGTATTTGGGTCACAAAATGAAGAATTAAATCATAATATTTTGGCAATCAGAGCATCCTACATTCACTTTTGACATATAAGCTTATCATTACTCTACATAAATTGATCCAGATCAAAAATTGATACACTACATAGAGCTTGAACTCTTGAGGACCAGTATCACAAGCTTGTCTTTTTTATTCACCCATCAGTTCATCAAGCCTCATTAGATTCATCTATCTGACAATTATAGTTCACCAATTTCACCAACTAAGTATATCTTGGTGTTTTTTAAGTCTTTAAATCATAATTTTATAGTTAATTTACATTATACCATTTATTTTTTCATGAATCTTGACTCCTTTCATGGAGTTGTAAATCTCCCCAACTACTTCTCTCTACCCCAACATACTAACCATTTATTTAGACTCCCCTGAGTCTTACCCACCTCCTGACAACTCTTCCCAACCTCATAACTTGACCATACTCCCATTCTCCCTCTCAAAAAAGCCTTCTCAAGCTCATTCTAATACTACTACCCCAACCTATATCGATGACCCCAACAGACATCGGTGACCCCAGGTCAACATCAACTACCCCAACCAATAATGATGACCCCAACTAATATCGGTCCTTTAACCGATGTCAATTACTATGTTTTTGAACTCGCAACCTCAGAATCACCTATCAATCTTCCTAAAACATATACCTAACTTATCAGCCTACACTATATTATCTTTTACTACTCTTAGACTTGTAACATAGTAACTCTCTCTCTCTCTCTCTCTCTCTCTCTCTCTCTCTCTCTCTCTCTCTCTCTCTACTTTCATTTAATTTAAACTTTGTTTTAAAATAGTAGACTATCATCCTAAGGATGTTTCATGCTTTTTGAAACAAGGGCATAGCTTGGTAGTCTACACATATCTCTATTAACAACTATTTTGTGTAGTGTTTTTTATCTACAGGTGTCTTCCTACACAACCACAGAGGGGAATCTACAAAGTCTATAATGGTGCACATTTATCTAGGTTTTAATCACTTATCCCTAACTCTCTCTCTCTTTTCTATTTCTCTCTTTGAATATAAAATAATCTTAAAATGTAGTGAAACACATCCCTAGCCTATAAGGGCATGTACCCCTACCCACTACCCAACCACCTAAATATAACTACCCTTATGTACCTTCAACCCAAACATTGACATCCACTTACCAATATGTTGTAACTTTCCAACCTTTTATCCACTATTAGTATGTCCCCCAACCACTACAATAATATGCATCTTATAACCTTTTGGGTACATAAACCTAAGTGGACATAATGAATATGATTATAGAAAAGATGACCACTTTAGAGTCATCTATTTAGGGTGTTCACAACATCTTGTCATATGACCAAATATGTAATGAGCCCATCCATCCATTTGTACCTATCAGGCCATATCATCCCTAATGAAAAATTCCCAAGTTCTCTACATTTCAAAGTAAGGAGGATCCCCAAAAACACCTTAGGGAATTTAGGCATGATTTTTATCTCATTACCTATGATGATGCCCTTCTTCTTTGAACCTTCCCCATGTCTCTAGCTGGTTCAACACTAGATTGGTATAATGACATACCCAATCACTCCCTTTTCTCCTTCACCCAACTAGTGCAAACCTTCTTAGACCAATTTTTTATCAATATCTCTAAGAAACTTTCTATTACCAACTTCTACTCTATCTATTAGTTTGAGGATAAATCCATTTCCAATTTTGTAGCTCATTGGAGGAACCTAATCAACCAACTTTCCTTCTCCCTACCTCAACCAAAACTCATAGAGCTCTTTAATCATGCATGTGCCAAGAATATCTCCTATACACTACATGTTAAAATATTTCAAACCTTCTAAGAATATTTTATCATGGCATGTAAGTTAGAGAACCAAGCCATTGATGAAGGAAAGCTAAAGCTCAAAACAAAAACTCAACCTAACAACCCAATGAGGCCTCTTCCTCCAAGTTAAGTAACTAGCCCAATACCAATACCAAGAGCAAGGGAATCATAAATATGGTTTTCCTTAAAGCTTCTCTTCCACCTTCCATCAACCAACCAAATCCCTCTAGTTCCTCAAATCAAAACATGAGGAACCAAAACTAGAAAAACCATAAGCAATTCACTCCACTTGGAGAATCCTATACTTCCATCTTGGAGAAGTTATTAAAAACCAACATCATTCAAATTTTTCCTATCAAACCTCCCCAGTAGTTTGATGCCTCTCATCTTACACCTATTTAGTTCAACAAGAATGATCTATGTGTCTTTCATTAGGTAATAATACATGATGTTAATAGGTGTAACACCTTCAAGAGCCTTTTATAATACTTCATTGACAAGGGGGAAATTAAATTTAACAACCATAAAGCACCATCAAACCAAGACCTTGATATATTTAGGCAACCCTTTCCAAACCATGATCCTACCAAGAATGAGAAAACAAACATTGAGTTTTCTCATGATACCCATAGAGTTAACATGGTCCTTGATGCACTCATTACTGAACCATCTAGTACCCAATCTTATAGTCTTCCACCTCTTCCATCTCTTGAGATAGTGGACTTACCTTCCCTTCCTTCAGACACTTAAATCAAGGAAGCACCATATTTTCCCCTCTACTTATTAAGGTAGTGAAGCCACTAGTCTCCCTTTCAATTGACATATAGGAATAACCAATCATCGCTACCTTATCTTCACCTTTAGCTACCAAGAAAACCACCCCTTTTTAAGAAAATATTCTTAAAGAATAAATCCCCATATCCATTCCTCCCATATAGGATCCACCTATCTCAACCTTTCATATTTTGATTGAGGAAGAGGAGAAGGTTACCACCCCCTTCCCCCAACTTATGGGTCTATCATTTTAACTTACTACCTAATGAGATAAAGTAATCTATAAACCATTATATAGACTAGTTCATAGATTGGAATTTCTTTCTAAACCCAACTTAGACTTAGCTACCTTTTGGTAACAACTAGGTCTCCCCTATATTAACAGATTGGAATTTTCAACCCCTTCTTTGGTAGACCAACCCACCACTTTTATTGACCAACTTATTACCATATCTACTCAACCAACCCCCAACCACCTAAGTCAACCAAGACCCAAATTACAAAAGCCTATTCTATTACCCCAACCAAAACAACTAAAATCCTTGTTACCTTCCCTACACCAAGCCTTTGTCACCCATATATGAAATTAGACCTAACCCCTTCAAACCCACTAACCAAGTTACAAACTAAAGCAACCAAAGAGGTAAAACCACCTAAGGCTCAAAGCCCCAAATTATACCTCTTTCAACCTTTCCCTCCATTTTAGGACATCATCCCTCTACCTTGAATAGGAGTCCCATTATCTCTACCAAGACCCCACCACCTATTTTGGTCACATCTTCACAATTGCTTTCCAATGTACCTCTCTTCATTGCACTATTAAAACATAAGCTATCTACCTTGAAATCCTCCACCTCTATCTCATAAATCTCTTTGCATAAAATGAAAGCATTAACCAAGTGCACCACCTTATCTAAAGCACCTATCACCCAACCTTCTCCTAAATAATGTCATACCCCAACCATCAAAGCAAGGACCACTACACCTTTAGCTAATTATTACTTATCCATTTTCCATAGGTTATTTCAAACTTCTTTTTTGTCTTTTCCCACTATCAGACTCTTTAACCCTCTAGCTTCAAAACCTATCTAGTACAATGACCACCATATGCATTCTTATCACAGGACACCCAACCATGATATAGAGAATTAAAAATCCCTCCAAAATATTATCCACCAAATTTATGATAAGGATGATCTATTAATAAATGAACCTTGTATGGGCCCCATACCTACCCAATGCTTACCTACTCTTGCACTCTCACCTAAGAGTGAAGACAAGTCTAATTAGTCTAGTACTTCAACCTCTTCTTCTATCCATACTAGAAATGTGGTTATGAGATCACAATAGAAGGATAAAGGGAAATATAAGGTGTTTATTATTTATATGTATCCCTCTTACACATCCCAACCAACCCACACCCAACTATCTCCATCTTTGACCAAACCCAATACGTCTATTTTAGGTACCTCCCAGTCTAACCCCTTAAAATCCATCTAAAGAGTTATCCTCAAGAAACTTCACCAGACCTCCATAAATATGAGCTTGTATGAGTTGATATATACATCTCCCCATCACCCCCATGCACTAATAGAGGCTCTAAAATACATTAAGGTCAAACCCAAAGACCCCCAACCTATTATAACATTTTTTGGTACTCTTCAAATTTACAACCTTGTTACTGTGAAGGATTTGAAAATACCTTCCATCCATTCTAAGGACCCAAATCCCCATCTCTTTATTATTACTTACATCAACCAAAAGTACATAAAATAGGTCATGATTGATGGGGGAGCTAGTATTAACATCATCTCCTCCCATGCCTATAACCAACATAGCCTACTCGATAATATCATGTCCAAAATATCAGCTATCCTTTGATCATTCAATGATACAATGGCCACTACCTTAGGAACTATCATTTTTCATATTAGTTTAGGAACCCATACACTCCCCAAAATTTTATATATAGTGGAAGGTGAATTTTAATACAATGTTTTGCTAGGATGACCCTAGATTTGCTCCATGGGTTGTGTCCCCTCCACCCTTCACCATTGTATTAAGTTTGAGCATGAAGGCTAGACCATCACCATACCAACTGACCCAAGTCCTTTCTCAACATGTAACATGACTTATCACCCCAATGATGTCCTCATACCCCCATACAACACACCCTCAGTAGCTAAACCCAACCTTCAACCACCAAAATGGATATCATATACCCTTCCATTAAAGAGGCATCAACTAGTTCTTCTATCCCTTTGAACCAAATCCCCATCATGAACCCTTTAGAATCAATGTTCCATCACCTTTTTCTAGGGGAGTATCACATTATATCCCTTAAGGATTTCCCTAATCCTCATGAGTATGGGTAACTCATAAACTATTTGAGATATGACCCTAATGTTGGAACTATCATTCCCTTTGGACCTCTTCACCATCAAACCCATTTTTTTTATGGGGGACTTAATAAATCCCTTGGTGCTTCTACCACCTCTATTCCACCTTGACCATTCACCATCATTTTCACTTACCTATATAAACCAAGCTTCACCAAGACATACCTACATTGATGTGCTTATAAATGCTTTGGTCTTGGGAAATATAAGCATGGCCCACATGAATTGGTCACCATTAAAACTAGGAAACCTCATGAGAATCATCGACTTTGTTTCATCCTACTTAGAAAGAAGCAACCCAAACCACCTACCATTACCATTATTGAGGAAGATGTCCCTTCTCCACTAACCTCACCTCCACTTACGTGTGAGGATGATGATATCATCCCACCTAAAAATTTATTCATCAAAATGATCAGCCTTAGACCCCTAACTTATCAAAAAGAAGGGGCAACCATAACCATCCCTTTGATCGATCCTAAGATAATAGGAGAAGACTCTCCTATCATTAACACTATTTAGTGCTAAGATGTTGATTCTATTCTCACCTACCTTAGTGCCCCAAATTTATCCATCCATAAATATTTTTCTCCCAAGACATCAACCATGTTAAATTAATCCACCATCGATATCAACTTGGGCACATAGGACAACCCCCACATTATCAAACTTATCAAATTTCTAAATGTTGAGGAACTTTGGGACTTCTCTTCTTTCCTCCAAGATTGTAGCATATCCTTCACTTGGTCTTAAAGTGACATTATTAGAATTGACCCTACCATTGTTACCCATAACATAGTCACTAACCATGATGCCAATCCTATCAAATAGAAGCTTTGATGTATGCACCCTCACATAGCCCTTCTTGTTAAAAAAGAGCTTTAGCATCTTCTATCTATCAATTTCATTCAACCCATTAACTACCCCTAATGGGTCTCAAATGTCATACATATTACCAAAGCCATAGGGGGACTATGCATTTATGTGTACTTTTGTGACCTCACTACATTTTCCCCAAAGATGACTTTCCTCTACCAATCATCAACCAACTAGTTGATCTTACATCTAGACACAAGATGTTATCTCTCATGGATGGATTCTTGGGTTACAATCAGATCTTAATTTCCCCTAGAAGTAGCACAAAAATGCCTTTTCCACCCCTTAGAGAACATTTTTCTATAAGGTCATGCCTTTCAGACTAAATAATGTTGGTGAAATCAGCCAACATGCCATGACCTATATGTTCCATGACCTTATCCATAAGATTGTTGAGGACTATGTGGATGACCTTCTCAGAAAATCCAAACTATGAAAAGATCACTTGGTCATTCTTAAGATCATCTTTGAATGCCTCATCTATTACCATGTCTACTTTAACCCTAAGAAATGTAATTTTGAGGTCTTGTTAGGAAAAATTATTCATTTTATTATTTCCCTTCATGGAATCAAATTTGATCCTACCAAGATAAAATCCATCCCTGACATGCTTCCTCCAACCAACCTTAAACAACTCCATAGATTTCAAGGGAAGATTCAATATATTCATCATTTTATCTACAAGATTTTGAATCGATGTCAACCATTCCACCACCTTCTAAAGAAGGATGTCTCTTTCAAGTGAAATAGATACTATCAAAAGGATTTTGATTCACTCAAAAGGTACCTTTTGTCTGCACCTATCCTCATCCCTCCCAAGGATGACTAACCTTTCTACCTATATATCTCTACCACTGACCATTCCCTAGGGGAAATGTTGGCTCACCAAGATGAGCAACATAAATATCAAGCCATCTAATATTATCCACACACTTGTAGAGTATGAGACTCGGTATACCCATACTGAGAAACATTTTTTGGCCTTAGTCTTCATGGATACCGAACTTTGCCACTACCTTTTTAACCATAAAACCTATATCATAACGAACACCAACCCACTAAAGTACATGCACTCTAAGCCATACCAAAACTAACATATGGATAAGTGTTTTATGTTCTTAATAGAGTTTGACCTTGATTTCCTTCAGCAAAATTCAATTAAGAGGTAAGTCATTACTGACCAATTGGTTAAGGCACCTTTAACAAACAACCAACCTCCTCTTCTTGAGTTCCCCAATGAGTCCATCAAAACCCTCTCTTAGGCACATTTCACCTATTTAATCACCATGTTCTTTGATGGATCAAAGTGTTAACATGGTGGGGGATTAGGTATCATCCTTATCCCCTTTGATGGTCAACCTTTCCCTTTTTCCTTCAAACTTGATTTTAAATGTACCAACAATATGGTTGAGTATGAAGCCCTAGTGATAGGCCTTCAAACTTATATAGCCCTAAGAGTTAAAAAAATCAAAATTTATGGTGACTCATAACTTTTGGTCAATTAAATTAATATATCTTACTATTGTAAGAATGATGTTTTGTAATAGTATAAAAAACTAGTTGACAAACTCTTAATATCATTTGAATACTACTGCATCTAATCAACCCATGATCTACTAATAATTTCAATGATACCATGGCTTCCATTTCCTCTTAAATACCATCCACACCCTTGAATTCTAAGTTATATATTGTTATTCATAGGTTAACCTAGCCTTCCTAGGTCAAACTAGATTCTCCCACCATTTTCACTATAGAAGATAACCAACCTGACTTTTTGTATTAGTAAACCTTCAACTATCTTAACCTTGACATAGTTCCTTTTGGCCTTTAAATTAATTTTGAAAGAGTTTTTATAGAGATTACCTTGTGTTATACCATATTAGGAGGTATCCTTTATAAGCATAGTTTTGATGGTCTTCTCTTTTGTTTCTTATGCAGTTAAGAAGCCTTTCATGCTATCAAGAAAATATATAATGGTATCTATGGAGGCCAATTTAGTGACCTCATTACAATTAATCACATCATTTTCCTAGGATATTATTGGCTTACCCTTAACCAAATATGTCATGATTATGTGAAAAGGTGTGTTGAGTTCTAACAACATGCCAATTTGCATTATGTGCTTAGCCATAGTCTTTTAGTTTCTATTGATTTTTGGCCCTTCTCATAATGGGGTCTAAACCTCATTGGAAAAATTAACCCCCATTCCTCATGGTGACACAATTACATCATCATGAGAGATTTATTTTCCAAGTGTATAGAGGCTATTCCTTTAGTCTCGACCAAAGTAGAAAATATTGTCAATTTTATCAACCATCATATTATCTACCATTTTGGTGTTCCTCACAATATTATAACCAACAATGGTAAATACTTGTATAAAAATCAATTATAGGGTCTATATGATGAAATCATCATTAAGTTAATATTGTCCTCACCCTATCTCCCTCAAGCTAATGTATAGGTAGAAGCCTCTAACAAAACTCTTAATAACATGCTAACTAAAATGGTCAATGTATTTGGTAAAGATTGGCATATGCACATCCTCTTCACTTTATGAGAATATCATAATATAATTATAACCCCTACGAGTTATACCACTTTCTCTCTTGTGTTTGGAATGGAGCTAGTATTGCCTCTTGAAGTCCAAATCCCATCTCTTTGCATATATTTGTAAGAGCTTATTTCTGAGGATGATTATCATCAACATTATTTAGCTTATCTTGAACTAATTGATGAGCATAATTTAGTATCCCTTACCCATCTCCATGTCTATCAAGATCATGTCAAGAGTGCCTATAACAAACACCTTAAAGTTTAAGAATTTAATATTATAGATCTTGTCCTAAAGGAAAATCAACATGTCACGAATATGGAAAAAAGTAAGCAGGGCAAGTTTACTTTTTATTGGATTAGACCTTATATCATAACCCACAAGTATGGATCAGGAGCTTACCAGTTGTCTTCTATCAAAGGCCACCTAGAACCTAAGCCCCTTAATGATTTGTATTTGTATCTATTATTTTGTTAAGAAAGATCAAGTTCACCTTTTGTCTAACTTCAGGTCATCCCTTGCTATCTACTTACATTCTATATCCCTATTTTAGGGGAAATTAATTAAAATTGAATCATGTGATTATCTGTCATTAGCATATACTTATCTTAAACAATAGGTATCATGGCTCTACCTATGACATGGTTCTCATGGTACTTTACACACCTTCACAAGATAAATTCCCATGGTCGTTGTCACCTAAACCTCTTTACACCTAATCAACCTTCTTGTGATTTTAGTTTTTCCTTCATAAAGTTGAACCACTAAGCCAACCTAATCAGATATATTTCAATAAATAATAAATCAATAAAAATTAAAACCCCATCATTAGCATTCATGGGTCATTTTTTACATTCATAGACTACTCCCTTCAAGGATAGATGTTGAAAAATTATTTGAGATTGCCACAATGTAAGGTGGATTTCTCCCTTGAACGATAGGTATCAAAAAAACAAAAAGAATCAAATAAATCAACTTAGACCACTCCCTTTAAGTATGGCTACATAAAATATTATATTAAAAGCATACATTTTTTATGGAAGCTTCTTTCATTGATCAGCTTCCCATATATAGCAATCATATATAGATCCATCATAACATTCATAGTAAAAGTATTCTAATTTTGAAATCCATAATTGGATTTTGAATAGAAAAATAAGGTAGAATATACAATTTGATTTCACAAGTAGACTTCTAACATCGATTAGTCTACATAGTTTGGCATAGACTTATTTGTACTAACTCTTTGGACACCTACAGAAGAGGCATGCTAGCCTCGCAAGAAGGTTTCAGTTTCACCCATATCCCCTTTACTCCCTATAAGCAAGGGATTTTTGAGCTTACTTGACATTATGTGGTCAGGATACCTCTTAACCAACTAATTAATGCTAATGTGAACCATTTAAAAGGCTTATGTTTATTAATCGAATTAAACTTTGTTTTTGTTTTAGTCCTTATCAATGAAGATTCATTTTTCCCTCTTCTTATCCTAGCATGACTAGTTGATATTTTCATTATGATGTTTTACCTCTTCATTATATTATTTGGTCTCTTATTTAGTGTTTTTAATTAAAATACCTCATGTGTCTTATCTTAAACATTAATAACAAGCATAACTATAACAAACATAATAATATCACAACATCCATAAGCAATTAAATCAACCAACCATTTTTCCACCACATGTCTAAATCTAAAATAATGTAGTATTTACTCATTTATTATGTCATATGTATAAAAAAAATCAAAACCATCTGACACCTAGGTGCATCTACATTAGTGTCTAGCAATTCAACCATAACATAAACATAATCCATGATCACATATAAACATCACACCATAAGCATTAAACATCAACACCAAACCATGAACCATGAACATGAGCATAAATAATGATCATATATATAACTCATGAGTCAAATAGCATAATGTGTATAAGTAGATAGACATGTCTCTCTCAAAATGTACATCTCACCATATCAGATCATAGGTTGTAATCAAAATGATATATAAAATGTCATAATCTAGTTATATCTATGCCCTAGGGGTACCAATGCCTCTTAGAGAACCTATACATCCTATGCTTTTTCACTTAATGTACCTGTTTATCCCATATTTGTCCATCTCTATCTAGATATAGATGATTGCCATGTCTCTGGTGTCACCATACTGGCATTGCCTGCCAAGCTAGCCCTATACTCACCCCATTAGGGCTCTTATGGACACTTTGTCAAAACTATGGCCTCATAATACCATATATCCTCTACTGTAGCTAGGTATCATGTTATGGGTATGGTGCCTAGTGGCTTTATCTATACTACTACTCCTCCTCCTCTCTACCTTAGAGAGTCTCACTCTTAGGTCACCAAGCCTAGTGAGATTCTAGCCTGATCCCTCTCACCTATCTTGATAGTAACCTAACCTTGTAATTTAACAACCTAACCCTATAATATAGTATTTTAGCCTTACAATGTGGCCACCTACACTTGTAACACTATAACCTATCCCTATATAGTGTCTAAATCCACTCTTGCATGTCCATTATGGCTAGTTGGATCCATGACCATTGGCCTCATACCTCCATCATCCCTACCAATTTCTACAACTACATGTATAGGATGGTACCATGCCATGTACCCAAATATGAACCCAACATCATATATTTATGCCCTAGTTGGTAGCTCCTTATAGTATAACAAAATTAGTATAGGATGTGGGAATGGTAGTAAGATCGTTGAATCCTCTCACCTATACTTGGGGAATGGACCTAGAATACCCTATACCAGGCCAAACTATTAGTTTACCCTATAAAATGGGATAAAATACACATCCCCATCCCACCTACTAAGTATCCATATATAGCTCTAAAGGGAGAGTGTCTACCCCCTATAGCTAAGCCATACTAGAAACTAGACATAAGGCCTCCAAGTGATTTTTCCTATCACTAGTATACCCAGTACACCTTTAAACCACTCCATATTATGTACACCACCTCTTACACTTGATGTATCAAAACCACCCCTCCATCAAATAAATCCAATGGGGAACTCAACCTATGTTAAACCTACCCTCAATAACCCTACTATCCTTAACACTCGAATGTGCTCATAGGCCTAGTAATGCAAAACTAGGCTGACATTGATACCATACCTCCTATGGGATCTAAACCCCCATATCTCCTATATATATTTATATAAACAATCAGAATAGGCACCTAGATAAATATATTCTAACCTAGACATAGATTAAACAATACCACCAATAACAAGTATCATAACTTTACACTACTGGAGTCAAGAATTACAAAGTAGGAAACAATAATCGTGAGCATGGTCATGAGTCTACTCTCACTTCGAGCCCTCCCATATAAATCACTATACCTAAACCCCCAACATTCCATCCAACTTGATCACTATTATCTGATACAAAAGCTTGATGTGATCATCTTATTCCTCATTCTCTATATGGTAGATTGGATCACCTTGAAGTGGAAGTCTGGTAATCCTATGTATGTCCTTAATTAATATAGGCATCTCCCTAGTTGGTAATAGTAAGGTGTTTATAGCAGGACCCCACCTCTCAATGAGTGATATGATCATGGATGCATCCTGAGGCACATGTTGATAGTGCCTCATTGTTCCCAACACCACCTCTTCCATATGGTCTTAGTCAGTTGGGGTCATCCCCTACTGGATCTGTATAAAGATACACAACACTCAATCATGCATATGTATTTGCTCCCTAGCCTAAACCAATTTGGAAACAAGGATTAGTCACCTACACCAATATCACCTACCCCATTCTACCTTAACCTTTAATAAACTAACCTATTTCCTTACCCATCCTACCTATTTTCCCAATAGCCACCAAGATTGCCTTCTAAACATACAGTGTCAACCTCTACCTACATGAACTAACTCATTTTACCTTAAAAATTTTACACTCTTTCTAAACTTATCTTTTAACTTAGTCAACTATTGATGGTCATGGTGACCACTGATAGTCAAGCATCCTTTTTTCTAAGGATGCTTATCATTGACAATCAACCCTAACCATCAATGATCACTATGGGTGTTTTGAAGTTGGGATACCCAAACATTACCCAAAAAATAATCTACAAAAACCTAATTTTCTACCCTAACCCTTAACCAACCCAAATAACCTACCCCCCATCAATTTCTAATCTTACTCACCAATTTACCTACCTTCCAAAAAAAACCCTAACTAGGGCATAATAAACAAAACCTAGTCATTTCAACCTACCCTAACCTCTCAACCCAATACATATGCTTAAAATCAAGATATTCTACTAAATTAAGGGCACCCCGTACCTCATTTCATGACCACCATCATGGAGTCAGTTGTAGGCCTACCTATCCTCATTTGTACCTATATGATTCATTTATCCTGACTAGTCACCTCTATCCACCTCATATAAAATTCAACCATCCACCTTAATAAGTAACCTCAATAAGTACATTCACCACAAGTTGCCAAAATTGCCAGAGCTCAAAGTCAAACAAGCAAGAGTTAAAATGGGAAAAAAGTAATTCGACTTTCACTTTTACCCTGTGGACTTTTAGGCTTTCCACCTTAACTATCGATGGTTAGGGTAACCATCAACAATTACCTTTGGGGAACCTAATCATTGATGGTCAAGTGGCCCCACTTTTTTGATCTTACCTTAAGAATCATTCTTTTAGTAAAAATAACCCATTTTAACCAGCCATAGAGACTATCCTCTCCACCCACCTTGATCACCTCATCACCTTGTTATTGGTCCATTTTGACCCATCTAGCATGCATTTTATGACACTTTTTGCCTATTCCTTTTGAATACAGTGACAACATTTTCATATTGACCCTTTAAAAATTACACCACCTTGCACTTACTGTAATGTCCCTTACTTAGGGGCTCCTTTTTTTCCTACAAAAGCTCTGCTCAACTTTGATATCCCCTTCAAATAGGGAATATAGAAAACACAAATAGTTTTGAATGAAGATACAATCTTGCAGAATAAATTCAAATAAACAATAAACCACAGTAAATCTCTTAATTGCCAATCAAGATCTTATTATTCATCTAGATGATTACAATAGTTTTCCTCTGTCATGTATATACAAAATATGAAAATATAGTCTTGAAACCCTGATTCCTCTAGCAAACTAAAAATACCCCTAGATTTGTGCGTGTCTCAGCCTACTGTGTCAAAAACACAGTCACCGTCATCAGTCGATATACTGCCGATGTCGATCACTATGGGTCCTTCTTTGCTGACATCGGTCTTCAGTCAGCCAATGTCAGTCACTGGGATACCGATGTCGGTCTCTATGGATCTCTTCCTGCGGATGTCAGTCTCTATGTGAATCTGTACTGATCTATATGGACTTCGTACGGTCACCAATAAAGTACAACACACCCTGATAGCTGAACAACTTGATCTCAAGATATATGATTCTAATATAGAAGATCTCTATCTGTATAATTTATTGAATAAAAAACTAATCAAATAAATACCTGAATTGCTGTGATAACTTCTGAGTGAAGTTATCTCTCAAAATTCCTGAAATACTGTGATAACTTCTATGTGAAGTTATCTCTCAAAATCCCTAAAATACTATGATAAATTATGTATGAAGTTATCTCTCAAACTTGTAAACCTCTGTGATAACTTCTGTATGAAGCTATCTCTCAATTTGGCAATAGATCAACTGATATTTCACAGCCTCTGAATCGCACACAATGAAGAGTTGACATTCTCCACTGCAGATGGAATCCTGGAACCCTTGGCTTAGTCTTCATAGAAGAATTTCTTCAATATCAAAATCAATAATCAATTCATACATCAACTCTCTCCCATGAGAAACTCTTATACCCTTCTAAAGGTGTGCTTGCTAAAATTAGATTTCCTCAAATTAGAACTTGGGGTTCTTAAATTAGAATTTGGGTCTTAAAATTAGACCAATTAATTAATAATTAATAATTAATTAATATCTAATTTAAAATTAGACCAAATAATTAATTAATTAATATCTAATTTAAAATTAGACCAAATAATTAATATTTGATTAAATCAATCAAATATTAATATCTCCCTCAATACATGTCAGATCTTCGAACCATCTGAAGCTGGTGAACCAGGGAGTGATTCTACACATGACCATATCAAAACAAGGGTGCTCTGCTGTATGTCAAATATCCCTAAATAATAGGAGCTCAGGCCCAATGTGTCTAAAATAACTTGAATGAGAGCCAACTATAGGAATTCTATAAATCAAAGCCAAGCCAATCTCCATCCTGACCCTCTATCCATCCAATTAGCCTACGAAGGTCGCATAATAGGCTAATCATCAAGCCTGTCAATGTCCACAAAAAAGGGGACATGACAATCCACCCCTCCAAAAATTGCTTGTCCCCAAGCAATCTCAGAACAATGAACCACTCGATCCACTTGGATCCCAAATGTAGTTATGCTCTACACTGCTGTAAATCAATGCAAGTACCTAGAATATCATCAGAAGTAGAATAAAGAGAACCCCATAATCAAATTGGCAAATGCAACTCAACCAAACTCTAAGAGCACAACTGCCATAGTCAAGAACACATGAGAACCAAACTCTCAAAGCATCATAACCCAAGTAGAATGGACAACTCAAACTGCCAATTCCATCTGCAAGAGATGGTGCCAATCCATCCCATAATGGATGGTAAGAAACTGGAGCCGATCTACACCTGTGTGAAATCAAATCTTCTCTCTTTGGGTCAAAAGAAGAATAATGAGCATCCCCCACCTCAAAATCCTTGTGAGGTAGCATAGTAGATAGGATCCCTATAATCTCCCACCCAATCTGCTAATAGCACCAGTACCTTGGATGAGAACACCTTCTGTCACCCTATGCAAATCCAGATGAACCCCTGCACTATCTAGAAAATACTCCATGAATGACTCCGTGTAGTAAAAATTATATGTGGAAGCATCAACGTACTCCCCCACACACCACAACTAATCTCTCTGTAAAGGTGGCACAATCAACTGGACCACACTATCATCTTTGTGAGAAGAATCAATCTGGAGAGGTATCCCAAACTCATCAAAACCAGGTACTCCCAAATCCTGAATCGGTGTGTCAGCCTCAACAACATGTTCCTCAACTACAACTATAGGAACATACTCACCAACAACACTCAATGTACTAACCTCTGAGTCTGGGGCTGTTGAAGACCGTAAATGCTCTAACTCCATGGTCATCTCAACCAAATGAAATTGTGACTCCTCATAAGCTAACTGCGTAGTCTCAAGAATCTCAGAAGCCACCTATAGCTGCTGAGTAGGCTCACTCACCTTATCTTTCTTGACCAACAATGCATCATATGATGTGATACCCCACTCCATAAGATAATATCTGTCAACGACCAACTGCATATAATCCTGTCTCAAAATCTGGATAGCCTCCCATAAAGAGTGGATCTCTATCAAGGACAAATAACTACCTCCCTGCTCAATGCTAGTAGGAGAACCCCATCCATAAACTACTAATAACTGACGAGCATCATCAAAATGCTTGCAAGCAGTAGTAATGTCTCACTCACTAACTCTCAGCTGACTAGACACATGGTGGCACTGGCTAGACTGTCTCTTACAATCCTCCTCTGATGCATGGTCCAAAAGAGTAGACTCAAAATCATTGATCTCTGGAGTACTACCATCCATACTATGTGAATCAACTCCATAGCTCATATCAACATACGGAGTATCAACAACTGTAGCATCACTGTCTAACTCCTCCATACTGAGAGAAACGGCTGGTGAAACTATGTCCTCAAAACTATTCACTGCATCCTCCTGAGTATCATCTGCAATAATCAGATCCTGGGACTCTTCTACAATCTCTGTCATAACTGAGAGATCATTAACCCTCAGTGCACTAACATCTGAACACACCTCTACACTCTGAGTGTAAGTATCAGATGCGTCCTCATCTTCACTATCCTCTATCTCATAATAATCATAATAATCATGGGACATGCTGCGCTCTTGTCTAAGTGATTTGTAGTGGTCTCTTCTCAGCTTAACAAAGCAATCAAAAGACAACCTCCCCTGAGCTCGTGGAGTTAATAACTTCCACTCATCCTTTGATGTCATATACCGTGTGGGTTTGTCTTTGGATGTAAGATATGAAAGACATTCATTCAACCTCTTCAAACTTAGTTCCAGATTCTTCATATTATTGTCCCACTACCTCTGAGTATATGAAGTCATTATGATACTTTGTTGATTCAATCTACCCAAACTACCCAACAGGATGGCAAGACATTAGCTCTGATTTGCCCCAACTATCCAATAGGATGGTAGGAATTTGGCTCTGATACCACTGTAATGTCCCTTACTTAGGGGCTCCTTTTTTTCCTACAAAAGCTCTGCTCAACTGTGATATCCCCTTTAAATAGGGAATATAGAAAACACAAACAGTTCTAAATGAAGATACAATCTTGCAAAATAAATTCAAATAAACAATAAACCACAGTAAATCTCTTAACTACCAATCAAGATCTTATTATTCATCCAGATGATTACAATAGTTGTCCTCTATCATGCATATACAGAATATGAAAATATAGTCTTGAAACCCTGATTCCTCTAGCAAACCAGAAATACCCCTGGATCTGTGCGTGTCTTAGCCTACTGTGTCGAAAACACAGTCGCCATCGTCAGTCGATATACTGCCAACGTCAGTCATTGTGGGTCCTTCTTTGCCGATGTCGGTCTTCAATCTGCCGATGTCGGTCACTGGGATGCCGATGTCGGTCTCTATGGATCTCTTCCTGCGGATGTCAGTCTCTATGTGAATTTGTACTGATCTGTACGGACTTCGTACGATCACCAATAAAGTATAACACACCCTGATAGCTGAACAACCTGATCTCAAGATATACGATTCTAATACAGAAGATCTCTATCTGTATAATTTATTGAATAAAAAACTAATCAAATAAATACCTGAATTACTGTGATAACTTCTGAGTGAAGTTATCTCTCAAAATCCCTAAAATACTGTGATAACTTCTGTGTGAAGTTATCTCTCAAAATCCCTAAAATACTGTGATAAATTTTGTATGAAGTTATCTCTCAAACCTGTAAACCTCTGTGATAACTTTTGTATGAAGTTATCTCTCAATTTGGCAATAGATCGGCTGATATTTCACAGCCTTTGAATCACACACAATGAAGAGTTGACATTCTCCACTGCAGATGGAATCTTGAAACCCTTGGCTCAGTCTTCACAGAAGAATTTCTTCAATATCAAAATCAATAATCAATTCATACATCAACTCTCTCCCATGAGAAACTCTTATACCCTTCCAAAGGTGTGCTTGCTAAAATTAGATTTCTTCAAATTAGAACTTAGGGTTCTTAAATTAGAATTTGGGTCTTAAAATTAGACCAATTAATTAATAATTAATAATTAATTAATATCTAATTTAAAATTAGACCAAATAATTAATTAATTAATATCTAATTTAAAATTAGACCAAATAATTAATATTTGATTAAATCAATCAAATATTAATATCTCCCTCAATACATGTCAGATCTTCGAACCGTCTGAAGCTGGTGAACCAGGGAGTGATTCTACACATGACCATATCAAAACAAGGGTACTCTGTTGTATGTCAAATATCCCTAAATAATAGGATCTCAAGCCCAATGTGTCTGAAATAACCTGAATGAGAGCCAACTATAGGAATTCTATAAATCAAAGCCAAGCCAATCTCCATCCTAACCCTCTATCCATCCAATCATCCTATGAAGGTTGCATAATAGGCTAATCATCAAGCCTTTCAATGTCCACGAAAAAGGGGACATGACACTTACTTAACCCACTTGTGTATTTTTGGGAACACTACCTACCTCAAATACCCATGACACTTCCGTAGATACCCATTAAAGTACAAACATCACTTTGGAGAGTTGAAAGTGTACCTAGATACTACACCTATATATGGTCACATGGTCCACTTATCCATTATCCTCCTAGCACTAACATTTCTTTTATCAACTATGACAACCTTGTCTTTATACAATATTGCATGTTATATCTTTTATCACACTTTGTCACTTGTTTATCCTTTAGTTCCTAACCTATCACCCACCTTCATTACATTCACCTTTGTCATCACCTTTACCCACCTTATCAAACCCCACACCTAATTCTATTTTACCTCATTGACTCTTGGTTTGAGGGGGAACACCTCCTCCCATACTTGGGGTAGCTAGACCTTTGACCAGCATTGATTTTTGTTTTATAGCTAGATGATTCCAATCTATACAATATAAATGGGCAAAATGTAGACACTAAAAATCCACACACTATGATTATAAATTTCATAATCCACTTGACCACTTTGGGACCCTCTTAGGACCAATTTGACCCTTTGACCCCTAACTGAATGTAGCCTACAATTAGTTTGACTAAAATGGATTAACCTTAGCTTTTACCTATTTTGACACTTCACCCTTGACTATAAATGATTAGGTTGACTACCAAAAGTCACCTTGACTATCAATGGTCATGTTCTACCTCTTTAACCACTAACATACAAACTCACCCACCTTGCCTTTCTAAAAATAACTTATCCTCAATCTAGTTGTGAGGCATTGCATGTGTGAGTTAAAATTAGGAAGCCCATTTTCCATCCTTTTGAAACTCTCTTTCTTTGCCTATAATAATAGAGGAGTAAAGAGGTGAAAACCATCTAGAATTATTATCAAGATCATTTACTTCCATAATTTTATTTTTATAGGTCAATCATCATCAACAATCTAGTAAACCAATATTACATTAGAGAAATAATTTGCTACCATAACTCCTCTAAAGTGTTAAGTACCTTTACTCTATCAAAATCACATTAGACTCTATCAATGAGTCAACCAATTCAAGCATCCACATAATCTAATTTATACAAGATAAATATCTATTTTCTGATATTCATTTACTTTATTTGATTTTCACTCATAGCTTAGCACTTACCCAATTCCTAGAATCTCACTTTGAGATACTATTAGACCATTTATTTAGAAACCCAAACTGATACATAGTAACCATCGATGGTCATCTCAACTATCTATGATTGTCTCAATCACTTGGGTATATCCAACCATCGATAATCACCTTGACCACTGATGGTCACCTTAACTATCTATAGTGAGCCCAACCATTGATGGTCATTATGGTAGTAAAATTTAGAAAGATATTTTCACCTACCTATCCCCAATAAAACTTGATTTTTTGTGTCCCTATTTGTTCACAAACCCTTGCTTAATTTTTTGAAGCATATGCCAACCATATAACACTAGTATTAATTAGTTTAATTGTTATTTTAATCATTTTTAGTCTATTTCTTAGCAAGCATTCTTGCGTTCAATTTTATTACATTTGATTATTGATGTAAGTAATTTATATTATATTTTATAAACTTAATTATTTAAAACATATGGATTTATATAACCGATGAAGCTCTTGATTCTAGGATCTAGCTATCACTAGGAAATCCACTTAACTATCTATCTAGCAAACAAATTTGCTTTAGTGTTTTCTTATTTGTGGGTCATCCTACCAATCCAAAGAGGAGATCTTCATAATGTTTTGATTCAACATGTGCACAATTAAATAGTTTTCTCAACCATACCCATGTTAGTTTATTCTTTTCCCTTTTCTAATAATAGGCTAATATTTACTAAAATAATAGATGAACAATCAATGAGGGTTGATCTTGTATTTATATTAATCCCTTTGGAATAATAACTCACATTAAATCACTTAGGTCAACAATTAGGATATGTTTTATTTGAAAATTAGATAAATTTAGGGTACTGAATACTTATGTTGAGACATGACAATAATGTCGATGCTATTATCTATCCCAAATATTAGTGTCTAGGGAGTAAGAGAGTAGACATAGTTTCATAACTTGTAGACATGGAAAATTAGTACATTTTAAGAATTTTGGGTAAGATAAGAGACCTAGGTCATCAACATAAGATTGGTCAAACTAAGAGATATAGGCCAAGAGGTAGAACAATAGAATATATTTGAGACATTTTAGAAGCAGGAAAGGTAAAGAGCTAAGAAGAATAACCAAGGTCTATGTTTTCTAGGTGTACAAGATTGAGGTACTATATAATCAATAAAATATCATCTACAATCACCCCATTTAATCTAGTAATTAAATTTCTAGTATAAAGGCAAGGAATGCATACTTAGGTATACATACACACCTTGTCTTTGTGTTCGCTAACGGAGTGCTTCATTAGTGACTGACCTATAACCAATAAAATATTACAATATAAAATTAGTGCATATAATTTGGGTTGAAATTAGTTGATATAGATTGAAATTGAAAGAGGAAGGTTTATGAGTACATTTGTGTGTCAATCTAACCACCTTGCCTATTAGCAAATTATATTACAAAATATGTATCATTTTAAGGATCTAAAACTAAGATTAGGATAAATATATATAAATCATTAAAGTCCATAAATGTAAGAGAGAGAGAGAGAGAGAGAGAGAGAGAGAGAGAGAGAGAGAGAGAGAGAGAGAGAGAGAGAGAGAGAGAGAGAGAGAGAGAGAGAGAGAGAGAGAGAGAGAGAGAGAGAGAGAGAGAGAGAGGAACATGCCTATAACTTTAAAGCAAAACTAAGTTGCCACTTGGTAGTTAATATTAACTCAAATATGTAAACCAATGATACTTATAACCTAGTGAGTCTATATTATCAACTAAATATTGAGAACTTAGAAATATTGAGTGATTTGATCACCTGAACCATACCAAAAGGTGAACTAACTACTACTATATATTAGCTCAATAAAATTCCATAAAAGTCTACAAGGTATTAATACAAAAAAGTCCATGATATGGTAATATTCCATAAAAGAGTTTTAGAATATGAAACTAGTTTGGATTTTATAATATTAGGCACATGTTTCATAGCCTATGCACTTCATATATGTCTCATGCTAAAACTATGTATAATAATAGTGCCAATGTATAAAATTATATCACAACTGTGAATGTAAATCATATAACTATGTGATTTGGACATTTTAGATAAATGTGTAAGTGTAGATAACATGATTCCAAGGAATACCTAGACTATATATGGTAAACTATTAAAACTAATAAAAGTACTAATATGGAAGACATGACTTAAAAACATGCCCCCACTTTTAAACTGGATATGTTGAATACTAAATAGGTGTAGAGAGCATGCTTCCAAAGCATGCCACTACTAAATCTAAGAGATATGAATGTGTGGAATCCATGTCAATATGACATGCCCCTAATGAATCTAAAAATTAATATAAGTACTATATATTGAATGAGTGTGGAGAACATGTTTCTAAACCATGCCCCCACTAAATATGAAACTGATATAAGTACCATATACCAAATTAGTGTGGATAACATGCTTACAAAAATTTATCCCACTAAATCTAAAAACTGATATAACTATCATATATTGAATTAATTTGGATAAAATGCTTCATAAGTATGCCCCCACTAAATCAAAAAACTATTCCAAGTGTGGAGAACATGCCTCCATGAAATTCCCCCACTAATATGCCCCCCCCACTTTAAGGTGGGGGAAAGACAATAACTATTAGTTACCTCATCGTAAAAGGATAAGACAATTATATAATTTTTTAAATGTAACTATTGGCCATTTTTGGCCCACATAGAATTTTTTTGCATGATTTAATGAAGAACAAAAAATCATAAATAGGTAGGTTGATAAAGCTAGATCTCACACATGCAAAAGAGTCAGAAGGAATGGTCAAAAGGGTTTGTTAAATTTTGTACCAAGATCATTCATACCAGGTTGTAGCTCACATGATATAACACCATGAAAGATATAAGCATGTAAATTCACCCTCTAAAGGATTTTTGATTGTGTTTTCTAGGTCCAATTTGAGTCGAGTAGACATTTTTATGGTACTAGATCTCACATGTATGGCAGCCCCAAAAATAAATAATCATATGGGTCTTTTCATCTTTAATTTGAGTTCATATGAACCAAATCCTAGGTCCTTCACCAAAGAGTGAATGGAGATATGTATGTCCAAAGTTGGCTCTCAAGTTGGTATTCACTAAGTTTCTCATACTTAGCCAAAAAGATCAACCATCACTAGGATGTCATTTGGAACAAATGTTGATCCATCAGTTTGGGCCTTCAATATCTTCACTTGAAAAGCTCATGGATCTAGTAGATCAGATGAATTTGTCTTGATTGACCTTAGAAACATCTATTGAAAGTTTGAGGCTTCCAAGACTTTTACTCTTTAAGTTATGAGCCTTTGAAAATGGACCTACAATGTGGGACATTCACATCAATGTTAAATTTAAGGTTAGAACAAGATAACCCTACTAAGCTTAAATTTGAAAGTCATGAAATTTTCAATGATGGTCATGTAAGTATCATTCGATCGGGGAAAGGACATCAACTTTAAGATTATGAACTAGCCATTGGTTTTCAAATAGTGGGTCTTGATAAATTGGCAGTCTATGTTGCATCATAAATTTGGTTCTAATGGTGAGTGCCAGTCAAAAGAGTAGTGAATCTAAAAGGAGAATGTATAAATGAAAAGTGTTAAGGGTATATTCTATTTATAGGATATTAAGGATCTATGAGCCTTGAAACAAATTAAAATTGATGGAGCAAGTTAAGTTGATTTGTCAAAGAGCTGATTCAATTTTTGATGACCAATTAGATTAAAGGTAGGACCAATATTATTGAAGAGGGTTGGAAAGTTATTTCTGACCATGAAACATAGTGTTATATAGTGTTCTTGATGCCATTCAAACTAGTTTAAATTCCATGGAATGGCCCAAGTAATGCAATGGGATGTAATGAACATGTAGGCATCACCATTAAGGCTAGGATATAGACCTCTAGTTCATATTTTTCTTAAGTAAAGTTGTTTTGATAGTAGTGTTCAATGTTTTTAAGAGGATCTATGTATGGATGTATGGGTTTGTGTCCCTATAGAGAAATGATGGGTCTTTTATACCTATTATAATATAGAAAAGTGCTATGTTTTTTATAGGTCTATACTAATATGGAACTATAAGAAAAATAATAGTCTCAAATTGGTTTTACACCTATAAATAGGCCTATGATCCAAGCATAAAGATAAATCAAAAATTTAATCAATGTGAAGGATCTTCAATCATTAGCATGGACATTGCCTCAATAAGTAGCTACCTAAAAGGCGCTAAATCATGTCTTAGTCAGGTTTATGATCATGAAGTTTTGTCTTTAACAAAGAGTTAGTGTAAAGGATAAAATAAATATATAGTATTGGGAACTATGGTTAGGATCATTTAATATATCTTTAAGGCCTTTTAGGACCTTACCACTCAAAAATCCATATACAACATTCTAATTATCAAAAGGGTGGCAATATTCCATTGGCTAAGGAGCAAAAGGTGGTAGTTCAGGTTTATTTAATGATCCAAGATAAGTGTTATTTTTATGATAGCATGCTCACCCACTCTTATAATTAGTCTCCCTTTTTATATTTATATTTGTCTCATTACCTTTGTAAGGGTTTTCAACTTTTGAAAATTTTAGCAATTTCTTTTTAAGATAAGGATACTCATTGAGACTATAACAAAGTGTGCTCATTTGGTAAGGTTAAATCCTATAAAAATATTATAATAAGTATCTTTTGAAGCAATAAGATAAATTATTTACCTATTTATTATCTTAAATCAATGTTTAGTATGATTGTGTATGGTAAATTTATGAAGGATGTTATTCCTAGTTTGTTGTCCTTATTTTTGCCTTTTTGAAGATGTTCTCAAGCCAACTTATAGGTCTAGATTAGTGTTCTATTTGGGACCTATTGTATGAAATATTTATGTAATTTGTGAGATTTAATAGGTCATATTTATCTTTTTTTGATCTAGTATGGGTTCAAACTTATGTGAGTGTCCACCTAACTCTGGTGTATCACCTATTAATCTTTCTTAGAATCCCTCTCTCTTTCTAACCATTTTCCTATGAAGAATTAGGCTTATTTTTAGTTTTATATGAGAATAAAAGAGGAATAGAACCTACTCCATAATTTTAGCCTCAATATAGGTGATCTATAGCCTAGGGTTGTTGTCATTATTTGACTACAGTTCGAGTGGGGAGGCCTAAACATTCTCCTTGCTCAACTTAGGGTGTAATTTTGGCTGATAATAGTTTCTAGAACACCCATTGGGACTCACTTTTTTCAAAACAAGATTGATTAAAGTTTATGCTAATTTGATTAAATTTATAGTGGTTAAGCCCTAAACAATGGCATCTAGGGACTCCAAAAAGAAGAATAAATTTTATGGTGAAAAATAGTAGCTCCATCTCATGCCAAAGGTGATAAAAAGGTCAACTTCAAGAGGTATTCTTTTGACTTTGTTGAAATACCATTGAATTATACAAAAAGACTAAGGTTTATAAATACTCATCCATACCAGGGAGACTTTTCTATTAGGGAATTTTGTAGGCCTATACCTACAAGAGGACCCTTATTTACCCCCCATGTATCCATGGCATTCCCTAGAGATTTTTTGTATTTTAATGGCCAAATCCCTTTAGACCTTTCTCGCTATGATCCTATCCTAGTTTTAGCCCTCAAAAGTGTTCCCTATTAAACTAGAGACTAATATATAACACCATTTGAATACCTCATGGACATAATAGAATTTTTTAATATACATAATGTCATAGAGGATAATATATCTATTAGGTTATTAACTACCTCTTTCAAAGGAAAGGCCCTAGATTAGTGTAGAGGCCTTACAACAAATTCCATTCAAATATGGGACCAATTATGGGAGGCCTTATGTAAAATATTTGAAGATAAGAGTGACCATCTGTCACTTGTATAATAAATAACTATAATCAGAAGAGATCCCCATGAAGTCATGAAAGACTTAAACACAAGGTTATAAGAAACTTAGGACATACTCTTAATTATAGTTAGACCAACCCCCAACTTTTCTTTCCTATATTATTTGAAGGATTTTAATAGTTACATAATAGTAATGATCCAATATATGGGAGTAAATATACTTTTAGTTGCATATGAGGTGGCCATTAAGGTATAAAATTTTCTAATTTAGGTTGGAAAACTTACACCTAGACCACCCATGCCCTTATTCCCTGAGATCAAACCATCTCCCATTTCTATTCCCCCATAAAACATCATTATACCTACACTAAAAAATATTGTAATCTCCATACCAAATCAAGATAAGGATTCTAATATTATATATAGTGATCACTATAATAAAATAACTTTTATGAGCTCAAAAAAAGGTTTTAGTCTTTGGGGAATGAGCTAATAAATGTCGATAGGAAACAAGCCTTCAACAAGCCTTATAAAAGTTCATATTAGTATCAACAATAGGATTTTCAAGAAAATAGGCCTACATATAAGGGAAACTACTAGGGTCAAGGTTAGAACCAAGGGAAACATGGTTACAATAGGTAAGGTAACTTCAACCCTAATGTTGCTATTACTTTAAATCCCTAGTCCCAATTTAGAATAATGTGACCTAGGAAGCAGAGGGCACCATGCTTTGGAACTAGTATTTTGGTCAAAATATTATCCCAAATAATGACCTCAACTAAGCCTTCAATGATCAATGGTAGTAGGATGCTAAATTTGAATACAACCAAGCTCTTATGGCCCAAAATATAGAGGTGCCTATGATGACTAAATTAGAATAACTTCCACAGGGTCAAGGGGAAAATCAAGAATTAAATTAGCTAGATGCTACAATGATGAAATATGAATAAGGGGAGTATTACATAGCCAACTAGCAAGCTAGTTCTAGCTAGACCTATACTCTAGTTATATCAAACACAAGATTCCAAATAAGGACTATGGATGGTAGCCAAAAAGTAGCCATTGAGATTCCCACCATCACTCCTTCAATAAAAAAGCCTATGGAACCTACTGTCACTCCAAAGGTCCCAACCCCCTAAAGATATTAGAGCCAAAGGAATATGTGTGTTCTATAGGGCTCTTAAGTTTAACAAATAAATGTGGTTGCTCCTAAAACTAAAACAAAGGTTAGTGGTTCACCCATCAACATTGTTGAACAAGTAAAGAATTCAACCATGAACATACCCACATGGGATATGCTCTCCATGCCTAGCGAGGTAGACATTCTTCAGGAGGGTTTGTCCAAAATTAATGTTTCAAATATTGAAAATAAGCCTCGATAAAGGTGAATGAGATTCTCACTAATGCAACTAAAGGGATAGAGGAAGGGCAATCAGGTAAATAAGTTAAGCCTCCATCATTTTATATTTTAGTAATCATTGTCAACTATATGGTATATAACTATTTGGTGGATACTGGGGCTAGTACCTCAATAATGCTAAAGTCCATAGTTGATCAATTTGGTCTAAAATATGAACCACAATAAAAAGGATTGATGCAACTTGATGGTTCTCCTAAACCATCTAGTATAATTAGGGACCTCAATATGACCCTATAATATTATTCTAGTGGTTTGATGGCCCAAGATGTATTGGTATTGGATGTGCCTCCTTACTTTGCTCTATATTTATCCAAATAATTCAAAACAAATACAAGGGGATATCTTGCCACAAAATAATCCTATATGGATTTTAGGACAAGTATGGGACCAAGGTGTTAATAAAGACCAATCCCATCACATAATTCCATATAGATCCATATAGGCCATATAGTGTCAACATCAATTGAGCCATCATTGATGAATATGAATTTTTAATGGCTCAAGATTTGAACACTCATCTAAAGGATGTGTCAAACATGTTCTTAGATGATTTGTGGAATGATAACCAATCATCAAAAATCTTAAAGGGTGTTGAAGAAAGAGACCTAGGTGTCTTCTATTTACATGATGAGGACCAACCTACGTCATCCCTCATAAGTCCTCAACAAGATACTAGTGGTCTATGGAAGTTTTTATTTGATGTGTCAAAGAGAAATCATAGGGTGGGTGTAAGTGTCATGCTAATTTCCACTTCAAATGATAAATACTTTTTTCATATATTTTCTAGTTTAATTTCTCCTATAATGTAGTAGAAAATGAGGGTCTCATGCATGGTCTTCAATGGGATAATAAGAGAAAAATCAAGTGGTTAGAAGTATATGGGGACAATGAGTTAGTCATTTACCAATTCAAATGTCATAATGCCACAAATAACCCTTTAATGAGATCTTAAAAACATAGGGTGGGGGAACTCATGGAGGACTTTCAGGATTTCAACATTCAATTAGTGTCGAGAGGCCAAAACTAACATGTTGATAGGTTAGCAGTTATGGGAGATCATTTTGACAACCCCAATGAACTAAAAAGAACTAGGTTTAAACCACATGTAAAAGTGGTAATAAGACCATCAGTGCCAGATAATGAAGTTCACTAACAAGTATTTGAGAATGATGAATAGATTACATGCTTCTTATAGCAAGAAGCAAAATTTCCCCTTTAATAAAAAAAAGTTGAATCACTAGTATGGGGAGTAAATTGTTCAATTAAAGTCAAATAAGATTCCTAAAGGTCTATTCACCCTATAAGGCCTATTTCATGAAGGGGACCATATGAGGAAGGATAAAGTAGTGATGTTAACTAACAAAGAAAACTATGAAAGAGTTATTATCTTTGAGGACAAGCTTATTGAGCTTGGAAAGGTAAGCACTAAAGCTGAGAGGCATGATTTATTACAGATCTATAAAGAATATATATATATATATATATATTTTTGTTTGGAAATATAGTGACCTAAATGGATTGGATCTTAATTTGGCCCAACACACCATTGAGATGGAGGCTAATTCCAAGCCTTTTAGGCAAACGCAGAGTCTTATTAATCTTAATATTGAAGATCTCATGAGAAAGGAATGGACCAAGATAGTGGATCTAAGATCATCTTCCCCATCAAACACTCTTCATGGCTAGCTAGTCTATTACCTATCAGAAAGAAGAGTGGGGAGATTAAACTGTGTATAGACTTCAAAGATCTTAATAGGTTCTCTTTGAATGACCATTACCCTCTACCATCTATGAGAAAACTCTTGCAAGTAGTTGTTAGTCTGGAATGTTTCTCTCTCCTAGATAGATACTTAGGTTATAACCAAGTGATATTGAGAGAAGAGGATTAGTACAATACCACCTTCACCAATAAGGAGGGGAATTTTTATTATTAAAATATGCACTTTGGGTTGTCCAATATTGGGGAAACCTTTCAAAGGGAAATGGACATGGCTTTCCAAGCATTGATAAATCAATTTGTATTGGTCTACTTGGATGACATTACAGTCTTCTCTAAGAATACTAGTGATCACATAGACCATCTAAGGCTAGTTTTCCAAATATGCAAAGAGTATGAGATCTCTCTAAACCCAAAAAAGTATGTGTTCTATATACATGAGGGTAAACTTCTAGGTTATATTATTTCAAAAGAAGGTTTATCCATTGATATTTATAGATTAAGTGTTATCCTAATCTTATCCTTGTTAAATAAAAAAAAGGTAATCCAAAGCTTCTTTGGGAAGATCAACTTTTTGAGAAGGTTCATACCTAGATTTGAAAACCTGGTCAAGCCTATCACCACTATGCTAAAGAAAATCCAAGAATTTACTTGGTATAATGAAGGTAAGGGATCATTCAAAGATATAAAATAGGTCATTACCCAAGCACCCTCACTTATATATCCTAATTTCTTCAAAGACATCATCTTGTACACCTTTACTAACATTCATAATATATCATCTATGTTAATGCAAAATAATAACGAAGCAATAGAAAAGCCAATTGCCTTTTTTAGTAAAGGGTTGGAAGGATATGAGGTGAGGTACACTTTCATTGAGACAAAAATTTCTTATAGACTTAAGGAGCCTCAATAAATTTAGGCATGTGCTCTCTAATATTAGGATCCATCTTATGGTGTCTCATCATGGAGTTAGGGATTTCCTCCTTAACAAAGATTTAAGTGAGAAGAGAATAGGTTGGATCACCAAGGTCATGGAATATGATGTAGAAATAGAGGTTTCCAAGAAGGTTAATGGCAAGGGTATATGTGAACACATGGTTAATTATATCTAAAGGAATAATGAAGCTATGTTGGTGATCTAAGGTAACTCATAGGGAGGTGTACTCCCACCTTAAAAGAGTTGGCTTCAAGATATGGCTTACTTTTTGGAAATAGAATAATTCCTCAAAGTTTTGGATATAGCAAAAATAAGGTATTTAATTCTTCAATATATACCTTATGCACTCATTGATAGTGTTCTTTTTATAAAGGACATTAATGGGATACGTAGATGCATAAATGATGACCAAGTAACCAAACTCTTGGAGAAGTTTATGATGGACTTGTAGGAGGCCATTTTGTACCCAAAAAAACTAAAATAAAATTAATGAGGGATGTTTTGACTATCCAAAACCTTTAAAATATGCTCATGCATGGGTTAGAAGATGTCATAAGTGTGCCCTATTTTTAAGAAATCAAAAACTAGCAACCCTTCCACTCAATCCTATTCAGGTGAAGCAACCCTTCATGCAATGGGGGTTAGAATTCATAGGTATGATAAATCCACCATGAATTTTAAGACATAAATGTGCACTTGCTATAGATAACTACTTCACCAGGTGGGTGGAACCCATTGCTTTAAAAGAATCTAGTGAAACTGTAGTCCTAGCTTTCTATGATAGCCTCGTAACTAGGTTTAGTGTCCTAGCCACCATAAGTTTTGATAATAGATTAACATTTCTTGGTATGAATACAAGTGAATGGGATCTCAAACTAGGCATATACCTCAACACTTCTTCCAAATACTATCCTCAAGGTAATGGACTAGCAAATTTAATAAACAATAATTTGTTGAGAATCATTAGGAAGACCATGGAAAATAATTAGATAACATGGCACACCAAGCTAAAGATAGCCTTATGGACTGATAAGGTGACTCCTAAAAATACCATTGGTAATTATCCATATGTTCTTGTGTATGGAAGGGAAGATAAATTGGCTATCTCCCTTGAGCTTCCTACATTATAATTATCTCATCAACTTGAGATAATGGAGGATGATCCCATGAATTTGAGGATGGCAGAACTCATGAAGCTAGAAGATACCACAGACCTTGCTATGAAAACTTTGGAATCACATCAAGCTTAGGTTAATAATGATTTTGACAAAATAACTATATCAAGGATTTTTGAGGAAGGGGACCTAGTCCTAAAATGGGATTCAAATAAGGCCAAACTAGGAAACCATACCAAGTTTGATAGCTTGTAGAGTGGTCTATATTTAATCCATGGATGTAAAGAACACAATGATTTTCAACTTGCCTAACTATATGGAGAGGTAATACCCATCCCAATCAATGGAATTCATTTTAATCCATGTTATTGATTAGCATTATATACATTGTAACATATTGTACATATTAGAATAGATTTTACTTTCCTCTGGGTGCCTTATATACTTTTCTTTTCTATTCTATTATTTTTCAAAGTGACTCAGGTATTTTGTTTCTTTTTTATCCTTATTTCTTCAAAAGAGATGCTCAACTTAGTTTCAAAATCAAGTCAATCCATACCTAGTAGATTAGATAAGATAATGATCTAGGTCATCAAAGCATAAAATTCATGCTTCCTTTTGAGTCACCAAAGATATTGGCCATTTTTGGCCCACAATAAATTCTTGTATGATTTAATGAAGCATGTAGAAAACATAAATAGGCAAGTTGTTGAAGCTAGATATTGCACATGTAGAAGAGTCAGAAGGAATGGTCAAAAGGGTTTGTTCAATTTTATACCAAGATCATTTGTGATAGGTTATAACTTATGTCTTGTAACACCATGAAAGATATAAGCATGCAAAGTCACACTACAAAGCATTTTTGACTATGTTTTCTAGGTCTAATTTGAGCTAAGTAGACATTTTTATGGTGCTAGATATTACATGTATGGTAGCCCCAAAAATAAATAATCATATGTGTCTATTCATCTTGAAGTCTAATTCATATGCACCAAATCCTAGGTCCTCCACCAAAGAGAGAATATAGATATGCATGTGTAAATTTGGATCTCAAGTCAATTTTCACTAACTTTCCCATACTTAGCCAAAAATCTTGACTGTCACTAGGACATCACATGGAACAAATGTGGATGTATCAAACTAGGCCTTCAATATATTGACCTAAAAAGCTCACAAGGCCATTAAATCATATTATTTGTCCTTATTGACCTTAGAAACATATTTTAAAAGTTTGAGGCTTTTAAGACTTTTTCTCTTCAAGTTATGAGCCTTTGAAAATGGATTTGCAATGTGGGATGTTCATGCCAATGTCAAATTTAAGGATGGAACAAGATAACCTTACTAATATTAAATTTGATGATCACAAAATAATTAATGATGGTCACATGAATATCATTTGATTAGGATGAAGATGTCAATTTTAAGATTATGAACTAGCTATTGGTTTTCAAATAGTGGGTCTTATTATAGAAAAGTTCACTAGGTTGGTTTCTACACTTGGTCGTGTACTTAGCTATCAATCCAAGTCATCTCTAGACTTAGGGAATCTAGGTGTAAGGGTAACAAGGTCTGGAACACAAAATTTAATCATGCTAGTCACTAGCATTAGTTTCACACAAGGTGCAAGCCTTGTGTCATCAATTTAAGTGCAATATAAAAGGGACTGGGTCAATGTTTGGCTAATTACATCATGGTATAACTTGGGGTTTCAATGTGATTTAATTATTGGGCAAAAGTATTAGGTGGCCTTCAGGTGTTAAGTCTTTCATAAGGAGGTCACTAGGTGAAATCCTTCATGAGATTATAGGTCCTAGGTTACAAGTCCATTTTTGGCTAGACCAAGCTTCTACAAGTGAAGGCCATCAAGTCAGGGGTTCATGGTCATCCAAATAGTTATACAAGTCATAGGGACAACTTGCATTCAAGGAATCCCTCTAGAGTAATGCTCTAGGAATGGGCCCTTGGACCCTTGGTGCATTTAGGTTCTAACACTTAGTGCATTTATAGGTTGTCCAAATTCTCTAAATGATACTAGGATGCCATTAGTAACTAGGGTTGAACCTCTATATTCTAATATATTATGAAAAAACTAAGAAAAACTTAAATGAAATTAAACATCATGTATATCATAAACAAGAACTAATACTTCTTTCCTTAAATGGTTTTCTTCATTAACTTAATCAATAGAGTTCATTATTAGTAATAGCTCAAATGCTTTTCCTAACTCTATTCATGCTCAGTGGCTCACATGTGAACTTGGGCTATTAATTCAAACTACTATAACTAATATGCTAAATGAAAATACTAATATTGGCTCTCTATTTTTCTAGAGCTTTGTTATGTTTCCTCTCTTCCTTCTACTCTTAAAATATGAGTCTATTTTTATAGGTGATGGGTTTTATCCTACCAGGTCAGATAGGAATGTGCCAAGTGATGAGCTATCACAAGTCTATCAGCTCCACTATGCTACCCAAATTTGGATGTGTACACATCATATGTTGAGTATTCACTTAGGGTCACTTTCCTACCTGATCTATTCATCCAAAATTCATGCATATTGAGCCACCTCATATGAGTCCTAATAAGGATGTCTTTAAGAAGTTTGATGCTTTGTAACTACTCACTAGCTAGTGTGGGAGCCATGGGGACTCGTCCAATTGGTTCCAAAATATACAAAAAGGGGTGAAATTAATCCAAGGATTGATTTTTTATAAGGTTTTATATATTTTCATAGTACATTTAATGGTACAAAGTGGGGCTCAACATTACCCCATACAAAATTACTGGTCTTCCCTAGACTAGTCTTTAAGCGCCTTAGGTACGTAAAACTCAAGCATGCCTTATACCAGATCTATGTTAAAATTATCATAGTCTTAAATAGTTCCCTTAATTTCATCAATGGTGCTATCCAACTTAGTTTAATCATCCTCAAGAGCAATCACATCCATGCTTTCTAATTCTCTCATAAAGGCTTCAAACCTTTCTTTGCATGCTTCACCCCGCCATCCAAAATTTCTCCCTATTCATTGGCCTTAGTTTGGAAGGTGCAAAAGACCACCTCCAGGTCTTACTCCTACTTTTTTAATTGGGAACTTAAGTAGTTTACCTTATCCATTATCTACATGTCCTTGGCCCTTGTCATCATGAAAGAGCACTGGAGCAAAGCATCTTTCTCCTCTTTTACCTTCTTGAGGCACATATCAATGATTAATGCTTGGTTGGAAAAGTTAAAAAACATATTGTTTACCTCTTCCATGCCTTCTTCAAGTCTACAAAAGAGGTCCTCTACTATTTCTAAATCTTTATTCAATTCTACCCATAAGGCCTCACTAGGGTCTTATTCTTTGAGTGTTGGTCTTATTCTAGGAAGAATTCGATCTATGAGTGCACATACTTGATCTACTTCCTTCATCTTCAAGGTGTCCATGCCATCTAGGAGGGATGGCTCAGTCTCTTCTATGTGCTCTACTAGTTATTAGATCTTTAGTTTCATGGCCTTAAGCTCTCTCTCAACTTTCTTTTCTACCTTCTTATATCTATATGCATGAATATTATTTAGATTTTCTTGTGCACAATGGAAGAGGTAATCATGATAAGAGTATTGGTCAAGAGCATGGGGTTTAAGTCATGAGGGTTAAGAAGTTGGTAATCATGGCCTTATTTTGGTTTCTTGGCACCCCAAATCACATTAGTTGGAATCTTGAACTTAAGCTTGTCCATATAGCATTCTATCACCCAAGAGACTTGGTGGCACATTAGGGTTGTGGTAGTCTTTGGAAGTATGCACTCCATCAAGTAGAAGTCCTCATCCTCCTTGAATTATTTTTGCACCCTTTTCCTATTTCTTGATTCATACTCTTCACCCTCAACTAATTCTTCTTCCTTACTGATGCTAATACTTATGTTAGTTCCTTCTTCTTTAACTTTTTATTCTCCCTCTTCTTCTTCTCCCTCTTTGGCACTTGGCTCACCATCATGTTCTTCCTATAGGCATTATTCTATGGAATTTTCCACTTCATCCATATTTTCTTATAGTGGCTCTATGACATGAACTTGTGTTTTTCCATCCTTCTCTTCTTATTTCCCTATCAGGGCCTTAGTCTCTTTTTCTATTTGTTCCTTCAAGGTGCCAGTATCACCTTCCTTATCCTTAGGTGCCCCTTCAAAACTAAGGCACACCTATTATATAGCCTTATCTATTGTATTGGTGGGAATGCCTAGTACCTTCTCTAGCATTCTCTCTTTACTTGGTCCCATGCTTATGTCAACCTTATTCTCTTCTCTTTCTTTCAACATGTGCACCCTTTCTTTACAAGTTTTTTCCTCTTCTCTCTCCTTCTTGGCCTTTTCTACTTCAACCTTCCTCTTCATAGCTTACGCAGTGTATTTATTTTCTCTTTTTTATCTCTTCAGCCTCTATCCATTCAATCTCAACCTGGGACATGCCCTTGGATTTCATCTCTTTATGCCTCTAATGTAATTTTAGTGTTACATTAATATGGCTTTGGTCAAGGCTCGTGTATTTCCATCAATGCTAGAGATATTTTGTTTACACATCAAAATGGGTTGCCTCATCAAGCCCCCTTATAATTTCTCCTTTATAACTTTCTTCTTCCATTAGTTCCTTGCACTCCTCCTATTTATTATAATCTTCATCCTCTGCCATCTGAATGATCTCCTTTGGCACCTCTACCTTAGTCATTTCCTCCTTCTATTCTCATAGCTCCTACATCCTCTAAACTTTAGCCTTACTAGAGCTGAGTCTCCTCAATCTTTACTTGGACTTATTTAACTCCATCTGAGGTGGAGGGGAAGGAGTCTATTCACTTGTGTAATACTCCTCATCCTTAGGTATAATGAAAGTGCCCTTCCCCCATTCTTTTTCCTCAGATTACTCTACCTCCTCTTCTTTGGATATAACAATTTTTTTCACTAGGGAGGGAGCCTTTATTTCTTTTTCTCCTTTGTATTGAAAGGGGCTCTCGATGTGAAGCTCACGTGCTTCTTATATGAATTTGAAGGAGATGATTCACCCTCTGAAGTGATTTTTAACTTCATTTACTCCTCAATTTATTCTAGGGTCTACCCTCTCTTATTCTTTAGGGACTTATTTTTGGTGGGCATTAGGGTTCTTTCATCCCTAATATGGACAAGGGGTATTTTCTCCTCTTGACACTAGGCCCAGCACTAAAATCCTTATTCCTTAGCTTCATCGCATAGTAGAGTCTATAGATGAATCCAAGGATAATGACCTCTTAGACTAATTTGATGTCTAATAAATTTGGGGCATCTTCTTCATCTTCATTCATGCCTCTATCTGCACCAGGAACCCTCATCACATTATTTGGCTGTATGCATCAAGATCATGGACTAAGATGTCCCTTATTTTCACATTTGGGATTTTTTTATACATGTCTTAGAATTATTCTATTAAGAAGGTGAAGGGAAGATTCAGCTATCCCAACTTTTTCCCATCCTTTAGTCCTAAGCACATGACACATTAGTGCTACATCATGTAAAAAACATTTGTCCCATACATGCCCATGGGAAGCCCCTAGGGTATGCACCACTTTAGTCCAAAGGCTTAGATATAATTCTTTCACTAGCATAATATATGAGTCTTCTATTTTAGGTTGAAGGTAGTGGGGCAGGTGTATTCCTTGTATTTTTATGCCAGGGACTCATGGTGTTCTAGCAACACCCACAAGTTGTCCCTACTTTCATAAGTGATCTCGATCTCCTCTATTATGATCAAGATGAGGATGAAGCCCCATTTAAAGGCTCTTTTGTCACTGTGGCACTCAAGCACATTATTGGTCAATTCCTCAACACTAAATTATGCAATGTTAAACTAGACACCCTACACCATATGGTAGGTCAGGCAGAGATATGCCTTGGACACATATATCCACTAATTTCTAGGACATAACTTTGAGCTCATCAAATATACAACCATACTGGTATTGCGGTGATCACACTTGTTGATTGGGAATGCATACCCCTTGAAGTAGTTTAGTAGCCTATAAAATCTCTCTACCTCCTCATCATCATCAATTAACTGATAGATATATCTACCTAAATCTAAAAGCCTAATTATTCAACTTATCATCTACACCAAGATATTCATGTACTAACTTACAAAGTACACCAAATATTCATATATGCACAAGAGGAAGAATTAAATAAGATCTTCAAGAGTTTTTAATCATAAAAACTCATGAGGCTTAGTTATGCTTGAGGCTTTTAACTTGTCTCAAATCAAGACATTGAAGAGGGCATCACCTTTGGGGGTCTTACACATTATATCCACCATCTAGTCTTGTAATAAGTCTTAGAAATGGCTCAACATCTAGTGGTTATATTATTTTAACTATCATATGTGTGTGAAGGAATGCCTTGGTTCTCCCACTGATACATCTAGTGTAAATTACATGTATTGATATCATAATTTTGTAAGTGCCTTAGTATTTACCACTATGATACTAACTACCTTAATTGTCTATACCTTTTTCTTGGTGGTAGATGCTTCCTCAACAATTTTGAGCCTCTTAGGCTCTAACTATGCCTCTATGGAGTTTGACATATTTCACTTCTTTACCATTTTGAATCTACTAGAATTAAACATCATTAGGTGTGTCTTGGTGAATCCTCTAATGATGGTTGGCACTTTTTTAGTCATGGGATTTTTGCCTGTGTATCCAACTCTGAGCTTCATTGTTCATTAATGGTGACTCAGTGACAATGTTACATTTTACTAATTTATTTGCACCAATTTCTCTCATCCCAACTCCTCATACACTGGCTTCACTATGAGTTCACTCCTCAATGTGCTTCCTTCCACTCTAGGTGCCTGAGTTGGTTGAATTTTAACTTGTGGTGAGTGTTTTTCTTCAACTCTCTAGTCTCTTACTTTGCTCACTCTTAGTCTAGTTTAGTGTAAACTTTGTAACCCAAGTAATTTTTTTGTTGATCAATTTATACTCATCTCTTATCAACCACAATCATTAATGAAGGCATAATGGTGTAGGCTCCTCAATATATTGGAGAGCATGAAAATATATGAAATCTTGAAAAATCTACTATCTTATATTATTAAATTCATATCTTCATGTTACCACCACCACCTCATTGAATGTTCTTAATGGATTTTTTAGTGAAGTGATGTGTGGTTCAAAGAATCACTTCCCACTCCTTCCTATGTAGACACCAACTATCTTGGACACCTTCTTTCTACGTGTCTCTTTTGGGGTGACATTCACCTTTCTTATGGTAACCTGGGTGAAGTACCTCACATGCATATGAGTTAGCCTCCTCAGTTCCACTTCTTCTCTAGTTTTACTCTCATTTAAAGCATGATTTTTTTCCTTGGTCTATTTCTTTCACGTCATCTTGCCTTATCCTTCCTACCCCATACAAATCCCTTGCATTGGCCCTCCAATGCTTTATTTTTCTCAGATGCTCTTGTACACTTTTTAAAGAGTGCATGTTTACTTCTTGCCTTACACTTAACTAAGTTGAGTCTCTTCACTTTTAATTCATGCACCAAACTATGTTAAAGATATTCTCTTACCTTAAGGTTTTATGGAACTGGATCGAATGATGTGCCTTATTATAATTTTAGTGCAAAAGTAGCACCAGAGTGGTTTGTTCTTGGGCCTTGAAGTGCCCTGCACTATTTATCTTGAACACATGTGCTTGAACCTGATAAGCTTCACATGCCCACTAATTAGATGTTTAGCCTCATAAAATTACTAGCACAAGTACTTAACTCACCTAATTGGAATTATTCATGAAGTGTTGACCTAAAAGTTCTTGTAACCACCACATGTCGCTCAATATCTCTATACACTATACAAGGAGCAAAGAGAGAAAAATAATGGTTCGGCTTGTACCAAAATTTATTTTGGTTAGCTAAACTCTAATTGAATATTGATTAAGAAGTAAAATTTTACATGGTATGTGTATTAGCCTACTACCTATATTACTTGAGTCAATTACCATTAAAATTACCAAGGAGCATTTGACTAGACAATGGATGCAGCTTACATGCACCTATTTATAAGATGTGGTGGATGATGTATGGACCCATCCACTAGGTTTATAATTTATTTGGGTTCTTGAAGTACTTATAATCATATAAAAACACAAATTCTCCTTTAGTTAACTCATTATGCTTGATTTTATTATCATGCCATCACTTTCAACATGCTTTCTCAACTTGCTAACTCCATTTGGCTTAGACATGCTTCTCATCCTAGCACTCTAAGTATTTCAATATTATGCTTAGATATTATTGGTCATCTAAGTGGCTAATGTATGTAATATGACTGTGAACTCCATGGGTAGAACTATTTCAATTACAAAGACTAGTTGAAATGGTATAGCCTTGTTCAGTTGAAATTTTAGTAAGGCATAGACCATTATCAGCACCTCATGCTTGGTCATGGTGTAATTTTACTCTTCTTGCATTAATTTTATACTTGAGAAGGAGATGGGGTGGTATATATTTCCCTCACCTAGTTATGCCAATATGGTGCCAAGGTAGAGCCTAAAGCATCAACATGGATGTGAAAAGGAGTCATCTAATCAAAGAATTGTAGAATTGGTGCATTGGTTGGCTTCATCTTTAGTATCTCAAAGGCCTCCTCTTGTGACTCACCCCAATAGACTGGGGTATGGTCCATCCTTGTGTAAGATCTCCTCTAGAGGTGTCATGATTTTCACATAAGTCTGAATGAACTTCTTGTAATAGCCATAATGGCCTATAAAGGTATGCACTTCTTTGTGTATTGAAGGGGTCTAAAGTAAGATTATTATGGTAATCTTTGCTAGACCAATAATCAAACCATGTTTACAGATGATGTACTCAAGAAATGTTCTAAATAGGGTTGTGAAGATGCAGTTCTTTATATTTAAAGAGATATGTAGCTATCTACAAGTTTGAAAAATAAGGCACATATTATCATAGTGGTCTTTTAAAAGACCATACACAATCTAGTTATTGAGGTAGACTTGTAGGATCCTATGGATGAAGTCTTTGAAGGTAATGATCATTTCCATGGAGAATAAAATTGGTGCATTATTGAGTCCAAAGGGCATCACATTATAGGTGAAATAACCGCATTCAATTTCAAAGGTTGTTTTGGGCTTATCCTCCTCCTTGATTTATACCTAATGGTAACCCAAAAACCCATTAGTGAAAGTAGATTTTTTAGCCTACAAATCCATCTAGGATCTTGTTATGAATAAGGTTAAGAATGTATTATTGATGTAGGTGGAATTCAACATCCTATAATTGATGAAAATTCATATGTGTCCATCTTTCTTGATGTTAATGACCATCAGGCTCACCCACTCAAATTCTTGTACTAGGTAGATGATACCAGTAGCCAACATTCCATCAATCTCTATCTTTACCTTGGCATGGAGATTGGGATTCATCTAATATGGGTTATTCTTAATTGGTCTCATGCCATCCACCAACTTGATTCTCATTTTTCCAAGTGAAGGGTAGGTGCCCTTTATGTCCTTATAGCTACATGGGAATAGGTCATAAAATTATTTTAGGAGGTCTACAATTTATGATAGCTCTAACTCAAACCAGTAAGTGACTATAGTGGAAATATTTGGCTTGCCATCTATGATGATGTAAAATTTAGTGGTCTTGAGTGGCACATAGTAGGGTTTATTTCTCTCTTGATGAAAGTCTTCAACTTTCCTTGTCCCCTCTATTGTTTTAATTCAAATATGTGTTGTGTCTTCATTGGCTGGGGTGTTGTCATCCACAAGGTGCATAAATTTTATCAACCTATTAGAGTCTTCTAATTACACTCTCTAGATGTCTCATCATCTTCTTCACAATAATCACTATTGAGCACCATCTCTTCAAAGAATGTTGGGAGTTCTAGTCCTTTCTCCCCAAACATCTCCTTTAAGCATTCTTCTATTATTGGAATGTCCTCATACACTACCCTATGGATGAATTATAATGGATACAATAGCTCTAAGTTCTATGAAGAAAAGGATAAAGTGTGCATGGACCTCTCCTTGAGCATTTCCCAATTCCCTATTTTGTGGTGTATCTCATTTACAATATACCAAACCCACACCCATGTATTTAAGGTCCTACAAAAGGCATACACCTATAGGCCTCTTGGTGTATTTTCATAGTAGTCAGTCCACATTTATTTGCATATATACACATGCATGATTGTTTTAGAATCACTGGCACAGATAGGTATGTCAAGATCTTCATTACTTTTTCTAAACCTAGTCCATATTTTTGCCTTCACATCCCACCAAGTTGGGAAATTAAGTATTTGTACTACCCACAAGCAAGTGGTAGTTCTCTTCAAGGTATTTACTAGTTTACCCATTTGATCTATCTTCTTTGGGAAGCATGATTCAATGTCTTAGACATGATTTTCTATGGGTTGGCTCCCTTCATATCTTGGAAGTGCTAAAAACTTCCCTTTCCTAAGCTAGAGTACCCTTTTTACCATATTTTGCATGCAAGGGACTCATTTCTTTTTGAGGTGCTCCCTCTTAATCAAACTTATCTAGGTTGGTCTTAGACTAGATATACATACTAGGTGGCACCTATGGCTAGTGACCTCATACACCTCTTCAACACATCATTCATAGGCTATATTAGTTTTATCGAAGGTCAATTGTCCATCCTCCCATTAAAGTATGCCTTGGTCATCAGGGTTGAGATTTTTTCCACCTTATGTCATGATGTTATAGATGTGGTTGATCTCATCCTCAAGGTCCACACTTTCTATAGATAGGGGCCCTTAGTCACTTAAAAGAGGAATCACCACCCTTTCCTTTCTATTCTCAAAAGTCATATAACACTTCTTAAATTGGATGTCTATGTTGTTAGCATATCACCATGGCCTTCCCAAGAGCATTGGATAACTGTCCTATTATATTAGCTCAATGACCTCAAAGTTGGATTGAAAATCAATATCCATGATGTCTATGATGGCACCTTTTAAGATCCTGATAGGCTATTCTTAGGTTTTGTTAGCCATAAACAACATATGATTCAAAGGCCTGAAGGGTGGCTACCTTATATTTTCCCAAGAATTTTGAGTTCAAATATTGACCTTAGTGCTCATATCAAATAGTACATCATAAACCAACCATACATTGATAGTAGTGTTTATTAATAACTCTTGGTCATCCTTGACACTCTAAGTGTGCCTTATTTCTCATGCTTACTCCATATATGACATAACAACCTCAATCATCTAAGGTGTAACCTCTATGGGTTTCTTGCCTACATGATTTATCAATAAGTATTTCAGTAGGCATAGCATTCCTTTAGTTTGCAAAAGGCATAAGATCTTAGTAAATTATTACATCTTAGCCTCCTAGTGATCTTGATTTTTACATGAAGTAGTGGCCTATGCCTCTAAATCCCTAGCCAATTGAAATTCACCTTGAAAGTTTTATATTATGCTTATGGTTTATTTCAAGATGTCATTTTATTACATAGGGTTAGAATATGACATATCTTTTGTCTCTAGCTACATTATGCAATCAATGCAATTTGATTTACCATACTCTAAGTGGAGATCTTAGGCTGGCATAATGGGTGGTTGAGTGGTGAGCCCATTCCTTGTTGTGTCCTATACCTCTTGTGGATCCTTTCAAGCTTATTATGGATTAAGAGTTTACCTTTCCTCTTTGAACTCACACCTCACCATTACCTCACCTTTGTCTATACCAGGCCAACCTTGAGTTATATTTTTTTACAAGTTAAGGCATTTTTTGACTACATGCAGTCCTCAAAAATACCTATATGTTGGGTGCAATTGACCCACACCTTTAGCATGACCTTGGTGGGAATCCTCCTCCACCATATACTCCTCCTTTCCCATGCCTGCCTTGTTGGTTCTCATAACCCATATTTATAGCCATATCCTTCATTGTCTTGGCCTACCTGACCACCACCAACTATTTTCACTTATCTCACACTTCTTTCCATGTTTTAGTGCATCTCATCAATGACTCTATAGTCCACTATTGAGTGTGTATATGCATCACATAATTTATAGTAAATGGTGGTGTTCACTTGGATAACATGATGTAATAGAGGGAAGTTTTAAGAGTCATATAGGCCATGAAAAACTTCACAATTGAGAAGGAGGGTGCAAACAATCCTTCATGGGTAGTTATTCTTGTCATATCCCTCCATCTCATAGTTAGTGTACCACAATATACTATAAGTGTCATGTGTTGACCTAGCCATTAACTTTTATAGCTAGGAGGCCATTGATGTAATATATGCATCCATGAAAGGATTGATCTTAGTATTATCACTACCTACGACCTTATCCCAAAGCATGTCTTCAAGTGCATCATGGGGTTCTATGAAAGTCTTCATAGATAATGCACATCTAAAAGGAACCAATAGGCCTCCAAAAAACCATTATGTATGCTGGGAGGGATGAAATCTTAGAGAGAAGAGTTTTAAATCATAAATCATATAAGTGTACACTCTTAGATAACCCTTGGATGATCTCCTTGAGTACTATGATGCTCTGCCACTCAAACTCAGAGATATCAAACTCTTTCAAGAAGGCTTCCTTCAGCACATTATAGTTAACCATAGCCTAGTTTAGATCAAAATTTCAATACCAAGTATGGGCATGATCCAATAAGGTGGTATCAAACTAGGTTACCTTGTACTTGGGCTAAGTGATGCCTCAAGTGTTTCATTATAACTCACACTTTAGTACATACTCCATGACTTTTTCAACTCTATGATACTTAAGTAAGTGTATCACCATTTCATAATATATCTATTCAGGGGGTGGAATCAAGTTTTAAGGCACTTTTCTCCCTTACATCTATGTTGGGGGTGGCCCTCCCATGCCTCCACTTATAGGGTTAATCATTGACCATGATGGAGTAGGCTTTACTATTGAACTTGTTAGTGAAATAACACTCACTAGTGGTACTATGCTACTTCTTATAGGCTACTACCTAGTCGATGTAACTAATATTTTATTCATAAGAATGATTACACTTGTGTTCAAGCTTTTTAGGTTGGCACTTTCTAGATTCACTATACCATTACTCATTTCTTCATAGGGGATTACTTAAGTAAAAACTCTTGATTTAATATTTAATCCTATCAAATTCCAGGTCAATAGTAGGTTTAGCTACCATTACTTTGTCTTTTGATGGGGAATCTAGTGGATGAGTTTATGCTTCAAGTTTAAAGGGGGTAGGTACTTCTAGCAGATCCTTAAGCACCACTTCTTGTAGGATCTCACTGCACCCTACACCTAACTACTAATTTTGGTCTCTTGCTTCTTCCTCTCTCTCTCTTCATGCTGCTATAGTTTAAGGTATCCTTCCCTATGCCCTTCTTGCTTGTGATGAGTCCTTTCAATACTTTTAAGTTCTAGATCCTCTATCAGCCTGCACCTTTTCTTATTATAGTTTAACCTCTAGAGCTCTCAGTTATTATGTTATTATTCCTCTTCCATCACACATTACCTACACTTCCCCTTTTCACCTTCCACACTTACTCATGCACATAAGGATTTTAGACTTCCATTTTCATGGTTTATATATCGTAATCCACTAGACACTTTTTTAGTTTAGTTATAAGCCCTCTAATGAATGTGCCCCTTAGTTTATGGAGAAAATCACACTCTACATCTTTATGGTAGGAGAAGGTCAAAACTATGAATTCTACCATGTATCTATTCAAAATTTCACTCCACCACTTGTCCACAACACACATCTAAGATTTATAGCCTCTCTACGTGCTCTATGGTCCACTCAAGGCATTGGTCATAGCTATGCCTTTTATTAATAATGTAGGAAACCAACCATTGTTACACATGCTTAGGTAGCTCATAGAATAAAACTTCATAAAGAACATCATATAAGTTAACTTCTACCCATTTCCATGGATTATATCCTTTACATGTAGGATGCCTTTATATGAAACTATCTTCCACTTGCTCTAACTAATGCTCAATATTATAAAGAGATAGTTAGAGAATTACTTTGTTACACCATTATAGTAACTAAATTCAACATGGGTCTCAACAACATAATCAAAAAGTTGTATAACATTTTTCTAGGTTGGTTTCTATACTTAGTCATATGCTTAGCTATCAAGCCAAGTCAGATCTAGACTTAGGAAGACTATGTGTAAGGGTAGCAAGGTTTGGTGCACAAAATTTAATCATGATATGAAACTAGCACCAATTTCACATAAATTTTGAGCCTTATGTTCTCACTCAAAGTGCAAAAATAAAAGGATCAGGTCTACGTTAGGTTAGTTACATCATGTTGTAAATTGGGGTTTCAATGGGATTTAATCATTAGCCAAAAAGGTTAGGTGGCCTTTAGGTGATAAGTCTTTCATAGGGAGTTCATTAGGTGCAAGCTTTCATGAGAGCATAGGTCCTAGGGTGTAAGTTTATCTTTGGGTAAACCAAGCTTCTATAAGTGAAGGTTGTCAAGCTGGGGGGTTTAGGGTCATCTAGTTAGTTATACAAGTCATAGGGATGGCTTGTGTTTAAGGACTCCCTCTTAGGTAATACTCTAGGCATAGGGCCTTAGACGCTTGGTGCATTTAGGTTCCAACACTTAGTGAATTTATATGTTGTCTAAAGTCATTATATGGCACAAAGAGATCATTAGTGGCTAGGGTTGGACTTTCATATTCCAATATATTCAACTTAAATAAAACTAGTTCATAAGGAAAACATCATGTAAATCATAAATAAGAACTAATACTTAATTCCTTTAATGGTCTTATTCATTAAATTAATCAATAGAATTAATTATAAGTAATAGATAAAACATTCTTCCTAACTCTATTCATGCCCAATGGCTCACATGCAAGCCTGGGTTATACATTTAAACTACTAGAACTAATACGTAGAATGAAAATACTAATGTTCACTCTCTATTTTACCATATCTTTGATATGTTTCCTATCCTCATTATCTTATTCAAAATTGAGTATCCTTTTATAGGCAATGGTCATCTCCTACCAAGTTAGATGGATGAATGCCAAGTGATGAGCTATCATGAGTCTACCGGCTCCACTACGCTATTCAAGTTAGCCATGCACATGTCATATGTTGAACTCTCACTTAGGGTCACTTTCCTACCTACTCTATTATTTTGTAATTTATGAATCTTAAGACACCTCATATGAGTCTTGATAGGGATGTATTTATTAATTTTGATTCTTTTCAAATACCCACTAGCTCATGTGGGATCTATGGGGGCTCCTCTAGTTGACACAAAAATATACGAAAGGTGTGAAACTAATCCAAAGGTCACTTTTACCAGGGTTTGATAGGTTGGCATAGTCCACATAATGGTACAAAAGGGGGCCCAATAGGTCCCAACAAATTGATATTCCATGTTCGATCATACATTTGGATCTAAAGGTGAGTGTTGGTCAAAAGTGTTGGTAAATCTCAATGGTGAATGTATATGTGACAAATTTTAATGGCATGTTCAACTAATAGGAGATTATTGATCCATGGGGATTCACATAAATTAAAATTGATAGAGTGATTTTATTCAATTTATCAAAGAGTTGAGTCAATTTTTGATGACCAATTAGATTGAAGGCAGGCCTAGGATTCTTGAAGAGGATCAAAAAGTTATTTTTTACCATGAAATATAGGGTTCTATAGGGTTCTTGATTCCATTAAAACTGGTTCAAATGCCATATAATGGCCTCGGTATTATAGTGGATGTAAGGAACACATAGGGATCACCATTAAGGTTAGGATATGGACCTCAAGTTTATACTTTGCTTAGGTAGAGTTTTTTTTACAATAGCATTTAACATTCTTAAGAAGATACATGTATGCACATATAGGTTTGGGTCCCTACAGAGAAAACATGGGTCTTTTATAACTATTATAATATATACAAGTGTTATATTTTCCATAGGTATGTACTGATATGGAACCTATAAGAAAAACAATAGTCTCAAATTGGTTTTCCACATATACATAGTCCTATGATTCAAGCATCAATATAAAGAATAGGTGAAATTAATGTGAAGGATCTTCAATTTTTAGCATGGTCATTGTCTCGACAAGTAGCCACATAAAAGGCACTAAATCATGTCTCAGTCAGGTTCATGATGATGAATTTTTGTATTCAAATAAGAGATATCATGAAGGATCAAATAAATATATAGTATTGATAACTATGGTTAGGAGCATTTAATTCATCCTCAAGGCCTTTGAAGACCTTATAACTCAATAATCCATATACAATGTTCTAATTGATCAAAAGAATGGTAATGCTCTATTGGGTAAGGAGCAAAAGGTAGTGTTTTAGGTTCATTTAATGATCTAGGATAGGTATTCCTTTTATGATAGTAGTCTCACTCACTCTTCTAGGTGATCTCATTTATTTTATTTATCTTAGTCTCATTCCCTTTTTAGTGGTTCTCAACTTTTGAAAATTTTAGCATTTTCTTTTTGAGACAAGGCTACTCATTGAGACTAATGAAATTATGCCCATTTTATAAGGTTAAACCCTATAAAAATATTTTAAAAACTACCTTTTAAAGTAATAGGATATATTCTTTGCCTATTTCTTATCTTAAATCAATTTTTAATATGATTGTGTATGGTAAATTCATGAAGGAGATTCTTCCTAGTTTGTTATCCTTCTGATTGCCTCTTTGAATATGTTCTCAAGATAACTTTAAGGTCTAGATTAGTGTTCCATTTGAGACCTCTTATATGAAATATTTATGTAATTGGTAAAATTATGAGATTGAGTAAGTCATAGTTATCTTTTTCTGATCTAGTATGGGTTTAAACATATGTTAGTGTGTTGGCTGGATATTTTACATGCAGTCAAAATTACCTAGGCCATCATGGGATTAAATCCCATTCATTTATTGATGAATATCCCATGAATTTATGTCTATATATTTCTACTTACTTATAGCTTACAGTTCTTCATAGTGTATACAAATTATGTGTAAGTTATTCTAATTGGGGTTATTATTTTAATCACTCCATTCATGTACCATAACAAAGGGATTTTATAGCAAGTAAATAGATAGTTCTAGGAATGTGAAAAAAAGTTTAGATAGATTGATGAGTAAATAAAATACTAAAATGCCTGAGAAAGGAGAGAAATAAGAGAAATTCACTTTACAATAAATAGTTTTGTAGATTTTATTGTATATGTGTAAATAGATAAACATATAAGTGTGATAACCTTTTCAACAAATGATCAAGAAAGTAATGAATTTAATTTATATTAATAGATAACATAAAGTTTACAATTTTATCCTCTTATAATGCACAAAATGATTCCCTCATACATAAAGTTCTCTAGAAAATAAACTTCCTTCTTGTTTACTTTTAGCAAAATTCATTCAAAATTATCTAGATATCTAAACACAAAGTTTTAGATTACTTAAACATTCTTGTATAATGGTTATAATTAATTTATTTCAAAAAGAATTATCATCCCTGGGAACATAATCCTACACTCATATTTATGTAATTTTAGATACCAAATTCAAATAGGAAACAAGTTCTTCAATACCCATGTGCTTCACTAAAATTGAAAATCATTGAGTGGTGTCCTCCTTAAAATTCCCCTATGTGGCATGCAGTGGCTAGTGACATGTAGCACATCATGGTCTTGTTGTTTAGATTGAATATAAATACTTTGCATGTAGTACAAAGTTTTTTGAAGTAAATTAATTTTACAAGATAACTTCAAGTAATGGCATTTTAGCCAAGTTACTTGAGTTTTACAATTTTACAAATTAATATACCTTCAACAAGTAACTCTAATAAATGTCTTTACTTAATAGTAATTTATTTTAACAAAGTTACTTAACAAATATAATAAAATAAAATAGGAAGAAGGAAAATGAAACTGCTGGAAACAAGGGAAACAATAATTAGTCCACATCATGGAATTCAAATCTACATTTTTCTCTATACTTGATGTCCTGAGACATCAACTATTTTGTTACATCATCATATTTAGATAATGATTATTTTTTGTCTCAAATCTTAGAATTTACCTCTCAATTATTCTACTATGAGATTTTACCTTCTCAACTCTTGGTTAAGTCTTTTTATTTCTTGTTGAAATTAAATTAACTCCTTGATAGATTTAGTTGTGAAATAAGTAGCTTTGTCCATCCATTATTTGAATTATTCCCATAGTTGTTTAGATGTCCTTCAAACATTATCAAACCAAATAATAATACCAAAAAGGGAATCCTCTAGATTTGTCTTTACACCATGTGACTCCTCTTCCAAAATATTCATTTCTTTACTCAATGTTTGTATAATACGCATACAAAAAGATAGTAGGTACTCTTCTTTCTTTATATTCTTTACTGATCCATCAGTGACAATCTTTTCCTCAATCAAAATTTTATAATTCAAATTACCTATTTTTTGTAGACTTTCTTGTTGTAACTTAGAAATGCCATTTTCATTCTCTATATGTTTCATCATTGCTTTAACATCTACCAATTTCTTCAAAATATTAGCATGGGAACTTGGAACACTAGGGAAGAGCTTCTGAGTAGTTTTATGCATATTTTCTATCCACTTTTCAATAGCCTTTGCTTTGTCTCTAGTCTCTTCTAGTTCTCTAATTACTTGTTGGCCAATTGAATCCCTTGAAATAATAAATTTTTGTTGACTAATATAGCAAATTTAGCTATTATTTCACATAACTATGTATTTTTTCCTTCAACTTGACTTTGGTAGCCATTTCTTCATAAAGATTATTAAAGAGAGTATTTATCAAAGTCTAAGTATCTTGTTTTAATCCATTAATGTTTACATATCTAAGAGGTATTTTTTAAATTGTTAAGTCACTCTTAATGACTTTTCCTTTGCTCATCCCCTATGGTGGAACTACTACCTCTACAAACTTTTGTCTTGAAGATTCAATTATCAATTTTGAAGTTACTTTATAGACTTGGGCTTCTTACCTTTTTGGTCAAGACTTCTCAGTAGTCACAAGTCTATCTCTTCAACATTTATCACTTATTTTGACTATGGAGTTGTTTGTAATGCCAACTAGGATGAGAAGTCTATATTAGAGGAGGTGTTTAAATGAGTTACCATTTTTTGTTGGTTGTTCCTCACCACTAACTCTTGAGAAGGAACCTCTTAGGCCTTAGACTCTTTTTGGATCTCTTTATTTGAATCATTTTCAACATGTTTCTCAATTTTTACTTCCTTTTCCCTATCATCTTCCTTTACTTTCCCTATTACTTTTTCAACAACTATCTCCTTCTCCTTGGGATTCTCATAAATTTTATCTTTCACTACCTCTACCTCTTTTTCAAGTTATTTTCTTGTCTCAACTTCTTTTAGATTTTTATGACTACTTATTCCTTATCCTTCTCAGGCTCTATTGCTTCCTTTTTTTCTTATGGTTCTAATTGGGATGGGGTTTCTTCTCCAATGGTTACTTTTTTAGGCTCTTTTTCAATGGTGGGTTACTCTATTGAAGGGGGAGGAGTTGGAAAAGATAAAGGGGGAAGAGGAGAAGGAAGAGTCTCCTTTTGAAAGGATTTCTTAGGGACTTTGACACCATGTGACTTTGGGGGTGGCATCAATATTGATAAATCTATGATGGGTGTAGTGGAAGTAGGAATGGAATGAATGGTGGAAATAATAGGAACAATAGTATCAGTAAAAGAGACCAATGGAGGTGTAGAAATAGTTAGTTGAGTTGACTCTTTATCTTTTACCATTAAATAGGTATCATCAATATTCTTTTTGAAATTTATCTTATTTTTAGGAATTTGGCTACTTTCTCCTTGTACCATTTCTTTTCTATTCTGAGCTAAATGAGTGGCCTCCTTCATCAACTCATTTATGTAGTATCCTTTTTTAAGAAGCTAGGTGGAAGTCATTACCAAAACATTTGAAAATATATCAAGAATAGTCTTATCATGATCTTTACCAAAAATGATTACTAGAAATGGGACATTATCCCCCATGCTACATGAAAAGCATCACTGGTGATAACCCCATAATCTTTCATAGCCTTGGGTATGATGACCAGATCAAAAGCATGAATTTTATCAATAGTCAATCTATTTTTGTCTATTATTATCACATCAAATTCATCTCTTTAATTAGTCCAAAAATCCTTAAGTGCTAAAATATGCATGTATTCTAGAGAAACTATATTTTGAGCCATCCCTCTACATACAAAATTGACTCTAGACTCAAAATATGTTTGGATGTAATGATGGTACATTTATTTTTGCACATTCCTAGCTTTGTAAATACTTGGGAAATGGTAGTCACCAATGATAATTAAAAATTTGATAGTTGGTTCATGAGATTTTGAATGTAAGTCATTTATTTCAATAAGCTACTTACATGATTTCATGAGAATCCACTTGTCACTTGGGTATTTAGGTAATTTTACAAGTGCACTTGAGAAACCCCCAACTCAAATATATGTAAATTCAATGAATTAGATGAAAATGTAACCATACTGTGAAACTATATCCCCTGCTTCATATGATACTCTTCTATGTTTTAGAGCCACATTTAATTTAAAAATAGGTTCATAAAATAATCCATCATTTACTATAATATAATGTTTTTAATACTCTAAAAGGACCAATTGAGGATAATACTCATATATTGGTAAATATTATATTGTCCCTTTTGTTCTTATCCTTGAAAAGGATCCACTTGAAGCTGTTACATACACTAACTATGAAGTCATCTTGAAATAAAAATTTTGTAACACAATGTTTAATTGTCAGTCCATGTTATCACTAATCATCCTTGCCCACTCAATCTTAGCTGAGCTTCTGGTGACATCAATGGTTCTAATATAAGCATACACCCATGTTGAAAAATACTTAACATTCTTTTCACCATTAAATAGAAACTGAGTAATATTATTTGCTTCTTGAACAAAGTCTGATCTTACTATTTGATTTGGAAATCTTGATGCTTATTTCACTTTATTCAAGTAATATGTATTTATTATCTTAATACATTATGATGTCTTAGTTTCCCATTATTTATTAGCTTTCTCCATTGTTACATCAATTATTTTTGGTGGTGTTGGGATCTTTAGATATTACTTGAGATACTAAACATCTAATCTTATGACTACATTACCAACAACATCTCCCATAGTCCTAATTAGGGAGTCATAATATTTGTCACATGCTAGGACAAATTTAAGAAGTTGAGCTAAGCTCAAGAAAGTTGTAGCTTGTATAATCTCACTATTTTTCATTGCATGCATGGGTGGGGTCTTGGATATGAATTTTGATCTCTCTATAAATTAAATCATAGACACATTCCCCATATTAATATCACTTATCTCTATTAGCTTAGAAGTGATGGATGATTCAATTGGGTATCTCTTATATTCATAATTCATCTTGAGCTCTTGTGACTTAGTTCTCTTAGCTTTTGATTTTCTTTTCCTGCTTTGCTCTGTAATCTCTTCAAGTGCCAACTCTAGGATTTCTTTAATGTGTGTTGCTTGTTCTTATAATTTATCTATTTCCTCTTCTGATCTTCTTGATCCTTTTGATCTAGACATTAGCTCTAACTTACTCTAAAGAGCTTGATAGGTGAGTTTTAAACACTTAGTAACTACTACAACTAGTTTAAAAAGATTGATAAAAGTCAACTTGTTGTTCTTATAGTATTTCCTTGTAAGCCTTATGATGCAAATATATGGGGAGAAGACTTAAAAATCTTTTCTCTTTAGCTTTGTACTTGATAAATGATCACTTTCAATGTTCAACTTACCTTTCTCAAGCTATTCTCTATTGGTTTCTATCAACTTTCCCTTTAGACTATGTAGTGTCCACTCACTGTTTATTTGTACAAGACTTTAAACCTTTCTTTAGTTTTGATTAGCCTTCCAATATGTTCACCAAACTATTTCAAATCATCTTTGGTTTTCTTTTAACATTCATTGGCCATAACTCACATATTATCTCTTTCTTAGGCCATCTTAATAGGTCTCAAGGACCACACCTTAGTATAAACATGAAGGATTCCATCACCTTGTTATTTAGTATTTAATTACATTAAAACATCCACCTAAACCTCTTACGACTTTGGTTTACCCTTCAAGTCTGTCACCCATCCTTTAAGATCACACAACTCTTTCAAGGCTTATAGCTTTCTTGACATTATTTACCCTTCATCTGATAAATACATACATTATTTTAGAATGTGTAATTGTACATAAATTTCATTTATTCAAATACCCTTTTATACAAATTCTTGTAATCTAACTCTATCTATAGACCCCTTAATCATCGCTAGACCTTGTAATTTTAGGCCTAATTAGGTCTAATTTCTACTTAGTCCTATTAAAATCCATACTAATAACTTTGTATAGGTATAAATCTTATGATCTGATTATTACTATCAAAATAAAACATAACTACAAATTTTCATGATAATTTGATGGTTAGAACTTGATTTATCCAATAAACCCTAGTTCTAGGGTTTTTAGGTCCTACACAGGGCCGAGGGTAGAAACAATTTCATATCTTGAGTTGTATGATGAACCAAGGACTCTAATGAACTTTAAAAGTTATATTTAGGTCTTATTTAACTCTTTCAACCATTTTTAAGCCTTTATCAAATATTTTCACACTTTTTCTAGTCCCATTTGCATTTGACTAAGTAGTGAACAAGGACCTTCAACAAGTATATACCTCTCTTAGGCAATCAAGAACATTAAACCAAGGTATTTACAATTATGAACATCTTCACCATATTGTCAAGCACTTATTCCAATGATTTTTAACACATCTAGTTTTATTGAAGATTTATTTCTTGTTTTGACTTGAATACTCAAGTTATCCAACCTTCCAAGCTACAAAATGAATAAGGTATGTAGAACAATTACTTTGAACAAGGTTAAACTTGTCTCCTCTAATATTTCATCCTTTAAGAGTCTTTATAACCAAAAACAAATACATTCTTATAAGACCAAAATATTCTCTTACTTGACTATGAAAATTGGGCTCCACCTCTATATGGTAGTTGATGAGTTAAAATGCATATTATTTATCAGATGTGACTAAAGTTCCACATGAGTTGTCTTGTGCCCCATGTATTTTCAAAATGTATTAATAATTTGATCAAATCCCTACATATTCATCATCAACACCTCTAGTCCTTAAGGTTTGATTGAAAAAATAAATACCATTCTTACTACAATGATCTGTAATTACCATTCATGTATGTATTTCATGTTTCCATTTTCATATAAGTCATTATACCAGTTATGTTCTCCTCTAACTATCTAAACCTCTATCATTCTCATGGATATATGATTTCCTAAAACATGCAATAAGTACACTAATTGTATATAGGGTGAACATATGTAAATAGAGTATGGTACTTGATCTATATTTAGTCCTTCATAAGAACCTCCATGTTGAAGTACCTTGACAAACCTTACCATAATAATTCCACCTAGATTCTATACTCACTAATCTATACTCTAGTATACTAAAGCTTCATATCTTTAAACACAAACATAAATCTTGTTTCTTGACTATACTTAGTCATTAGGGGTTGCAAGTAATAAATAATTGTGGTTTTATGTTCTTCAATGCTCACTCACCCATTTAAGGATCTACACCAATCCAATACTAACAAGGATTAATTCTATGAATAGATTCCATTTAACACTTTGATATAGAACACACATATTCTCACTTTGGACTGTGATTCACCCTCTTTGATCCAAGTATGAAATCATACATGGTATGTGTATACATAGCCTTCAAGGTTAAAATTAATAATGGAAATGTATGCAAAGATCAATCCACAAAAGTGTAAGATGAAATAGAATAAAACAACATATCTATATTCCTTGAAAATAACATTCCTTACAAAAAAATTGTATTTAATCATTTTCCATGAGGGGTATTTTCATACACATGCATTAAAATCCTTATCCTTCTTCTTGGATACCTCCTCTCTCTATTCTACACTATCTCTATTCCAAAAAAACTCTTGTTTTCTCATTTTCTATGCAAGACTTTGAGTAGTTACAATAACTTCCTTTTTCATAACTAAACTTATACATACAAGGGTGACTTATATTTGTCTATATGACTTGGTTTAGGCCCTATATATGAAATATAACAAAAATTATTCCTTATGACTTAAATGAACCTCCTAAATCACTTTTTCTCACTCAAACACTTCAAACATACAAGGTGACCCTCTTAGTCTTTATTGCATTATTTGAATTTTCAAAATCTTGATTTTGGAAGGAAAACTCATATAGCCTATAGAACTCATCATAATGGCTCCAAATTGACATTAATGACTTTAATGGACCTAATAAGGACTCTAACACAATTTGACACTTGTCTTGATCATGTTTGGTCTCTAAATTGGCAAAACTCAAAAATGTTGTTTGCATGGCTTGATGCTCCTAAATCATACTCCCCAAGAGGGAGAAAAACTTGAACCTAAATATTTATTCCTTGATTTACAACTGATATTTTGTGGTTGCTTCGTGTTCATCATGTTTATGGTCCATTGTTCTGATTCCATTCTTCTTTCCAAATGCTTGCTTTTTTTCTTTTAGGCCTTGTCTACTCTTTGTTCCCATTCATCCTCCACTTCTATGATGTATTACCACTACTGTATTTTTGTATTAGATACATATTTCACCTTTTCCCAATAATTTTAACCTCCTCATAATCAACTACAACTAACTTATGTGATTTTTTCTTCCTCGTGCTTACTTCATGACTTGTTTCCTCATCAATCTCTCTTGTGGCTTGCTTGTCTAGAAATTCTTGTTTATTATTCATTATATCATATTTTTAATGAGGATATATTAGCCTATCTTTTATTTAAAACTCTATAGTTTACTTAGATACACTCTCGTTTTCTTCCACTTCTTCAAACTTCCCTTCTTGATGCTTTTTCCCATCATCTTGCTCACTATGCAAGAGCAATTTATTGTCCCACTCATCCTCTTCATAGTGAATCATGATTTGAAAAATAATTGGCCTCCCATATCCATATTTATCAATTAAAAAATCATAATTATATTTAATAATTATGTAACTCACCTCAGTTGCTTCTTCATGCCTTATTTGATTGCTTACTTGCTTGTCAATTTTTACATCTTCTTGTACTTCTCTTTGCTACTCATTATTTGGTATTCTTTGGAGTTTATAATTTATATTAACCTTATATACATAACTTATTTACATATTATTTAACGTAATAAACAATTCATCTAACATTCTCAATTCTTCTTGCAACTTGAATGCATCAATCTCCTCATTTGTTTCATCAAATCTTGGTCCACTTTACTCTTTTCTTATTTTGTAAACTTCTTGCTTGCTTCCTCCTTGGACTCCATAATTTTTTAGAGACATATAAACATCCTATTTCTATACATTATGCTTCTCAATCACTCTTTGATGTGATTCTTCCTCATATTTCCAAGCTATACTTTCATCCATTAATGTCATGGTTTTTATGTACAAGAAATCTTCACTATTAGAGTCAAAGTCAAACTTACCATCATATATCACACTTGAAAATTCATCTTGAAAATACTCATCTTAATTTATACATTAATTTACTTGTTCACTTGATTGTACCTTCACTTCATTAGTTTGGTTTGTTTGCACCATCTTGCTTGTGTGCTTTATTGGCTTGTCATCATCTTGTATCTTCATGATTTCTTGGTGTCTACTTGAAATATAACTCTCTCATGCTCTTATCATGTTATTTACCAACCATTTACTACATTTAATCATATTTTTATTCCAATTTCCTCTCCTTGCATCACTCTTATGTCTCATGCCTTGATCATCTATCTTGCCAACTTGATGTGCTTTGTCATTTGCCTTTTGTTTTCACATTCATGATTGATTTCCATTCATGATTTTTATTTCTTTGACCCCTTTCTTGATTTTATCTTATTCCTTCCTATCACCTACTTTTTTAATCCATTTAGGCCATACATACCCATACCCATGTTCACCTTTTGAGGGCTACACTTTGTCATGTTTTCTTTTAGCCTATATATCAGCCTTGCCTTCTTCATATATACAATTAAATTCAACATTCAAACACTAATTTACCTCTAATATAAACTATTTTCAATTTGTCTCTTTCTTGATGTCTTAATGGGTGACCTCCATGTCTTCTGGAATGATTCTTATTCTCTTGTTTCATCTTCTATACATGGTAATGCATCATATTATTCCTCTTTCTCATCATCTTCTACATGTGAAATATCTTCAATCTTCATCATCTTGTCTTCTTCATGAAGTTCTCTCTCTTTGTTATATTATTTCCATTTGATGGTTAGTGTTCTTGGCCTATTATTCATCATCTTTGAGGCCTCATGCTTGGCCTTCATCAACCTTTTCTTCATACATATAAACACAAACTCAAAAAAAATGTTAGCATATAAAATGAGAGACCACATATTCTCTTTGAATGCCTTTGGCATAGGCATTATCCACTTTATCTTCATTTCTTCATTATTTTGTTCTCTTCTTGACACTTACTTATCTTTATTGTTCTCTTAAATTATAACTCCATACAAAAATTATCTATCTCATTTCTCACTTGGAAACATCTTCTTTCTCATGCCTCTTTGGGCTTCTCTCTCTTTCTTCTCATTATTCAAGACTTCTTGTGCCTTCTTCTCACAAGTGCCTATATGGGCTAATTTAATATATTTTTCATATGATAACCTATTCATTGGCTCTCTTCTTCTCTCATGAGCTTCACCATGAGCTAAATCTTCTCAAATATCTACCTTAACTCTTTTCTTATCTCTTTTAATTCTTTATCTATATCCATCTTCCCCATTTCTCTTGTTTTTAAGCCTATTTAGACCTTTCTCTTAGAAAGTATATTAATATTTCATCTTAGAACACTTGTGGGAATTTCATATTTTTGATTCATCTCTCTAGGATCTCCTCTTAACTCTCTATTGACTCTCTTATCTTCCTCTTTTCTCATTGAGATTTAATGCTCTCTTTTCCTATACCTCTTCTAGCATTTTCTTTACTATTTTATTTATCATTATCAAAGGACTTTGGGGATATATATTCTCTTATTTTTATAAATATTATTCTCCTATTTGAAGACCTCAATGGATCGGACATGCACTATCTCTTCTCTCTCAACACCCTGTAAGTTACTTCTCATACACAACTCATAAAACTATGCATGCTTCTCAAATCAACAAAAATGTAAAGAATTCAGAAAATAATTTTACCCAAGCATAAATAACCTAGATATTATACCAAATGTTGAAAAAATATGTGGATAAGACTTCCAAATTATTCCTCTTTAGCTTTGTACTTTATAAATGATCACTTTCAATGTTCAACTTACCTTTCTCAAGCTATTCTCTATTGGTTTCTATCAACTTTCCCTCTAGGCTATGTAGTGTCCACTCATTGTTTATTTTTAAAATAATTTAAAACTTTATTTAATTTGGATTATCCTTCCAATAAGTTCATCAAACTATTTTAAATCATCTTCAGTGTTCCTTCAACATTCATTGGCCACAACTCACATACTATCTCATTCTTAGGCCATCTTAATAGGTCTCAAGGACAATACCTTGGTATAGACATGAATCATTCCATAACCTTTTTATTTAGTCTTTAATGACATTAAAACATCCAACTCAACCTCTTACAACTCTGGTTTACCCTTCAAGTCTATCACTCATCCTTCAAGATCACACAACTCTTTCAAGGCTTCTAGCCTTCTAGACACTATTTCCCCTTAATCTAAAAAATCCATACATTATTTGAGAATGTAGAACTATGTATATATTTCCTTCACTCATATACCATTTAATAAAAATTCTCATACTCTAACTCTATCTGCAAACCCCTTAACCATCACTAGACCTTACAATTTTACGCCTAATTAGGTCTGATTTCCACTTAGTCCTATCCAAATCCATAATAATAAGTCCATATAGGTATAAATATGTGTGATTAAGTTATTAATATAAAAATAAAACATAATTACAAATTTTCATGAGAAATTGATGGTTATAACTCAATTTATCCACTAAACCCTATCTCTAGGGTTTTTAGGTCCTGCATGGGGCCAATGGTAGAAATAATTTAATATCTTGAGTTTTATGATGACAAAAAGAATAAAATAAAATTTAAAAGTTTTATTTAGGTCTTATTTAACTCTTAAAACAATTCTCAATTCTTTATCAAGTCTCTTCACATATTTTTTAGTCCCATTTTCATTTGACTGAGTAGGGAACAAGGACCTTCTATAGGTCTATACCTCTTTTAGGAAATCAAGAACATTAAACCATGGTATTTTAAATTAAAAAAATATTCACCAAGTTATTAATAACTCACCCCAATTTTTTTAACACCTATAGTTTGATTTAATATTTCTTTCTTGTTTTGACTTGAATACTCAAGTTATCTAACCTTGTAGGCTATAGAATTAATAGGGTATGTAGAATAATTCCTTTAAATGAGGTTAAACTTGTCTCCTAAAATATTTCATCCTTTATGAGTATTTATAACCCAAAAAAATTAATTTTTATAAAACATATAAATATGCTCTTACTTTATTGTGAAAATAGGGTTCCACCTGTATATGGTAGTTGACGAGTCAAAATGCATCTTATTTCTCAGATGTGACTAGAGTTCCACATGAGTTGTAATATGCCCCATGTATTTTAAAAATTTATTAATAATTTGATAAAATCCCTATATATTCGTCATCCACACCTCTAGTCCTGAAGGTTTGATTGAACAAATAAATACCATTCTTACTACAATGATCTATAATTACCATTTATTTAGGTATTCCATGTTTCCACTCTCATATAAGTCAATATACAAATTATGTTCTTCTCTAACTATCTAAACCTCTATCATTCTCCTAGACATATGCTTTTCTTTAGCATTCAATAAGTACACTAACTATAAATAAGGTAAACATGTGCAAACAGGGTATGGTACTTGATCTATATTTAGTCATTTATAATAACCTCCATGTTTTAGTACATTGACAAACCTTACAAGAATAATTCCACCTAGAATATATACTCACTAATCTATACTCTAGTATATTAATGCTCCATATATTTAAACACAAACATGAGTCTTTTTTCTTGACTGTACTTAATCATTATGGGTTAAAAGTACTAAACACTTGTGGTTTGAGGTTCTTAAATGTTTTCTCACCCATTTAAGGGTCTAGACCAATCCAATACTAACATGGACTAATGCTATGAATAGTTTCAATTCAACAGTTTGATATAGAACATAAATATTCTAGCTTTGGATAGTGATTCACCCTCTTTGATCCAAGTCTACAATAATACATGGTTTATGTATACATAGCCTTTAAGGTTTAACTTAATAATGGAAATGTATGAAAATATCAATCCACAAAAGTGTAAGATGAAATAAAACAAAACAACTTATATATATTCCTTAAAAATAACTTTCCTTATAAATAAAATCTATACTTAATCATTCTCCATGAGGGGTATTTTCATACACATTCATTCAAATCCTAATCCTTCTTATGTGAGACCTCCTGTCTCTATTCTACACCATCTCTCTTCTAAAAAGACTCTTGTTTTTTCATTTTCAATGTAGGATTTTGAGTACTTACAATAACTTCCTTTTTTCATAACTAACCCTCTACATACAAGGGTGACTTATATTTGTATATATGACTTGGTTTAGGCCCTCTATATGAAATATATCAAAATTTATTCTTTATGACCTAAATGAACCTCCTAAACCACTTTTGCTCACTCAAACACTTCAAACATATAAGGTGACCCTCTTAGTCTCTATTGCATTATTTGAATTTTCAAATTCTTGATTTTGGAGGGAAAAATATTATAGCCTATAGAACTCATCCTAATGACTCCAAAAAGACATTAATGACTCTAATGGACCTAATAAGGATTGTAACACACTTTGACACTTGCTTTGATCATGTTTGGTCTCCAAATGGGCAAAACTCAAAAATGGTGTTTGCATGGCTTGATGCTTCTGAATCACCTTAGGTTCTAAGTAGTAAAAAATATTTTGAAATACTTAAGTAACTCATATTTAATCAATAGTGTCTTACAACCTTGAGTAGATCAAAAGGAACATAGATAGAAAACTTTGGATTTTTTGTGGCTTGAGATTTGGGGCTTGTATCATCAAGTTATTTGGATGAGAAAACCTAAATAAGTAACTATGAGAAAGGAATTTGGGTAATACTTAAGTAGTGTTCTATGTTTTGTCTAGGCTCAAGATTTTGAGTTTGACAAGGAAATTAACTGGGTTAAGAAAAACTAAGAAATTAGTGAGTAACCACAAGTTTGGGTAGGCAAACTCTTTGAGGATTAGGGTTTCCAAGGGTGGTAATGTAGGGTCTGGAATCTGAGTAAGCAATGAGTATTAGGAAACCTAAGTGGGCAAAGTGATTGAGTGTTGGGTTTCTCAAGAGTAGTAACTTGGGGTTAGGAACCTGAGGAAGTAGAGAGGGTTGGGAAACTTGGGTAGGTTACAAGGAATAGTTGATAGGGTTTTTCTATAGGAGGTTTGATTTTTTAAGATTTTTACATAGATGTCTTAATGAAAAAAGATTATGAACACATACATAAGATTTAAAACATCTAAGCATGATCAAAAACCAAAGGTAGAACCTAATGGAATAGGAAATTATAATAAAAACTACAATGGCAATGGAAAGAAAATAGTAGAGATAAAAATAATGAAAATGATAAAATGAAATTATGAAAACCATAAGGAAAATATCTACCTACCTCAAGCACAAATGGGTCAAATTAAATTTGCTCAAAGATACTTCAAGGGCTCAAATCATGTAGTTTAGGTTTTGTAAGTGTGACAACTTAATTGAATAACTTGCATGCCAAGTGGAAAATGAGGTGGCTTTTCCTGATTTTTATATATGTTATTACATTAATGATGAATTGGGGACATGTTGGAAAGAGACATGTAATACCTTGGCTTTTGGTTGGTTTTTTTAGGTCACTTTTCTTGATTTTGGTATTTAAAGTTAAGTGCTTCCACATACTCAATTTGGTCTAGGTCAATGAGTATTTTGGGTTCAGAAACGTCCACTACTTTTACTTGTGACTTTATACAAGTAAAGCAACCCTAAAAACCTAGTTTACTTTGGATAGTGTTAGGAAAGTTTTTAAGCTTAATTTGATTTGATTTGACATCAAAGTAAAGCTACTTGATAACTCTAATTCAAACTAGGTAGTTAAATTTGGGTTTATAGGACAATTCTACTTACTTTTAAATAAGTAAAGTAGTTTGGAGAACCTAATTTGCATTGTAAATGAGCCAAAACACTTTATCTTGTTTGATATTTTAGGGGAGATGAGCAAATGTGTTTTTTATTATTGGATTTAGGTAGATGTTTTTAACATTCTTGATCAATTTGAAACAATTATATAAAGAAATCAATCAGACACAACAACTACTAAAAACTATGGCTTGATTTAGAGGACTATCTTATCAAGGACACCTGACTCACATAATACAAAATACAAAAATATTAAATAAGGGTATCCCAAAAAATTTCTATAAAATTTTGGGGATACCAACTAGCTTTGACTAGGGACATCTTTATTTCTATCATAAATAAAGAAACAAGGGTGAGATCTTAGTAAATCTAGTTTTGAATTTTATCCATTGGGTACAAAGTATTTGTAAAAACTCAATCAAAAAAATTGTAAAACAAATAAACAACATGAAAGTAAAAATAAAACCAAAAGAAAGACTAAAAAATTTATTTATATACATAGGTATTACCCTATTACTCAATTCTTGTAGAGCTCTAAGTGTTTCCCATTGAATGGAAGTATTAGTGTAATCCCATCATAATAAGCTATGAAGAATCTATCTTTTTCATCAATGCTTTTTATAGTAAAGGTCCCTTTCCACAAGGAGTCAATTTTTCCATGCTTCCCTTTTTTTTTATTATATTTATCCCATAGGAGCTCTAAATCACCAAATTCAAACTACCTATCCTGAGCCTCCTGATCAAATATATTATTTACTTTCATTTGATGATCAACCAACTGGTCAATAACTTAAACATGAACCTCTTGTAGTTTAGTGAGAAACATGATTCTTTTATCCAGTGAATCTTGATAAGTAACATCTTCAATGGCCTTGGAAAATTAAAAAAAAGGTAGCTCTATGGTTATTTCTATATTAGCATTTATTCAATATAAAAAATAAAAAGGAGACATACCTATGGCTTTATTTAGGGTGATCCTTTCATCTACAGTGTATCAAACAACTTCTTATACCATGTTCATTGATTATTATCCACCAGCTTATGAATGATGGTCATCAAGTTTTTATTACTTGATTTAATTTGATCATTTCCTTGAGGATATTGATTTTAGGCATGAAACAAGTCTATTCCATATGAATAACAAAACTTAATTAATTCTAGAGAAGAAAAGTTGGGTGTATTATCTATTATAATATTATGTGGGACACCAAAAATTACTACGATGTTCTCTTTGATGAAGTCACATATAACTTCAGAAGTGGCATGTTTGATAGGAATAACTTCAACCCACTTACTGAAGTAATCAATCAAAATGAAAACATAGCAATGTCTATTAATTTAAAAATAATTTAACATGCCAATAAAGTATTTTCCCCACTAATTTAATGGTTCATCAATAACAACTAGTTTTAGAGGCAAATCTAGCAATTTGAGTTATCCTATGAAATGTTGACATGCTTGACACTTAACAACCCAATCTAAAGCATCTTGGAATAGAGTAGGCCAAAAAAACTTTACTCATAATATTTTGTGTGTTATGACTCTTGTTGAGAAGTGATCTCCACATGCCTTGTCATGAAATTATTCTAATAGTCTATTTTATTTCTCTTTTTTCCACACAACGAAGGAAAACACCATCAATTCATCTCTTGTATAAGCCATTATCCCAAAGGACATAATACTTTGACTTTTACTTGATGGTACATTTTTATTTATGTGTCAGATCAACTGGGAATTATCCATAAGTTAGGAAGTAGGTAATCTTGTTGTACCATTTATCTACAAGATCAACAAAAATCACTATTGGCAAATCTCCATCTAATTTAGCTTGGAGAGAATATATTTCTATATCTACATCATCAATTTTCCTCTCTATCATCAACTAGTATAAGCCTCTTCCTATTACTAATTTCATAGGTTTGATATGAAGATCAAAATCTTGCACCTTAGCTACCCAAGTGCCTCTCAGTAATCCTAGCTCCCAATGTGTTAGAATTGACTTGACTATAGTATTAGGTACATAAACTTTAGTATGTGAAGACAAAATGTAGTACCTAAAAATTTTACATGCTTTGACTAAAAAAGGCATGTTTATCCATAGACAAATACTTCAATTCTAGGATTTTCAATTACTAACTCATGAAAGCTATAGGAGATTTGATTCCTTCATCATTATTATATAGAAGTATAATTGACATAATAGTCTCAGAGGAATAACAATAAATAATGAATTCTTTACTAAAATCAGGGGAAACTAGTAGTAGAGCTTTAACTATAGATACTTTAATTATTTCAAACACCAACTTGGCTTCAACAATCCATTTGAAGTCTTCTTTCTTTTTCATCATGCCAGAGATGTGGTGAGTTAACTCAGTAAAGTCAAGAATAAATCTTATAAGGAAATTGACCTTACAAAATAATGAGTGCACTCCTTTTTTGGATGTAGGCATATGTAAACTATGAACAGATTTGACTTTCTATAGATTAATTTTTGTCCCCTCTTTCAAGATTATGTGGCCAAGGAGTTTTCCTTCAATCACAATAAATATTGATTTCTTGGGATTCAGGGAAATCCCATGTCTCCTATATTGCGTTAAAACTTCTTCAAGATCAGCCAAGTAATCACCTCTCTTTTTAAAAAAGATTGTTAATTCATCAAGATATACCAAAATGCTTTTATTCTTAAAATGAGAAAAATTTAGATTTATAGCTCATTAAAAGGTTATTCCAACATTGATAAGCCTAAAAGGAATCTTTTAATAAGCAAACATTCCCCATGGTGTTGTAACAGTTGTTTTGTATTGATCATCCTCAACTAATTTTATCTGATTATATCCTAAAAATCCATCCAACATGGATAACATATCTAAACATGTAACCACTTATAAGGCGTGATCCATAATGGGCAATGGATAATTGTCTTTCAAAAAGGCTTGGTTTAAATTGTGAAAATTAACACAAGCATATTTATCTATTTTTATTTCTCACTGGAACAATATTTGATAATCATTATGAATGATTCATAAGATAAATGATCTTTACATCAAGGAATTTTTGTATCTAAGTATAAATAGTACCTGAAATAGTTAGGTTATGGTTGCATAATTTTTGCTTGAAGGGCTTCACCTCTAGTTGGAGTGGAATATAATGTTTTACCTCATTTGGTTGGAAGGATTTGAGTTCTTTGTAGTAATAGGCAAACACATCAATGTACCTTGTAAGAAGATTGATGAATTTTTCCTTTCCTTCTTGATAGCAACACTTTCCAATGTTAAACATCCCAAACTCTTCTTTACCACCTAGGTTAACCTGCTAAACTTATAAGGAAGAAATATCTCCATATTATTTCTTTTTTTTCAAAAATTTATCATGATTATCAAATATTTATTCTAAAGAGACTAACCCTTTAAGAGTTTTATTTCATTTTAGCTAAATTATATCTTGACTATGAGTAAGTTTAGGATCAGTTATACTTGTTATTGTCTCACATGGATGTGAATTGATTCTTTCAAAGTACAATCCTTAAAATTTGTCTTAATAATCAAGAAATGTATCTATTTTCTTATCATCATTAAAAAATTTCCACAATTAAAAATTATCTGGGACCTTTGGACAACAGACCATCTCTACTTTATAATTACCTTCTCTAAAACATGTTGGTTTTTTTTTTAGCCTGGGTAGAGATGTAATAACAATAAATGAATCAGCTTTTGATTTCTAATCTTGAGGAACTGAGTTGATTGAGAAAGCAAAGAAATCAAGTGTGGCACTCAAAACTTGGTTATGATAGTGTTTCAACTTATCTTTCTTCACCTGATACCATCCCCTAATGTGTCTTACTATTAATTCAACATCCCCTTGTGTTTTAAATAGTCTTACTCATTTTCCTTTTACATGTTCAAGTCCTAGCAAGAGTGCCTCATATTCAACTATATTATTAGTGTTGTCAAACATGATTTTGTATGAATAAGTAAATATTTTACCATCAAGAGATATCAATATTACCCCTATCCCTGAACCAAGAAAACTATAACTTCCATCAAAATATAATATCCATATGTTATCATCTTCATCTTATTCATCCTCATCCTTGGATTTATTTTCCCATTTCAAAGTATTAAACTCCATGGTCAAATTATTCAACAATAATGTGTGAGCTTAGATCATCAAATTTAGAAATCGTGTATTGAGACTTCTTTTTAGGCTCAAGCTTCTGATTCACTCCTTTGGTTGGAATGTGAGCACATGACCAATCTATCTTTAATTCTCCACCCATATCCTTACAGAAGTTTCTACTTAGTATCATTCCATAAAAAAATAGAAATGTCTAGTACTAGAATTGTCATTTTTAGTCGTTTATCTATAAAGGCCACAAAAACTACTTGAGCATCTTTGATCTATCCAATCAAGGAACTTATCTCTCCATTAAGTAACATCTACCAATTGTCTTAGTCAAAGTGAGACCAAGAGCATTAAATACCTTAGATGGCATTACATTTTCTAAAGCTCTAAAATCTAGAATTTAGTTTCTTAACTTGTAACCATTAATTAGAAGAGAGACATAAAATGGCTCTATCCTTTTATATGTAGAAGAAGATATGGGTGAAGTAACAACAACATTGTTTTGGGAAGGAAACTATTTAGAAGTAGGCAAGATACCTTTAGAGGTATTGGCTAAATTATTTTTCCCTTTGCTTTGAACATACTTGACTAATCTATTCAACTGATCTGGATAGGATCTCAAGTACTCAACTTCTAACATTTAAATTTTGGTTTTCTTTATATGGTCCATTATGTTAATAGAGGGAATGAAAGTAGAAAGAATAGGAATTACCTCAGTAGAATGAGTTATTGGTTTATAATTTTTAGAAGAAAGAGTATTATATTTAAGAGATAAATAATAAGGTAAAGGACTACATATTTTAAGAATACTTACATCTTCTCTAGAATCTCCCTTATCTTTGTCTTGTTCTTTGGAAGATTTCTCACTAGCTTGCTGAGCCTGTGACATTGTAAACACTATAAATGAATGAATATGATCTTATTCAAATGCTTCTTCATAATAAATTTTAGATTGGTATTCTAGGTAACCAATGTTGGAGTCATCAATAGAATCTACAAAGGCATCTACATCACCAATAATTTGATGAGTATCATCATTCAAATGATCTTCATCACTCATTTCAACATGATTTCTAGGAGCATCTTTAATTTCCAATCTCTGCATAGGACTAGTAATATGGTTCTTGTTATGATTATTAATTTTTTTTGTATGTGTATTCCTATCAAGGGAAACACCACCATGAGTACATTGAGCAATTTATCTTTTGACTTGAAGTAAGTCATTAGCTAATTTTTTAATAAAGGATCAGTAATATGTGATGTGGTTGAATAAGAAGAATAGTTTCCCTTAGAAACTATTTTATTTATCTTTATATCCATTATCAAATTATATTCAACTTTTATAGTAAGATTTTGAGCTACTGCTAAATCAGTTAGTCATATTCTTCATAGGTAATAACTAATTGTTGATAGTTCAGCATTTAAAAAATAAACACTTTTGACTGTCTATAGTGGGTAGTGTAGCTTGAGAAATTTTGTAGAGAAATCCATTAAACTTGGTAATAAAATAATGCATGTGTTCATGTGGTTCCTTCTTGAAATGAGTCAATTCTGTAAGTAGTATATGTGCATCTTTAGTATTTTTGAATCTTTTCTCAAATTACTCATGCATAATGGCCTAATTGGTTACAATACTAAGAGCTAAATGGTAAAACCATTCTATAGCTAAGTTGTGTAGAGTCTCAATAAAGATTCTAATAGAGACATCTTCATGTTTGATGCATATTACTCCATAAGCAACAAAGAAGGAAACTAAATATTCATCTAGATTTTTTCCATCACCGGTGAATTTTGAAAAACTATTTATTGATCCCTTTGACAAGTCATAAAGAGGGGGAGTCAAATTCAAAGGACTAATAGTTGGGCCCCATGGGATAGGAAGTTTTTAATGCCATTCTTTTAGGGATGAGAAACTATGGATTAGTAGGTAGGATTATTCTCGAGGAATTATATTGTAATTGATTCATAGCAGTTGATATTTGTCTCATAGGTGAGAGACTATCTCTTCATGTTCTAGCTTGAACAAGAAAACTGAAATTGAACCACTTTTAAAATTAAAATAAGTAATCTATTTGGCCTTGAGCTCTCCTTGCTCTTGTAAAGGGTTGATTTGCCAATTTAGGATGCAGATGTTCTATTGAGGATTCCTCTTTACAATTTTTATTTATAAACTATAGAGTAAAATTTTACTCTACGTTTCATTCTATTTTTCAGTCACAGGCTACAAAATTTTGTCCTCGCATTCATCGGTTTGAGATGGAAAAGTTGTGATATAGAGCGCAGGCCCTATTTTAATTTTGATTCATTTTTTCCTAAGTGTTGAAATCAAGTGGAAGTAGACAAGTGTCATCGATCGAGGCATCCTTTCTCAAGTGAAAATGCCAAGTGTCATCATCTAAGGCATATTTCATACTTTCTATGAGTTAGTCAGAATGTGCCACACATCTCATAATGACTAAGTGGAATGCACCAAGTGTTAGCATTCATAGTTACATATTAACACCCACATTTTATCTCTTTGCAGTGGAAATTTTCAAAAAGCTAAGTATCGAGATCAGGTAAAAAGTGCCAAGTGGAAATAATGGAAGGTCTCAGTGTTGCTTTTTTAAAAATGATGGAAGCTGCCACATATCCCAGCTGAAGAGAGTGGAAGTCACCACTTGTCAACATCCAAAATATGTTCAATTTTATGCCTTGGTTCAATTTTTGGTTCAAAGCCTTAGTTCAATATTTTTAGTTTAATGCCTCAGTTCATGTGTAAATGACATGTAGTGTTGAACCACTAAACCATTTTTGGTTCAATCAATCAGTTTAATGGCTTAGTACAATCGAGTAGTTCAAAGAAGCATCCTAAAAAACCAAAGGGTCAAGTGCCGTTTTGGAAGGTAGTAAGGTACAACCAAACCATTCAAGCAGAAGCTGCTAAGTGTCATCTACTGAGCCTTTTCTACTCCATTCCTAGAAGTAGCAGAAGATGCCATGTATCTTCCCAAAAGTAGCGAAAGCCACCATGTGTCATCATCTAAAAGATCTTCTTCATGTTTCATTACTGAATAAAGAATGTGGTGGGTCTTAGGTTTTATTTTTGAAAGTCTACAAAAGCTGCCAAGTGTCACCATTCATAGGAGCCTAACATGTGTCCTAAATGTTTCCATAGTACAGCTAAAGAGCAGTGGAGATTGCCACGTGTCCTAAGTTAAAGCAAGTAGAGATTGCCACCTATCCCTATGCCTCTTTTCAAAGTTGCTCAGGTAAGAGATGCAGTCAGTCTTATTTCTATTAAGCTATTAAAGTTTTGAGAAAGCAAATTGTGACAAGCATCAAAGGTGGAACACTCCTGAGCAAAGACACAAAAGAGTATAAGTTATGCAGAAAGTACCACATGTCTTTGATAGTTGCTGTGGAACATGCCAAGTATCTTCCTCCAGTGTCTCCTAAGTAGAATAATGATTTTCAAGGAATTGGATAAGTGTTACTTAGCATTTAAGAGAAGGGAGCGTCTTGCAATCTGTTATAGCCAATGAACTGCTAGAAGATGAAGATTTCAAAATCTATAAGATATCTTCTGTTAGGCATGTTCAATTAGGGATAGATTTCATTTGGACCATTAGATTGATAATGAGTAGACAATATGGAGTGGAGCTGAGGCTATAAATAAGAGTGTAGAGATCACCAAGAGAAAAAAGGAATCCATTATCAAAGAGTATTTTTGATAGAGAATTATTGTAACAAGTTTAGACTTTTTAGAGCTGTGGCTAAGTAATATCATTTGGTTTTGTCTCATTTTCTTGAGTTGGAAGGTTTACATAATTGTATGTGTTTCTGTGCCTCTTATGTGATTGGAAAATTCAAATAAGCAGATTGAACCCTATGCCTTTTTTGATATTATCTATGTCATTTGCAAAAGTAGTCTAGGCTGTAGACTTTCTAGAGCTGTGATTAGGAACATCATTTGCTTTTGTCTCATTTTCTTGAGTTAGAAGGTTTACATAACTGTACATGTTTTTATGCCTCTTTTGTGACTGTAAAATTCAAATAAGAAGATTGAACCCTATGCCTTTGATGACATTTTCTATATCACTACAAAAGTAGTCTATATTATGAGCCTTTGTTTCTATTGTTTCCATCTTTTACATTGATCATGCACTTGTTTTCTCTTAAATGTAAATGAATCCTACATGTAGTCTCACTGTGCATAGAATTAAGGTCAAATTACATTCAGGTGCATCGCCATAGATTATATTTCTTTTCTTGCATTTGTGTTTCTAATTTAAATTCCTATCCCTTTTCCCATTATATACTAATATAGAGAAGAACCAGCTTCTTTAAAATATGGAGGTTGTTTCAAGATGCACGTCCCATATCTTGAAACTTCCTATTGTTGTTGATTAGAATAAAGAAAAATTTTAAATCATCAACAGTTTTTGGCATGCCCGGTGGGACCAATCTTGAAGTCTCATTCAAGATCGTATGAACCAGAGAGCTATGAGAAGTCATAGCTGTGGACCTATAACAAGATCACAATCTGCTATAAATCCAGGTATTCTTTTGCCACCTTTGGTAATGAGTCCAAGAAGAAGAGCCAACCAGTTTGTACCAATACCAAGAGCAAATATGGGAGCTCCTATACCCCCAAGAAATTATGCAAGCTGGAAGACTGGTAGTCCCTTAATTCTCTCAATACCAATAGACACTTGGGACCCTATCCTAGTGAATGCCCTAAAAGCTCTACCTAAATTTAGTGGTCAAGACTCTAAAACACCTAAAGAGCATCTGCATGATGTATCAAATTTATGTGCTCTACATGTTGTCACATAGCAAAATGTGGCCATCAAATTATTAGCAGCTTCTTTTAAAGGGAAGGATTTAGAATGGTATTGGTTTTTGACCTCACATATCATTTCTACATGGGATCAGCTTGGAGATCTCTTCTTTGAAAGATTTGTAGATAAGGGTGACATGTCTTCTTTATTACAGTAGTTAATCACCATTCAAAGGGGACCACAAGAAGCCATGACTGACTTCAATTCTAGATTTCAAAAGACTTGGGATAGAATCCCTGTTACAGCTAGACCATTACTAAGTACGGCCATAGTGTTTTATATTAAGGCTTTGAATTTAGATATATCTGTTATGATTCAGTCACTTAAAGGACACACTTTGCTAGAGGCTTATGAATATGTGGTCAGGGCTAAGAACAATTTAATAGATGCTGTAAAGTTACCCCATAGGCCTCCCATGCCCATGTTCCCAAAAATTTCCTTGCCATTACCTCAAGAAGTCCCTAAATCTGTAAGCCCACTTGTGTCTATATACACTTACCCTCAACCACCTACTAAATAAATTGTCCCCACTCAGTCATCTAAGCTAGATGATATCAAAAATATCCTAAGGACATTTTCTAATGAGCTGATCAATATAAAAAGATAGTATAATACTTTCTCTAAGCCTCCATATCAAGGTTATCAAAGAAAAAAAATTTCATCTTTGCCAAACCAATATCAAGGTCCTCCAAGACAAACTAACCATCAGTCAGCAAACCAATTGGTTGTAGTCCCCACACCTTCACAGAATATTCCTCCCAATTCAAATAGGGAGATTGTTCCAAGGAAAAATAACTATGTGGATAATACTAATGCTAGGTGTTTCCCTTGCAATAATGCTCATACACCTAGATATTGTCCAATGGGTAATCTACAACAAAAGGTGGTAGAGCAAAGAAGAATGGATGGTTAGTTTGCAAGTTCCAATGACAATCAAGCCTACCAGTCTCCTGGTATGTAGAATTCAGTCCTAGTGGCTCAGATGTAAGGGATGTCCTTGCAACAAGAGGAAGAAATAGCCCCAAAACATGCTTTGTTCTCATGGGTTGAAGATGAAGAATCAATTTTCTTGAATGAAGCATCTACCTCCAAAAAACCAGTGGTGCAATCAGATTATTACACCAAACAAAGAGAAGGATGGTGGAATAGCCTGAGATTGTAAATAGTCAAGTCATGGAGAATCCTCCATTTCAAAGACAAAGAAATATATCTATTAGACAAGAGGTGCTTTAGCCAATGCAAAATCAAGGGATTCCTGCCCAAATTTAGGAAAAAACAAGATATCCTTATGATTAAAGAACTCAAACTTTGGGACCAATAAATGTGGTGGATCAATTGAAGAAGACTCCATCACAAGTATCAATATGGAATATATTGGCTATTCCTAAATAGAAGACACTACTACAAGAAGCTCTTCAAGGCCAAGTAGTGCCCAAAGGTACTGTTACCAAAGGACTTGTTGGAAAAGAAAAGGTCAAAGATACAATCCATATATAGACAACAACCCTAGTAAATAATACAACAGAGGTAAGCAAATCCAAACTGGATCCCTTCTATTTAACTTTAATAGTTTGCAAGAAACTGTTGCATAATGCAATGATTGATTCAGGGGCTAGTACTATAGTAATGCCCAAGAAAATAGCTGATGCTTTAGAGATTAAGTATGAACCACTCACTAAAGGGGTCACATAGCTAGATGGAAAAGCAATACAAACAATAGGGAGAATAAAAAAACTCTAATTAAAATTATATGCTTGTCCTAATATAATTGTAAATTAAGATGTAGTAGTGATACATATACCTCCTATCTTTGGCTTATGTTTATCAAAAGATTTTACAACCAAGATAGGAGGGTATATGTCCCTTGATTGGTCTCATCTCATCTTAAGAACCAAATATGGCTGAAAGATGAAGATATTATCTGAACCATTATATAAGGATCATATAACCAATGAACCAACTACAAAGGTAAAGGTAGCCCATGCTATGATGAATAAAGAAGAGAGGGTCTTTGTCGAAGATCTAGGTGAATGGACTGGATATAATCAAGAAGAAGAAAATGACCATTTATTAGCTATGATGCAAAGTGACCCATATGGAAACTATGAATCTATTGGTTTGGGCACTTATGTTATACTTGATGAAGGTCATAAGGTCTAAAATTTTTTAGAGGAAGAAAAGTCAAAAGGCACCTCTTATGAATGCCAGATTCCTAGTGAGAAATTGAAAGCATATACCTTGACTTCTGATGAAGAAGAAATAATTTTTGATTTTCTTCTTACTTTGCAAGATGATGAGGAAGAGCATGAACATTTCTTTGATCATGATTTAAATGATTTGTTTGAAATCATTGGATCAAGGTATACTATTTCTCAGGGAAGCTGTGAACCAGTTGTAGAGGAATGAAACAACATTGAGCCTCAATTACATGTGCAAAATCATTGCAAACTTGCAAAATTATCCTTTCAAGATATTGGAAATTTTTAAGTTATTAAGGAGGATGATCATGTAGTAGAATCAAAGTTTGAAGTAGAAGGAATTAAGTCAATATTTGATTTCTTGGTAAGACACACTAATATCAAGAGCTAATATTTGATGAGCTTCCAAGAACAAGAAGAGTCTATATATGTTGGAAGTATGTTTGACTCAGACTCACTTGAATGCAAGCAAATCAATGAGGCATACATAGAGGTAAATTCACCAAAGCTATACCCAATTCAATCACTTGTATGGCAACATAAGTTGGTTTGTCATGAAAGAGATTTTAGAAATTTTGCTTTTTATCTAGGAGGGAGATAAAGATGCTTCATTAATGTAGTTAGGTAGTTTCCCCTTTCTGTATTGCTTTGTTTTCCTACTTTGTTTTCCCATTTTTTTTTCCCACTTTTATTTTAAATAAGTGTTCTTTGAACACGAAGTCGATAGCTCAAAATTTTCAGATTTTTCAAAAAATCTCTAATACATTGAATGTTTCCCAAATCTTTAGAAATCCCCAAGTTACCTTGCGCTACCACTTGCATAACGTGTCTATCTCACTATTCCATAAAGATTGAGTAGGATTTGCTAACGATTATCTGAGTTTAATGCCATTTTGAGACTTGATAGGTCAATAAATACCTCTTGACAAGAGTTTAAAACTTACAAGTTCTCAAACATTCCTACATCTATGAAAATATCCTGCTACTTGCATTTTTTGTGCTTAGTAAATTGCTTTAGTGAAAGTGTCTCTATTTTTCAAGAATTCATACAAGTTACCATAGAGAAGATATAGAGATGGAGGTGGCACAATCTTCACAACAAGGAGCTGGAATGTATGAATCCCTTGATAAATTTCTTGCAAGTAAATCATATGCTTCAGCTCCCACGTAGCCGTTGAAGACCTATCCAAGGACTAGGTTTCCTAAAGCTATTCCAACATGTGATTTAGTGAAAATAAAGGATTATGCAGATGGCATCATGGATTCAATTCTTCATAGAGCAAGTAGAAAAAATCTTAGAGAAGGGGCACATCAAAGGTGTCTACAGAGGGCTAGAGTAGGGCAATATGAAACATTCACCATGAGAATATGGACCTCACAATTAGCTCATTTCATTTTCCTAGATGTGCATTCATTCCTTGACTTGGTCAAATTATGCACATACTTATTCCATGCACCTTCAAGTATCATTAAATAAGGCCCATTCATAGTGCAAATCACACTACAAGCTATCAGGGATATGTTAGCCCTACATCATGATAGTACGGCTATGTTTCCCACTATTGCTAAGATGTAAAGAATGTGGGCAAATATCAACACTCAGATAAGGTTTTGGAGATCTAAGTTATAAATGGGTGATGATGACATTATGGTACCCACATTCCATGCACCAAGAGCTCAATTTACACAAGCTAGCCAAGACGCATTGTCTATGATGGCTCTCATCTTTGGCATGAAAGATGATATGGTTGTATATGTTGAAAAAATGGCTATCCTTTTTAGGCTAAAGACCATTGACAAAACCTAGGAATATCAACTTGACTCTTCTAAACAAATAGCTTTCTCGATGGTAGAATAATTGTCTCATTTTAGATCAAAAGGAGTGTTTAGGTATTATTCCTATTTGTTCCACCTCATGCTTTTTTAGAACTCTGAACTCTTTGCCCAACATATGTATCTTAATATGTATAACCCAAATTTTGACCTCCAAAGGACCATTCCTGTGTCTGCATAGACACACATTTTGTCAAAGACTAGTGACCCATATGAGTTTTGGGAATTATTTGTCACTCCTAATTTTTGCCATCTCAGTCCTGAACCAATTATGAATAGATTATTCCCCAGTGTTTCAAATCTTCTGGCTAGTTGCCCAATTCCTTGTGATTTCTATTTTAGATCCCAAAATATCATTATAAGAGTCCATGGTTTTTGTGGGGAACCAATATTGCTACCTAAGATCTTAACTCTTAGGTTAGCCTTCATAGAGGTCACTAGGTAGGTATCCATAATTGACAATGAATTTGGCTTAGGGAAGAGGAAAAGGAAAATGTATAATCTACCATGGATAACCACCAGCATGGTTTTGGAAACCAGAGATGCTAAATTTATGTTGCTTAAAAAGCAAGCCTTTCTGGGTTTCCTTGTAGTAGAGAACAAATGGGTTTATGACCCAAATGATTTCATAGCCTCCTAGATATGAACTAACAGAGTTGTAATCATAAATGCACATGAGGGCCACCCTTTTTGGGAAACTAGGAAAAATCCAAGGGAAGACAATCCTGGATTTTATGTTGAGTTAATAGACTTGCCACTTCCACAAAATAGGCCATGGGAGACATTCTATGTTAAGTAGAGAGATTATGATCCTAAAGTCAGGATGACTTCTGGCTTAAGGAGAGCATTAAATAATAAATATTGGGATACTGAGAAGATAGAGGCCTATTGGAAGTATAAGTAGGAAATTTATCAAAAAACCCATTCTTTCAGGAATGTAGACACAGATGAAATATGGGAAGAATTATGGGATGAGTGCCATATCTCCCCTGTATCTAGCCCAGAGATAGGTAATTTGTTGACACTGGGTTTAGAGCAAGAAGCTAGGGCTAGGTCAAGTCAAGAATCACAAGCCTCAGAGCAAACTATAACTACAGTAACTGTATCAGTTTGGCCCCAATCTCTCAGTGCCATAGAAATGCAAAAGAGTGTGGTGCCTTCATCATCATAAGCTTCCCCATTAGCCCCAATTATAGACATTCCCAGTTCTCCACAAGAAGTAATTGTGGAAAGAAAATGGATGCAACAAGAAGAAGAGACACCCAAGAAATGAAAGAGGGTGCAGTTTTAGTTCAGTTCAGAAGATGAGATAGAAACCACATAGTGCCAATTATAGGGTATTGTAATTTCTCCTCAAGCAAGTATTACTCCTCCCTCTCCTTCTCAATCTATTTCTTCTCTTGTTGGCATGATGACTTCATCTAGCTAGATGACATCCCCTACCACTTCTACCATTCCCATTTCTCATTTTGCCCCATCAGTGCCACCTCAAGCCTTAACATTACCTCATTTCCCCCCTTCTATCCCCAAGAAACCTTTCCCTCAAATTTCCCATAGCCAATAATTAGCTATTCAATATGGTCTTCCACAAGGACATCCTTTTATGGGTGGGCACATTGTCTCTCCTTCCACCTTCCAAACCCAAGTAGATGTTGCTAAGAAGGCAAGGGAAGCCCAAAGAGAGAAGAAGAATATTAAGGAGAATAAAGCTTTGGCTATACCCCATTTTTGGTCATAATTCAATCCCATTCAGCAGTAATTGATGGTGACTCATTTGTCACCAAATATAATAAATCCAATTGAAAAAATGTAGTTAGAGGACTACACAATAAATATAGTGGCTATCGACATGTCCCTCTTTAGGCCACAAGACAAATTTGAGCTACTAACTGAATCCACTTCTATAGTTACTAAAGACTGCTTGAAGATATCAAGAAGACTACAGAAGATAAAAGTTGAGCTAGCCAATAAAAAGGAAAAGTATAACAGTTTGACCTCAGTGATCAATAATAAAAATAATGAAATAGAGAATCTAAATAAATAGTTGCAAAATACTATTTCTCTTCAGACTCACTGGGCAATTCAAGCCCAAAATGATTCTTTAAAAGTAGGGCTCACATAGGTCAAAGATGCGGTGACAACCCTTAGACATGAAAAGGAAGTGCTACAAGGACAATGTGAGGAAGACCTATTGCAACTTACCCAATTACAACAAAAGTAGTTGGTCGAATAGAATAACACTGTGGTCATAATAGCCCAATTTCACTCAGAGCAATAAAGAGCAGCATAATTGACACTAGAACTGGCCAATAGGCCAAAGAGTGTCAGAGTGTTAAGTCTGGTAAAGGAGCTATATGAATCCATGTGGAAGAGAATCTATTTAGAGATTATTCAACTTAGGCCATCTCTCACCTTCCTACTAAATGCATAGAAATTATGTAAAAGGGTGGAGAGTTCAGTTATAAATACTTTGGCTATAGTCTCTGAGAGGGTAATGGACTCAAAAACATTCTTGCAAAAGTTGTATGATGCAACAAATGCAACACTGTCAGTAGCATGAATTAATGATAGAATGGTCACTGCCAAGCAATTAAATGAAGTTCTCAATTGTAATTTTTTAGCCAATAGTTGCAAGGAGTTTCTAGATGTCATGAAGGAAGTAATCAATGAAATGAAATAGTATGTTGAAGATCTAGTGCAACTAGGTTTTCCTTCTCCATTTCTTGATGACAACACCATGCTAATGGTAGAAGAAATTAAACCTTTTTTGTTGGCCAAATAGAAAGATCAAACAATTTTATAGAATCTAAGGGATGATTCATCAGTCCCTGAAGTAGAAGCTATCTTGGTTCTTGTTTCCTAGATCAAATTCAAATTGAAGGCTACGGTTCAAATTTCACAACATTTTTCACACAAGGATATTATTAACCTTGATTTAGCCTTCAATGAATTACAGAGTAAGCAAGGGTTATCTGATGAAGAGTGGTCACCTACCAGATAGTATTGTTGAAGCTATAATTTTGAATTTTTGATCTAGCAGAAGTTGTGGTTTCTTTTTGAGCAGGCTCAAAAGTCCTTGGGGTCGCCAGTAACTTTAGAGTAAAATTTTACTCTACATTTCATTTTATTTTTCAATCGCATGATATGAAATTTTTTCCTTGCATTCATTGGTTTGAGATGGTGAAGTCATCATACAAAGCATGGGCTCTATTTTACTTTTGATTAATTTTTGCCTAAGTGTTGAAATCAAGCAGAAGTCAACAAGTGTCATCGACCGAGGCATCCTTTCTCAAGTGAAAATGCTAAGTGTCATTGTCTAAGGCATCTTTCATACTTTCTATGAGTTAGTCAGAATTTGCCACATGTCTCATAGTGACCCAATAGCATACACCAAGTGTCAACATCTGTAGTTACATATCAGCACCCACATTTTATCTCTTTATAGTGGAAAGTTTCAAAAAGCTAAGTATCGAGATAAGGTGAAAAGTGCCTAGTGGCAATAGTGGAAGGTCCTAGTGTTGCTTTTCTAAAAGTGATGGAAGCCGCCACATATCGCAGCTGAAGAGAGTAGAAGTCACCACATGTCAGCGTCTAAAATATCTTCAATTCAATGCCTTGGTTCAATTTTTGGTTTAAAGCCTTGATCCAATATTTTTGATTCAATACCTCGGTTCATGTGTAAACAGTGCGCAGTGTTGAACCATTGAACCATTTTTGGTTCAATCAGTCGATTTAATGGCTTAGTACAATTAGGAAGTTCAAAGGAGAATCCCAAAAAACCAAAGGGTCAAGTGCCCTTTTGGAAGGCAATAAGGCACAACCAAACCATTCAAGCAGAGGCTACCAAGTGTCATCTACCGAGCCCTTTCTACTCTATTCACAGAAGCAGCGAAAGATGCCACGTATCTTCCCAAAAGTAGTGGAAGCCACCACGTGTCATTATCTAAAAGATATTTTTCATGTTTCATTACTAAATAAATACTATGGTGGGTCCCAGCTTTTATTTCTAAAAGTCTATAAAAGCTACCAAGTGTCACCATCTATAGGAGCCTAACATGTGTCTTGAACGTTTCCAAAGTATAGATAAAGAGCAGTAGAGATTGCCACGTGTCCTAAGTTAAAGCAAGCAGAGATTGCCACCTATCCCTATGCCCCTTTTCAAAGTTGATTTTGTAAGAGATGTAGTGAGTATTATTTCTATTAAGTTATTGAAGTTTTGAGAAAGTGGATTGCAAAAAGCGTTAAAGGCAAAACACTCCTGAGCAAAGACACAAAAGAGTATAAGTTATGCGAAAAGTGTTGTGTGTCTTTGATAGTTACTATGGAACATGCCAAGTGTCATCCTCTAGTGTCTCCTAAGTAGCAAAAATATTTTCAAGGAATTGGCTAAGTGTTACTTAGCATTTAAGAGAAAGGAGCATCCTCTAATCTATGACAACCAATGAACTGCCAGAAGATGAAGCATTTCAGAATCTATAAGATATCTTCTGTTAGACACATTTAGTTAGGGATAGATTTCATTTGGGCTGTTAGATTGAGAATGAGCAGACAATTTAGAGTGAATCTGAGGCTATAAATAAGAGTGCAGAGATCACCAAGAAAAAAAGGAATCCAATATCAAAGAAATTTTTTTATAGATAATTATTGTAACAAGTTTAGACTTTTTAGAGCTATGGCTAAGTAATATCATTTACTTTTGTCTCATTTTATTGAGTTGGAAGGTTTACATAATTGTATGTGTTTTTAAACCTCTTATGTGATTGGAAAATTCAAATAAGAAGATTGAACCCTATGCCTTTGTTGATATTATCTGTGTCATTTGCAAAAGTAGTCTAGGCTATAGACTTTTTAGAGTTGTGATTTGGAATGTCATTTGCTTTTGTCTCATTTTCTTGAGTTGGAAGGTTTACATAATTGTACATGTTTCTGTGCCTCTTATGTGACTGGAAAATTCAAATAAGAAGATTGAACCCTATGCCTTTGTTAACATTTTCTATATCACTGTAAAGTAGTCTATGTTGTGATCCTTTGTTTCTATTGTTTTCATCTTTTACATTGATCATGCACTTGTTTGCTCTTAAATGTAAATGAATCCTACATATAGTCTCATTGTGCAAAAAATTAAGGTTGAATTACATTTAGGTGCATTGCCATATATTAGATTTGTTTTCTTGCATTTGTGTTTCTGATTTAAATTCCTATCCCTTTTCCCAGTATATACTAATATAGAGAAGAACCGGCTTCTTTAAAATCTAGAGGTTGTTTCAAGACACACGTCCCATATCTTGAAACTTCCCATTGTTGTTGATTAGAATCAAGTGCAATTTTAAATCATCAACATAAACAAACACTTGGATAGTGGTTAACAAGCATGCAACAAGTTCAACATAAACAAAATGTTTAAAAAAAAGATATAAAACAATCCATAAAAGTAAAGAATATTTATTTTTAAAATAGAGTTAACTCTAGTAAGGCCACATTCTACTCAGAGGTTGTAACTAATACATCATGCAATGCTTAAATTAAATGGTTTGGAATGCACACAAATTATGGTTAAATAAATTTAAATACATCTAACTCAACTTGAAGGTATATTCTATTTTTAATATATGGAATTTTATCTCTTCATTCCCTAAAAAATTCACCCAAAACTATTAGCTAGATATTTTATAGGCAATCAAAATTACCTAGGCAGTCATGAGATTAAATCCCCTTCATTCAATGATGAATATCTTGTGAATTTATGTCTATCTATTTATAATTACTTACATCTTAAAATAATTTATAGAGTATACAAATTATGTGCAAGTTATTGTAATTAGGGGTATTACTTTAATCACTCTATTCATGAGCCATAACAAAGGGATTTTGCATCAAGTAAGTTACTAGTTTTAGGAATGTGATAAATATTTTAGATAGATTGATGAGTAAAGAAAAGACTAGAATGCTTGAGAAAGGAGTGAAATGAGATAAATGTACTTCATAATAAATAGTTTTGTAGAGTTTATTTTATAGTGTAAATATATAAACATATAAGTGTGATAACCTTTTTAGTAAATGATCAAGAAATCAATTATTTTGATTTAGATTAATAGATAACACAAAGATTAACATTTTATCCTCATAGAACATAGAAAATGATTCCCTTAGACACAAATTTCTCTATAAAACAAACTTATTTCTTATTCACTTTCAAAAAAATTCATACAAAATTATCTAGATATCTAAACACAAAGTTTTAGATTACTTTAGATTTCCCATATAATGGTTACAATTTCTTACTTGAAAAAAGAATTCTCACCCTAGGCATGTAGGCCTGCACTTATATTTATATAATTTTAGATACCAAATTAAAATAGGAAACAAGTTATTCAATACCCATTTGTTTTGTTAAAACTAGAAACCATTGAGTGACATCCTCCTTAAAATTCTCTTATGTGGCATGCAGTGGCTAGTGACATGTAGAACTTCATGGTGTTGTTATTTGGATTGAATAAAAATACTTTGGATGTAGCACAAATTTTATTGAAGTAATTTAATTTTACAAGATAACTTCATGCAATGGTGTTTCAACCAAGTTACTTGAGTTTTACAATTTTAAAAAGTAATATACCTTTAACAAGTAACTCTACTAGATGTCTTTACTTAAAAGTAATTTATTTTAACAAAGTTACTTTACAAATAGAATAAAGAGAATGAAAGAGAATAAGAAGGAAAATGAAACTGTTGGAAAGAAGGGAAACAATAATTAGTCCAGTTCATGGAATTTAGATCTACTTTTCTCTCTATACTTGGTGTGCTAAAACATCATCAGCTATCTTGTTGCATCATTAGATTTAGCTAATGATTGTTTTTCCATCTCAAATATTAGAATTTACATCTCAATTATTCTACTATGATATTTTACCTTCTTAAATATTGGTTTAAGTCTTTTTATTTTGTGTTGATATTATATTAACTCCTTGATAGACTTGGTTGTGAAAGGACTTGTAGCTTTGTCCATCTATTTCTTGAATTATTCCCATAGATGCTCAAATGTCCTTGGAATATTATCAGACCAAATACTAGTAAGACCAAAAAAGGAATCCTCCAAATTTGTCCTTACATCACATGCCTCCTCTTCTAAGATCTTCATTTATTTATTCAGTGCTTTTATAATATGCATACAAAAAGATAATAGGTACTCTTCTTGCTTTATCTTCTTTATTGATCCATCATGAGAAATAATTTCCTCAATTAGAATTTTTTCTTTCAAATTACCTATTATTTGTAGACTTTCTTATTGTAACTAAAAATTTCCATTTTAATTCTCTATCTCTTTCATCATTACCTTAACTTCTGCCAATTTCTTCAAAATATCAACATGGGCATTTGGAACACTAGGTAAGATTTTCTAAGTAGTTTTATTCATATTCTCTATCCACTTGTCAACAACATTTACTTTGTCTCCATTCTCGTCCACTTTTGTAATTACTTGCTATCCAATTGAATCCCTTGAAATAATAGATTGTTTTAGAACTGATCTAAAAAATTTAGCTTTTATTTCACATAACTGTGTATTTTTACTTCAACTTGACTTTGGTAGCCTTTTCTTCATCCAACTTTGTAAAGAGTGTATTTATCAAATTCTAAGTATCTTATTTTAATCCTTTAGTGGTTACTTCTCTGAGAGGTATCTTTTAAATTATTAAGTCACTCTTAGTGAGTTTTCCTTTGCTCATCCCCTATGGTGGAACTGCTACTTTATGTAAACTTTTGTCCTAAAGATTCAATTATCAATTTTGAAGTTATTTTTTCAAACATGGGCTTCTTACCTTTTTGGTCAAGACTTACCAATAGTTGAAAGTCTATCTCTTCAATATTTTTCACTTTTTTTGACTCTAGAGTTGTCTACAATGCCAACTAGGATGAGAATTCTATATTAGTGGATGCGTTTGAATGAGTTACCATTTGTTTTTGGTTTTTCCTCACCACTAACTCTTGAGAAGGAACCTCTTGGGCCTCAAAATCTTTCTGGATCTATTTCTCTGAATCCTTTTCAACAGGTTTCTCATTTTATGCTTATTTTTACCTTCATCTTCCTTCTCTTTCCCTATTACTTTTTCAACTACTACCTCCTCCTTGGGATTCTCAAAAAAATTATCTATAACTACCTCTACCTATTTTTTAAGTTATTCTCTTATCTCAACTTCTTTTAGCATTTTTATAACTACTTCATTATCCTTCTCAGGATCTACTACTTCTTATTTTTATTGTGGTTCTACTTGAGATGGGGTTTCTTCTTCAATAGTTACTTTTTTAGGCTCCTTTTCAATGGTGAGTTGCTATGTTGAAGGGGGAGGAGGTGGAGAATAGGGTGGAGAAGATGAAGGTATAAAAGGAGGAGGAGGAGTCTCATTTCGAATGAATTTCTTAAGGGATTTGATGCCATGAGACTTTGGGGGTAGCATCAGTACTGATGGATCTATAATGGGTGTATTGGAAGTAGGAATGGTAGACAAAATAAGAACATTAGTATCAGTAGAAGAGACGAATGGGGGTGTAGAAACAACTGGCTAAGTTGACTCTTTATCTTTTACCACTAAATAAGTATAATCAATCTTCATTTTGAATTTTATCTTATTTGTAAGCATTTAGCTACTTTTTATTTACATTATTTCTTTCTCTTTGTAATCCTTTGGCTACTTTCTCTTTGTAGTATCAACTCCTTCATGGAGTAGCCTCTGTTAATAATCAAAGTGGATGTCATTACCAAAACATTATGAAGTTCTGTTAGGAATAGTCTTTTCATGATTTTTACCAAAAATGATTACTGAAAGTGCAATATTATCCCCCCTATTACATGAAAATCATCACTGGTGATGACCCCATCATCCTTCATATTCTCAGGGATGGTGGCTAAATTGAAATCAAAAAATTTCTCAATAGTCAATCTATTATTGTCTCTTGTTCTCACATCAAATTCATCTCCGTAATCAATCCAAAAATACTCAAGTGCCAGAATATACATGTATTCTATAGAAACATTATTTGGAGCCACCCTTCTATAATCAAAATTTAATCTGGACTCAAAATATGTTTGGGTGTAATGATGGTACAATTCATTATGCACATTCTTGTCTTTATAAATGTTTGGGTAATGGTAGTGACCAATGACAATGGGAAAGTTGATAGTTGGTCATTGAGCTTTTGATTTTAATTCATGCAATTAAACCACATTATGAAATTTTATCCCATGCTTCATTTGATACTCTTCTATGTTTTAGAGTCACATTTAATTTTCAAATGTGTTCATAAAAGAATCCATCATTTACTATAATATAATGTTTGTATTACTTTGAAAGAATAAGTTGAGGATAATACTCATTTATTAGCATAGATGATAGTATGTCTTTAGTTATTAACCTTAAAAAGGATCCACTTGAAGCTATTTCATACACTAGATATGAGGTCATCTTGAAATCAAAAGTCTACAACACACTACTTAATTACCGATCCATGTTATCACTAATCATCCTTGCCCACTCAATCGTGGCTGAGCTTCTAGTGACATCAATGGTTCTGATATAAGCATATATCCATGTTCAAAAACACTTACCATTATTTTCACCATTGAGTCTACATATAAGTTAAGTAATATCATCCACTTCTTGAATAAAGTCTAATCTTACTATTTTCTTTGGAAATCTTGATGCTTGTTTCACTTTCTTCAAGTAATATGTATTCATTATCTTAATACATTTTGATGTCTTAGTTCCCCATTGTTTATTATATTTCTCCATTATTATATCAATTACTTTTATTCATGTTGGGATCTTTATATAGTAGTTGAGATACTAAACATCCAATCTTATAACTACATTACCAAGAACATCTCTCATAGTCCTAGTTAGGGAGTCATAATAATTGGCACATGCTAGGATAAATTCAATAAGTTGAGTTAAGATTGGAAATGATACAACTTGTATAATCCCATTGTTTGGCATTGCATTCATGAGTGGGGTCTTAGCTATGGATTTTGATTTCTCTAGTAATTCAGTCATAGACACATTCCCCATATCATTATCACTTATCTCTATTATTTTGGAAGTGATGGATGATTCCATTGGGTATCCCTTATATTCAGGATTCATCTTTGGCTCCTATGACTTAGATCTCTTAGATTTTTCTTTTTTTTCTTTCTTTACTCTAGAATATCCTTAAGTGCCAACTCTGGGACTTCTTTAATTTACATTGCTTAATCTTATGATTTACCTATTTCCTCTTTTGATCTTCCTGATCCTTTTAGTCTAGACATTAGATATGAATTACTTTGAATAACTTGATAAGTTATTTTTAAACACTTATTAATTTCTACAACTAGTTTAGAAATATTGAGAAAAGTTAACTTGTTCTTATAGTATTTCCCAGCAAGCCTTAGGTTCTAAGTAGAAAAAAAGCCTTTGAAATCCTTAAGTAACTCATATTTAATAAATAGGGTCTTAAAACCCTAGGTAGGTCACAAGGAACATACATAGACAAATTTGGGTTTTTCATGGCTTGAGACTTTAAGCTTGTATCATCAAGCTACTTGGATGAGAAAATCTAAAGATGTAACTATGAGAAATGAATCCAAGTAGTACTTAAGTAGTGTTATTTAGGTTTATCTAGGCTTAATACTTTGGGTTTGATAATAAATGTAATTGGGTTAAGAAAACTCGAGTAATTAGTGAGTAATCGCAAGTCTGGGTAGGTTGGCTCTTTGAGGATCGAGTTTTTCAAGGGTAGTAACTTAGGGTTGAGAATCTGAGTAAGAAAAGAGTAATAGAAAACATGAGTGGTAAAAGCATTTGAGGTTTGTGTTTATCAATAATAGTAACTTGGGGTCAGGAACTTGAGGAAGTAGAGAGGGTAGGGAAACTTGGGTAGGTTGTAAGGAAAAGCTACTAAGGTTTTTCTACAGGAGGTTTGATTTTTTAAGAATTTTTCAAAGATGTTTGAATGCCAAAATATTATGAACACATACATAAGATTTACAACATCTAAGTTTAGTCATGTAAAATGTAAAATTTTACAAATTTAGTATGGCTAAGACATATAATCCATAGGTTCTCCTATTGGCTCACACAACCCTTCTAGGATACTTCTTTCAATGATTCCTAGCCATCCAAAGCTTTTCAGACTTAGCACTTTTAGACTAGGTAACCATTTTAGGCCTAGATCCATCCCCCTAAGTCTCATCTCCTGATGAAAAAAAACCCAAATAGGACAACAACAATGGAACTTAGGGTGTCCTATTTTTAGTGTTGTTGTCGAAGTTCACTTTTGCCTCCAATAATCAGATTCTTTTAGTTCCTTATCTTTTTCTTTGTCAACCTCACATGAATTAATTTAATGTATGATCATTATTTTCCATATAAAAATCCATTCAAATTCTATTTAGAAGGGTTAACACTCATTTACAAGATATATGTAAGAATACAAGCAAGTACACTCGAGTACTCTTCCCTATTCTTTGTACATAGCCTTGCAACATTGTTTCAATCTTACTCAAGTCAATAAACCAATCCCTATCCAGATAAAGTACATCTAATTTTAAATTCTATTTGCACTGACCATACACAAATTTCACTAATAAATTTAATGGGATAACTAAATTATCTTGATCCCTCTTCAGAGTATTAGTATGTAGGCAACGTGGCCACACATGGGGTGTGAAGTGCATCCATTGTATCCTTTACACACTAACCCCTTCTCTCTCTTTCCCAAGATTTCATTCAATTTTAAGAAATAGGAGATCCTAAGGGTTTTGAAGATTAAAATTGGCACACAATGAGCTCTTTGAGGTCCCAAACCTTAAAGTTTTAGTGATAGGGTAACATAGGCATTCTAAATAGAACCCAAAAAGCTTTCAACCTTAGGACAATAGTGTCAGAATAGGACTATAGTGCCAGACATCAGGGTGTCTCATTTTTGATACTCTTATCCAATCAAAAAATGAATTTTAGAGACCTACTTCTGATCATTTATCAGCCTTGCTCCTATAGTATCAGACCTTGTCTCAGTCTAGATCAACTAAAATAAGCTAAGTTCTAATCTCTCTCACTTCCTAGTATATTTAGAAAAAGTAAAAATACAATCTATTTACACAAATTAGTAAGTTAATAAAAGCATATTTATTTAGTAATTTATATTGGTTATAACCTTTATTATTTAAGAATATAACTATAATATTTTTAAAATAATAAAAACATTTAGTGAAACTAACTTACTTTGACTTTTTTCACTAAAACCCCAGGATCCCTAGGGATAACACTTCTATTTTTTACAATATTTTCATAGTTTTTTTTAATTTAAAAATAAAAAACTACAAATTAATTTAATTTTTTCAAAAAATTCACCCAAACCCTAGTTTTCACATATTGGGTCCTATTTGCATATAAATACTTTCAAACCACTAGTCAAAATTTTCAAATTATTATACTAATTTTGAAAAAAAATCTTTTGAAACCCGAATTGTATCAACTAGTTCCCATTTATTTTATAGGCATATTCTAAATATTTTATAAATTTTAAGTTGAAAATCTAACTAAAAAAATCAATTTCAAATTCAAAAATTGTTAATATTTTGTAAATAATATTTCTAAAAAATCTCTAGATGCATATACTAGCACCTACTTGCTTTTGAGGACCTTACATGTTTGGAAGCTTAGTATCCTTTTTGTGCAAATTCTAGTTCACTATTTTTTGGAATTTGTATTTATTATATTTAGTGCTTTCCATTTATAACACATTACCTATTAAAAAATATTTTAGAACATTTAAAAACATTTCAAATTGTTTTCCTAATTTACCAATGGCTCAATATACCAGTTTTGATGAAAATGATAAAAGAGAATTTCAAGAAATCTTAACCAAACATCTAGATATGCAAGATGACATGCTTATAATTATATAATAAAAACAACAAAAAGTGACCAATGGTCAATCTTCTCAAACCATAGAGCATCCAACTAAAAATAACATTATGGGGGCAACTATGTCTCAACCACCCCCTATAGTAGCCCAACCTTCTTTTATGCCACCAGTTGTAGCTAATGCATCCCTATCTATTGATGTGGCAGCCCTTGTGTAAGTGATACAATATATTTAATTCAAGATGCAACATCTTGAGCAAGGTACCACTAGACCTATACAAGATTTGGATTCTTTTGCTCTTCTGCATACACCATTGGCATGTCGTATTGCTTATACACCCTTTCCATAAGGTTTTATTCAACCCAAGCTTACTCTTTATGATGGAAAAGGTGATTTAGAGACATATTTGAGAGATTTTCACATAGCATGCTTAGATTATGTACCCAATGAATGGATACTTACCAATCTATTTCCATGGAGCTTAAAGGATTATGCTTTACAGTGGTTTTATAATTTATTCAATCAATCAGTCACAATATTCAATCCTTTAGCAGACATGTTCCTAGCACATTTTATTCTCAACATTGGTGAGAAGGTTTCATATGCATAGATTGAATAGTAAAAACAAAGGTCAAATAAGCCCCTCATATATTATGTTCTTTGATATAAGACTATTCTGGCTAAACTAACTAGCCCCATGGTTGATCAAGAGCTACAAGACATCTTAAAATAGAGCCTTCTACTAGCATTGCATGAATCTATTATGTTTAAAAGATTCTCTTGCTTCACCAAATTATGTCATACACTCAAAAGAAGAGAAGTCAAGCTAATTTTAATAGGCAAACTAAAGTATTCAAGTATCCTAGACAAACTAATAAGAGTAAAAACAAAGTCCCATACAAGGTCAAAATCAATGATAATAATAATCAGAATCAACCAATAGTTAATGTAGCTTTTGAGCCCCCTCAGTGTGTGGTTTTATCAGCACCTCCTCTTCATGTATTTACCAATCTACTAATTTTTCCATCTAGAGTTTTACATTAGTTATTAGAATGTAACATCATCACTCTCCCTCCTATTCATGAAGTAGATATAGCAAAGCCTCTTCCATGGGGATATGATCAACATGGATTTTTTGATTTTCATAGGGGACCAAGCCATATGACAAATAGGTGCATCAATTTTTGGTACAATATATAGGTTTTGATTGATGATAATCTACTTGATCTAGGAACTTTAGTTGAGACTTCAAAGACAAAAACAACATAGAATAAAGATTTGAAAATATTTTTAGATCCATTTCAACAACATTCTAAACAAGAGCAAGGGGACACATTAGGTGTTCATCATACATACCAAGCACCTTCATTTTAGTCACAGCCTTTTGGTGGTATGATAGGGGTGTATGAGTCTAGAGGTCCAACTAGGCCTTTGATATCTTTTTCATATCATGAGATTGTCAAGGATAATATAGGTTACAATACACTATTTATTAGAGCACATATTTAGAATCAGCCTATTCATACTGTACTCATCGACAATGGATATAGTATTAAAATGTGCACTTTCACACTTGTACACCATTTGGGTTATTCAAAATAGGATATAACTCCAATAGACATAATTATCAATGGCTTTAATGGGAATATATAGAGTCAATTAGGTGAGATAATACTTCCATTATAGGTTAATCCTGCATATGTGGCCACACCATTCGCTATAGTTCCTAGAGTAGGATTTTTTGACATATTACTTGGTCAACCATGGATTCAAAAACTCAATAAATTACCTTCTATAATTTATAGATGCATGAAATTTGTTCACACTAATTAGGTTATTATAGTTGGTAGAGTTCCTTATGAGTCACCACTCCCCACTTCAAATCCATCTACCATCTTAAAATTACCAGTTCTAGTTCTTCCACCTATTTTAGTTTCCACTCCAATTTTAGTTTAGCTTCCAGTTCAAAGTTAGACATAGTTATGGGATCTATCACTAGTACAAAGGGTTCATACAACCCCATAGTTTCAATATTTTAGACAACTTCCAGCAACAATGTTCACACCTAGAGTAGTTATATTGTAATATCATACAACTACATAGAAAGCACATGTTCACAAGCTTCTGTTCCTAGTTTTAGATGGGTCCCTAAGATCCCTATAATTACATCCACTTTTTAGAGTCATATGGGGACCCCACATTTAGTTTCCACTTCAGATATTTTAGAGTAGTTACAATGTACATAGATTTTAGTTACACAATCTCAGAGACTCCATCATGCCTCACAATCATGCATGATCCCATTATATGATAAAATACACCATGACAAAGGCTCTCATCTAAGACTCATTGATTAGTATCATTTTTTGAGCATTAATTGTACATATTATCTCCTACTTGATTGCACATAGTTCAAATATTTTCAAAAATATAAAAAAATTGCAAAAACACCAAAAACATTTTTTGATTGTATAAATAATCCATGTTTACATTACTACTATAATTTTAGGGCTGACATTTGTTTTTTCATACTATTGTATGCTAATTTATCTACATTACCATGCTTCACTTGATCTTCTTTGAGTGTGTGCAGTGACATCCAACTATTTGATTACTTCATTCTACCCACTGAGGGGGCATTCTTACTTCTACATTCAAGACATACATCAATATACACACCCACTAAGGGAATATTCTACATGATTACACCATCCAAGTTATGTCATTCCTACACTACACACTTTGAGTTACCATCTTGATGTATATTACTCTATAGATTACTACATCAACATTTCACTAGTACCTAACACTTATGTATTTCTTAGCATATACCTAGTCTTGTAATACACATGTTTTGCATAATTTCACATTTAATTTGATTATTTATATGTCTTTGTCTCTTCTATTTCTTACTTTTTCTTTCATTCCTTACTTAACATAGCTTGTGTGATTGCACTTTCTAGCTCTTGCTTCTCTTTTATTTGTGCCTTAGGACATTTTCCAATGTCCTTTATTTTTATTCATGTGTGTGTCTTAGAACATATACCAATATCATTTGTTTTTACTCTTTCATGTTATTTTGGACCTCATGCCAAATTTGATTTTTCACTTGTATGCGTATGTGGCATTTGAACATGCCTTTCATGCTTATCTTACAATTTGAGTGCCATGTGTCCATGTCCCTTGTTTCCATGGTCCCTTAGCCACCCTTGTATGCTTATTAATTCTTGATTCATATGATTTTTTACTCATCACTATGTGTAATGCCATGATTAAAATAATGCATTTATCTTGCTTCTTGGATGCCATGATGGGCATCATGCTCCATCCCTCCATGCTTACTAATAACTAACAACTAATATATAACATTACCAATCCAATTTAGTATCATGCACATGATCTTATATATTTATATCTATGTATTCATACCCATGCTGATCTAACAATCTATCAATTCAAATATTTCTATATCTTGAAATATCTTGTCAAATATTCAATGTTATATCTTGCATCTCTATAGCTTATCACACTTGCAGGACTATTTTATTCTAAGGGTAGTCATTACAGGTTCATCATTCCTACCCTAAAAATAATGGTAATAAAATAAGGTTTCGTCATAGAGATCAAACCTCCTATCAGTTTAAATAGAGGCATTCATCACACTTAGTACCAAATCTAGAGGCCAAACCAGTTAAACTAAAGCAGAAAAATAATGACTATTTCAGATCAATAGTTAGTTTTCACACCAAAAAAAATAGTAGAAATGGATAGTATTACTAAACATAATTGTTACCACATTTTGATGCTCCTATAAAAGTAGGAAAACACTCAAGGTTTCCAAAAATAGGTAACAAGTTTAGTTTAGGGATAGTTTTTGCACTTCCAGATCAGTTAGAATCAATAGTTTTAATAGAATTTTCTTAGAGAATCTAGATACAAGGGGATTATCATGCATGGCATGATACTTTAAATTTATATTAGGTAGTTAGCATAACTTCCAGATCAAAATACATGTTCTAGACATCAATGATTGGGGGAAATATGTGTAACACATTTATCTTTTTTTATTTTTGAGTTTAGTTTATTCTAAGCATTCTCAATAGTTATGTGCCTTACTCAATATGTAGGTGTTTTTCATCACATTTTATTTAAATTATCATAAAAATTTAGTTTTAGGAGTACTCAAGTTCCTGAGTTGGCTTTAACATAAGCATTTTACATCAATTTTAGAGAGGCTTTCATACAACCCCAACCTCCATCTTTCAAAATGGCTAGAGTGGCCTAGTTTCTAGCACACATTTAGGCTATCAAAACCACATTTTTATATTTATATCAAATCCATGGGATCTATGATCCATCTCATATGACATTTATTCTATACCAGTATGACTTCATAGTTTCACTTCACAAGGTAATGATGGAGCCAAAGGTCTAACTAACATTTGTATTCTTGAGCCACCTATTCAGAGGGATTAGACACACCATGAAAATATAAATTATCACACACATTATCATCTAACTTTACTCGGTGGGTAATGATGAAGCCAAAGGGCCAGCATTTGTATTCTTGAGCCACCTATTAAGAGGGATTAAACACACAGTGTAAACATTGATTATCACATGCATGATTATCTAACTTCACTTAGTAGGTGATGATGGAGCCAAAGGGACAACCTTTCTATTATTGACCCACTTTCTAGGGAACTGATCACTTAGATTCATTCATGATATAACTTTTGGTATAACATCATCCAAGACATTCTAGCATCACAATAGGTTTTGTATTAGTTCACATACTCGATGAGGTATATTCTTTCCTCTCTCTTCCTCTTACTTAGATTTTATACATTATTATTTTAGATATAGAATATCTAATAATAATTGATCTACTTTGTGTTTTCATTATAGATTAACAATTCACAGTGTGACCTCTCTATGCAAATCTAGCATCACACAACTTCATGAGATTCGCACTTACAGGTAAGTTTAGCTATACTTTTCATTTTCCTTTATCCTAGTATTTCACTTTGTTGTATCACTAAAATAAAGGGGGGTGAAATTTAGTCATGTAAAATATGAAATTATACAACTTTAATATGGCTAAGGCACCTAATCCATCGATCCTCTTGTTGGCTCACACAACCCTTCTAGGATACTTATTTCACTAATTCCTAGTCATCTAAAGATTTTCAAACTTAGCCCTTTTAGACCTAGGTAGTCCTTTCATGCCCAGATCCATCCCCCCAAGTCTCATCCCTTTAGGAAAATAGTGCCCAAATAGGATAGGAGCATTAGAACCCAGGGTGTCCTATTTTTAACGTTATTGTTTAAGTTCACTTTTTCCTCCAATAGTCAGATTCTTTTGGTTCTTTATATTTTTCTATGTTGACTTCATGAAAATTCATTTAACCCATGATAATTAATTTCCCTATAAAAATCCATTCAAATTCCATTTAGAAGGGTTAGTACTCATTTACAAGGGAGATGCAAGAATACAAGTAAGTACACTTAAATAATCTTCCCTATTCTTTACATAGAACTTTCCAACATTATTTCAAGCCTACTCGAGTCATTACACCAATCCCTAGCTAGATGAATCATATATAATTTTTCATTTTAATTACATTGATCATACAAAAATTACACCAAGCACTTTAATGGGAGAACTACATTAGCTTGATCCCTCTTCAGAGTATTGGTATGTAGTCAATGTGCCTAAACATGGAGTGTGAAGTGCATCCAGTGTATTATTTAAAAACTAACCCCTTCTCTCTATTTCCCAAGTTTACATTCAAGTTTAAGTACCAGGAGATCTTAAGGGTTTTGAAGATTAAAATTGGCACATAATGATCTCTGTAAGGTCCCAAACCCTAAAACTTTAGTGACAGAGTAACATAAGCATTCTGAATAGAACCTAGAAATCTTTTAGTGTGAGGATAATAGTGTTTTAATAAGACTACAACACCAAATAATAAGGTGTCCTATTTCTAACACTCATATCTAATAAAAAAATAAACCCTAGAGACCTATTTATGAGTATTTCTCAATCCTACTCCTCTAGTAGCAAACCCTGTCTCAGTCTAGATCAGCTAGAATAAGCTAAGTTCTAATCTCTCTCACTTCCTACTATATTTAGAAAATGTAAAAATACAATATATTTACACAAATTAGTAGGTTAATAAAAGCATATTTATTTATTTATTTATTTACATTTATCATCCCCTTTATTATTTAGGAATATAAATCCAATATTTTGAAAATAATAAAAATACTAAGCATGCTAAAAAACCAAAAGGTGGAACTAGATAGAATAGGAAATTATAGTAAAAACTAACATGGTAAAGAAAATAAAATAGTAAAGAGAAAAGCAAAGAAAATGATAAAATAAAACTATGAAAATCATAAGGAAAATATCTACCCACTTCAAACACAAATAGGTTGAAGTAAATTTGCTCAAAGATGCTCTAGAGGCTCAAATTGTGTAGCTCAGGGTTTACAGGTGTGACAGCTTGATCAAACAACATGGATGCCAAGTGTAAAATGAGGTGGCTTTTCCTAATTTTTATATATGTTAGTACATTAATGATGAATTGGGGATAAGTGGGAAAGAGACACATAAACCCTTAGATTTTAGTTAGGTTTTTTAGGTTGCTTTGTTTGATTTTGGTATTTGAAGTTAAGTGCTTTCATAAACCCAAGTTGGTCTAGGTCAATGAGTATTTTTTGTTCAAAAACCTCCACTAATTTTACTTTTGATTTTATATGAGTAAAGCAACCTTAAAAAATCTAGTTTACTTTGGATAGGGTTAGACGGGTTTTTGAGACTACTTTAATTTTCTTTGACATCAAAGTAAAGATGTTTGATAACTTCAATTCAAACTAGACAGTGTAATTTGGTTTTGAGAGAGAACTCTACTTACTTTTAAATAGGTAAAGTAGTTTGGAGAACCTGATTTGCATTATAAATGAGCCAAAACACTTTAGCTTCTTTGATCTTTTGGGGGAGATGAGTAAATAGGTTTTTTCAATATTGGCTTTAGGTTGATGTTTTCAACCTTTTGGAGCAATTTGAAGCAATTAGAGAAAGAAATCAATTAGACACAATAACTACTAAAAACTAAGGCTTTATTTAGAGGACTAGCTTAGCAAGGACAATTGACTCACATAAGACAAAATGTAAAATTTTTAAATAGGGGTATCCCAAAAATTTTAGTGTGAATTAATGGGGACACCAGAGTGCCCACCTAACTTTGGTGTATCACTTATTTAGCTTTCTTATGATCCTTCTTTCTTTATAAACCTTTTATCATGAAGTGTTAGGCTTAGTTTTATTTTTAGGTGATAATGAAAGAGGAATATATCCTACTCCAGAGGTTTATACCCAACATAGTTGACCTAGATCATGGGTTTATTCCCATTGTTCAACCAAGGTTTGAGTAGGGAGGCCTAAAAAATCTCCTTGCCCAGCTTAGGGTGCAATTATGGCTAATAACAATAACCATGTAGCATATAGAATAAACATGCCTAAGTAGATGTATCATTGAAGCACATAGAATCAATGTGATCACATGTAGGCGTAAGATGCATGATAAATATCATGGCAAAATCTAGATAGTAACATCACAAGATCAATAAGAAAATAATCAGACACACAAGAGCATTCAAAAGTAATTCAAAAGACAATGGTCTAAGGAGATAAAAAATAAGGGGCATGTTAAAATGTTACACAATTTAAGGGACATGATTTAGTTAAATTTTCATAAAGGTAAAAATAACATATTCAAATGTCCATACAACAAATAATGACATATGTAAATGTAAATGAAAGTATACATAAACATGGGGGCTATAAGCAAAGGATAATTTTAAAATTCTCTAAAAATGAATATAATATAAAATCTAAGACAATCAAATAAGTACATAAAGTATAAGCAACTAACATAAACATGTCATATCAACACATAGATCCAATGTGTTAGCAAAAGAAAGTTAAGTGTATAATATATCTAGTACCCTGTGTAAAATAGAATCATGGATAAAACGCATGTGTAAGTACATATGTAAGTTCAAATATGATAATGTAGAGTGATCATTTAATCATATAACTTGTGTGTATCAAGATAAAATAAGTGTATGCACCTAATGTCCATATGACATGAGTAGAGGGAAAACACAACATACAAAATAGGAATGTATCATGTATTTGTGTATGTTTGTATCACACTAAAGTATAACTATGACATGTGTATGTAGGGATAACTAAATATTCCATCCATAAAAATGAAACTAACACATAGATGCTAAGGAAACAATAGAACATGTAGGTTGTGAAAGTGTTTTTGGATTTTGGTATGTTTTTTCTTATTTGGGATTTTTTGACATATGTTTAATCAACTCATCATCCTCAAAAGGTGAAGGGCCACTTGCAAATGATTTTAGGCTTTATTTATATTGATTCAATAACAACATTTCAATGTTTCTATGTAATGGTTTTCCTAAAGCCAATGGTGTAGGAAAATAATCATGTTCAGCATGTTGTATGAAAATATATAGACCCATATGGGGAAAGTTTACACACATGTTTTTAATGTCTAATTTAGCATTCCACTGAACTAGTCAAGTTTGTCAAAAATTTAGTGTTAAATGTGGTTCATTTATTCATATCCATATAGTTGAATCTTTGACACGTGGGATGAAAGTAATAAGTAAGTGACCATATCCTTGATATTTATAATCCAAGGAGAATATACTAGTTCATTTATAGTATGTATCAATCATGAAAGAAAAGTAATCCCATAAGATGCATTCTACATTTTTGGGTCAAACCCAATATAGTAGAAATATACCCCATCAATATTAATAGTAATAGTTAAATCATCATGTTTTTGTCACTTTGAGGTATACTTATCTTTTGAAAGATAATAAGTATTATTGCTTTTGCCTATTATGGACACATTGTGTATGCATCCTTCACTCTTATATTGTTGGATTAGATTTTTCAATGTCAGACATTGATTAGTAGTATGGACAATGATATGATGATAATTACAATATGGTACTCCATTTATGGGGAGTAATCTAATACCTGATCTGTGTCTGGTAAAAGGTAAATAAATCATTCTATGTTAAAAAAATAAAGATAAGATGTTATAAGTGGTATCTTATTCTATTGTGATCTATAGTATTTGGGGTAAATCTTTTTGATAATATTCCACATTATTCACATGATGTACTTACATTTTGACCTTATAAGGTTGAGTCAATTCTTTTAACCAAGAGGGATGTCTAGAAAATAAGAATTTACATGCTCATCTACTAGTTTTGATTTTCCATTATCTAGATTCAATGTTGTATTTTTTTGTAAGTGGTTTTAGATTATATGTGTCAGGAATCGTAGGTTCAAATAAGTAATGTGACAAGTGATTGAGTGGATAAAATTTTAAGTTTCACATTTTTTTTGTTTTTCATATCATAGGCTGTATCATAATAATTTGAAACATGACCATCCTTTTTCTCAATATTGAATCATAAAGGAAGCTCAAATGTTGGGGGTTCTTGAAGTTTTTTTGGATCCTTTGTGAATGGTTCTTTTTCCTTATGCATATCTATGTGTACCTTAGAATTTAATTCTTTATTTGTATCTAGAGATAAAGGAGCCATTGTACTTAACTCACCTATTTCATATATATTCATATGAAGTGTACATGGGATAGCTTGCATTAAATGTATCAAAGGTATACCCAAAAGTAAATTATAATGTAAGGATTAAGACATGTCCTAAAAATTAGTTGAAATTATTTTTTGTCCTAAGGTAACATCTAATGTAATTTGTCCAAGTAGAGGGATATGTTAATTATCAAATCCTTTGATGTTCATAACAATGTTTTAAATAAGGCTTATGTTAATAGACATGGAGTTTAGGAATCTCATACTACAAATGTTTAGGCTTGATCCATTATCCATGAGCAGTCTTTGTATACCTTATGTTTGTATTGTTACTTGTATGAACAAAGACAAATTTTGGTCAGTAATATCTTTGGATGGTAAATCTATTAGATCAAAGGTGATGAGCTTGTTATTATTCTTAATATATTTCTTAAATATCCATATAATAAGCAATCCCAATATCACTTGTAACTTATGTCTCACAAAATGCCTCATATAGGATATCCCTATAAATAGTAGATTAATTTAGGAGCTCAAGTATTGAAATATTAGTATGTGTATTGCTCAATTGGTTAACAATGTCACATTCCTTATATTTTATTATAGGCCTAGGTTTTAGCAGCACCTATTTTATATTAATAGGTGGAAAGATGGGTTGATAAACCTTACCTCTTCTAGTAGTAACAACATGGACCACATAATCTAGTATATGTCATGGGTGAATAATGGGTGTAGGATGGTGGCTGTGATTTGACTAAGTTACAGGTATGACAAATGGTCAATATCATGCATGTTGGCATCTATATATTGGCTCTATAATAGTGTAAAATGATTTTTAAATGACATTAATTATTATGTTCACTTTAAAATCCTCTCATAATTGGCACAGGTTTATTATAATATTTGAAAAGGTATGTAATGTAATAAACCATAATGACTATGACATATTGGAATCCAAATGGGTAATTAATGAATCCATTTTACACATATTTTATGATAATCATGGATAAGCAATAAAAAAATCAAGAAATATTAATTTATTCTAGGGTTTTGTTCTCAAAGATCATGTTCACCAAATATTTAACCCTAAATTAGATCTAGATTAGGGTTATCTAGATGTTAAAGTGTTATATATAAATGAAATGACAGAAGGGTGATAATCAGATATATAGAAGGCCAATTAGATGTTAAACTCAGATATAAGCATATACTAAATTTACGATGTTGAGATAGTCTAAATATGGAAATTAAAACTATGGTAGATAAATAAATGACAAAGAAGTGAAGTACATTGCTTATTCTAATGCTAATATAGCTTTAGATCTTGAACATGTTGAAATTAGGTAGGAAGGAGATTCTAGAATAATTTTTAGATTTTAGATTTGACACCTTTGGATCTCTAGATAGTAATGTCATCTTGGGATAATTATGTCAATGTTAACATTTGGGTTTGATGATAGTGTCTTATATGAAATATATACTAAAATAAGATACATCCACCTAGATGATTTTGGGCTTTTTTCACCTTCACTCTGGTGCATTCAAATCTAGGTCATGGATAATCACTACTTGTGAAATGACAAAACCTTAGTTTTCTATCTTTAATGTGACCTTGGTGAAACATTAGTTAGTGGGCACATGGTTTTGATCTAACCCTAATGACCCTACTATAAAAATACATTTGGTTTGTGTGTGAATCATACAATATGTGAAAATCAAGTACAATAGCGAACTAGATTGTAACTTGGAAAATTGGGATTTTGTGTTGCTCTTTTGGTACTTCAGACCTAAGATGGGTTATACCTATGACTAGTATGGAAATAGGGAAGCTTTGATAAATTTAATGCTCGATAGAGTGCTTTTGATAGATTACCTTCAGTTTCTTTGGTCTTTTCTAGGTATTTGTAGGTGAGGAATGAATGAGGGTTGATCTTGTATTTATATCAATCCCTTTAGAGTAATAAATCACATTAAATAACTTAGGTCAACCTCTAGGATACATTTTATTGGAAAATTGGATGACTTTAGGGCACTGGATACTTACATCGGGATAAGATAGCAATGTCAATGCTACTGTTTATCCCATACATTAGTGTTTAAGGAGTAGGAGAGCATGCATAGGTTTATAACTTATAAATATGGAATATAAGTAAAGTTTAATCATTTTAAGAAGATAAAAGACTTAGGTCATCAGCATAAGATTGGTTAGACTAAGAGATATAGGCCAAAGGGTACAAAGTTAGAGTAGACACAAGACTTGTAGAAGTGGGCAAGGTAAAAAATTTAGAGGAATAACTAAGGTCTAAATTTTCCAAGTGTACAAGATTGAGGTGCTATATAATCATAAAATATCATCTATAGGAAGATAAAATTACCTTAAAATAGTTTCATGATATAGAATGTGGTGTTCATTTTAGTAACAAGGAAATGCCATAAAAATTATTATGAATGGGATATTATTGGCCTTCCATACATAAAAAATGTCAAGAATATGAAAATTTTTGTGAGCAATGTCAACCACATAGTAATATAACGCATGCACCATCTTAAGAATTGTATCCATAGTGTCACTTTCGATATTCTCCCTTTGGGTTTTTTATTTAGTCGTTAAATTTTAATCCTATATGATCATAAGGTCACAAGTTTATCATTAAAAATCCTAAGTATTCTACTAAGTGGCATGAAGCCATTTATTTAGAATCTATCATGAATGAAAACATGTGTAGATTCATTATGACATATATTATATCTTAATGTAGTATCCCATCTATGATAATAAATGATAATGTCTCATCCTTCAAAAATAAAATAGTTATTTTTTATGAAAAGTATCAGATTCATCATGCATTTTATACACCTTATTACCCATAGGGGAAATGCCAAGTTGAGGCTACATATAAAAAAACTGTGAACATCTTGATAAAAAATGTTGAAAACCATGGTGAATATTGGCACAACTACATTATTTTTGTATTATGGGATTATCATAGTAGTATTTGAATGGATATAGGGGTAAACAAATATTATCTTGTGTATGTGGAAGTAATCATCCCACTTGTGCCGGATATTCCTTCTCTATATGTATCACCTACAAGCATTATCAATGATAAAAATATTTAAAAAAATAGCTACATCAATTGGAAATGCTTGATTAGACACACATACATGATCTTGAACATGTATAGGTTTATCAATATCGATTAAAAAAATATTATAATAAAAATATTAAATAAATAGAGTATCACATTGGTTATTTGTACTAAAATAAAATTTAAAGAACACAAATATGTATAAGATTCATAAAGGAAAATTTAAACCAAATTTATTGGGTCCCTTTATTTTTTAAAAAAAACTTAGAACATGGGCCTATTGCCTATCCACTTTAGAAGGAAAACCATTTAAAACTCAAATGAACATCATAAAATTATGATGTTTCAATACATGAGATTCAAATTTTATTTTACAGGCATAATTCCCCTATTTATCCTTGAGTTTACTCTCTCTCTCTCTCTCTCTCTCTCTCTCTCTCTCTCTCTCTCTCTCTCTCTCTCTCTCTCTCTCTCTCTCTCTCTCTCTCTCTCTCTCTCTCTCTCTCTCTCTCTCTCTCTCTCTCTCTCTCTACACACACACACATCTCATCATCATCATCATCATCATCATCATCATCACCATCATCATCATCATCATCATCATCATCATCATCAACATCATCATCATCATCGTCGTCATCTATTGGGATATATCATATCTTGCCACCTTGGGTGTAGCTTGATAATTTTTCACATACTACTACATTGAACATACATTTATATGTTAGAGGTACAATCACTGAGAGGTGGGGAGGGTGAATAAATGATGAAATAAAATAAAATTCAATTCAAATCCTTCAAAATTTTAACCATTGAACATAATCATTCATGAATCATATAAACCATGCATTATAATGAATAAAGAAAAAAATTCAAGATCAAAGCACATAACACATGAATTATGTGGGAAACCCTCTGTTTCTATGCAATTTCACTTTCACATTCAAAGAGGGAAAATGAGAAACTTAAGGAAATGGTCAAGGCTTGTATGTACCTGGATGTAGTCTGTGCACCATAATCCAGACGTTGTGAGAACTCCTCTTTGGTTGTGGAGGATGACACCTGAAAGAAACAAACACTAAAACAAGAAAAACATTAGTTGATAAGAGGGTGGATTGCCAAGCAAAAGCTTGGTCCTAGAAGCGCTAAGGCTTCTTAAAGGATGACAATCCACTGTTAAAATAGAATATGACAGAGACAGAAAAGAGAAATAATAAAAGACTGAAAAGAAAGAACTAAAAGCAAATGCGTACCTGATAAGCTACAATCTGATTAGCACAATTGCTGATGGCAGTGATATTGCTAGCATCAATCAAAAAGTCACCGACGTCGGTTAGACTACCGACGTCGGTAGGGGTAATGGATGAGGTTGGTCAGGGTAATGGCCAGGGATGGGTTCGGGTCTAGTTTCTAGTCTGCAGAATAGATTGTGGTCTCGTCTGGGGGTCTGAGGGTCTATGAGGGATTCAGAGGGACTGCTTGGGGTCTAAAGGACTGAGAATGTTATCAGGAAAAGGGGTAAGGGGCAAGAAAAAGGCCTTTCAACCTTTTCGTAAAGCAATATAGTGAGGTTAATTAGATTGGTCTTAAGATGGTCTATAGGTCTTTAATAGCTTGTGCTGAGTTCATTGGATAGAGGGTGTTGTCTAAAGAGAGACTAAAAGAGTGTTAGAGGCAAAAAAAAGGGAATAAGGGGTGAGAGAAGGCTTTTCAACCTCTCTGGGAAGAACAGGGAAGGTTGGGTCAAGGATGCTTGGAATAGATGGTAGACAGAATGCTAATATATTTGAAAGGACACTGAAATAAAAATAGTGCAAATACTTAGCTATGACACGAGTTGGCAAAGGTGTAGAAGCTGTGTTTCGATTGTCGCTGGTGATGGAGATATCGTGCAATCCCTGTGCAGAATGTCTGATGCAAGACCTCAGTGCCTAGAAAATGCTGTCAAGAATGCTGATCCCTTCAAGAACACCAAGAAGCCAGAACACTAGAAAGCAAAATCATGAGAACTTTATTTCACCGGAAGAAGATTAGAGATTCGTGATTAGCTCCAAAGATTAATGATTTCTGATTAGATTCGTCAAAGGGTTAGAAAATTGGTTTAAGTATAACCGATGTCAGTGATTCTGCCGGCATCAATCGACATTTGACTGACATCAGTGGGTGGAGAACAGGTAAAAGAGCCACCAAGCCCGTTCTCCATCCGCCAAGTGCACTATCCATTGGAGAATTGTCAAAGGTTGGGCTAAATACGCATCAGAGTTGGTTAGGTGGTTAGAGAGAAGTAAGAATAGGTCTTGGGTGAGTCATAGGGTGGGAAATAGTCCAAGGTGATGTGTCAGATGAGGTGTTATAGGTGATGTGTCAGATGAGGTGTTATAGGTGATGTGTCAAAGGGGAGGATATTAATAATAAATTATTATTTTTAAATTAGTAAGTGCATGGTTTAAGAATAGGTTAAGAATGGACCAAGGGGGAAGGTGACCAATGGTTAGACACTATTTTGGTGTCTACATTTTCCCCTTTTTGTCTTGTTGGTTACTCTATATGAATTGCAAGACAAAAATAGGAGTTGGTTGCCCCAGGTATGGGATAAGGTTGATTTCATCTTGTTAGTTATTCAAGTGAACTGCAAGACAAAATTAGGAGGGTTGGTTGCCTCGATTATGGATGATGTATTCCCCCTCAAAGCAGGAGTCGAGAGAAGGAAACCTAGAATCAGGTGCTGATTTGATAAAGATTAGATGAAAAAGGGGTGAAGATAAAATGAGAACACTGCAAAAGTTGTGATTGCACGTACACCACTTCATGAGGATGGTCAGGTCAAATTATCACAGGTCAAGGGTCGAGGAGTGCCAAAATTGAAATAACCAGGCCCCAGTATTTAGTCATCTACTGATTGGGTTATTCAATCTAAGCTTAAGCTCCAATGGTCATCATGTGCCAGGTATCTCAGGCTCAGGAAGTGCTCCTGAAAACATGAAAATGTCACAAGTAGTGGGGATCAACCAGCTTGCGATCCTATACTTGTGAAGGTCAAAAGTGTGTGCACAATTTTGCTAACCAATCATGAGGTAGCATACATGCAAAAACAACCAAGGCAAAATCGCTTTAGAAGAAGTCATGGTTAGAGGAGATGGTCATGATCTCCAAGGTCTAGTGGTCAATGGATGGAGGCAAAAGTGATCTCAAGTGTGCCCTAGGGGGCCAAAATGACGTGTACTAGAGGGCTGACTGATTGGGGACATGATTTTGGGGCAATGTGATGAAAAAATGAGGTTTGAATGTTGCTGATGTTGATGATAAAACTGATGTCAGAGACATAAAAGGACCGACGTCGACAGGATATCGGTTGACGTCGACGGATTAGGGCACGATTATGCTGACGTCAGTAGCCTATCAAATTTGACAAAACCAGATTGGCGGCTGACCAGAAGTCATTTGTGATTTAGTTGACTAAGAGAAAAGAGCTCTAGAGCCAAGTGAGTGAAAGTGACACTAGGTTGACCAAGGAGAAGTGTGAGGTGTCAGAGAAACATTGGTGGAGATAGAGAGACACGTGGAGAGAGATTGGAGGCTACAAAGACGTTTGTGGGCCAGGAGGAGCTTGACACAGAAGTGATGCCAGAGGGCAGTAGAGGACCCACGGGAGGTCCACCACCAGTGGCACCCATTGTGCCACCACGCTGATGATGCCGAGACGAGGTAGGAGGGTCTCTAAGCCCTATTTGGTTAGATTTGTGTTTTGATTTGTTTTTTGAAATTTTTGTTAATTTAGGTAGAAATTGAGGGGGGAGGGTAGTTAGGAGGGTGGGGAAGGGATCTAAGATAGGTTAAGAGGCATTGAGAGGGTTTTGGGGGGTATAAATGGGGAAGCCATAAATTTAGGGCTTACCCCATTCAGCCCTAGAGCTGAACCAGTCACCGACATCAGCGTGGTCACTGGCATCGGCCGATAAGCGACCGGCATCGGTCACTAACCTACTGATGTTGGTCACTAAGTGACCGACGTCAGTCACTAAGTGATCAACGTCAGTTAGGTGAGTGTCGTCACTGGCACGCTAACTGATGTTGGTGGCTACCTGATCAAAAGAGGGATGAAAAATGGTCAAGTTGAAGGGTTGAAGCTACGACAAGGGCTTCTTAGGGGTTAGGTCAGGCGTAGATGGTCAAATAGTTTGGTCAAAATAGAAAGAGGAGGGAAATTTTTAACATGAGATTGACTTGGGTGGATGTAGGCAAGGTAGACTCTGATGCTATGGGATTGACTGCTGACATTACTGATGCAAATGCATCGGGACATCACAGGGGAGGAGTGGGCACAGTTGAGCACAGTGGGACTAGGTGGGCTGTGATGCTACTGCAGAGTGGTGCAATATGTGAGCTTAATGGTGGTGTTGATCGAGCAGTGGGATCATTCCACCAACACTTTCCACCTTCCCACTAGAGAGATGATGGTCACAGTGGAGGATGTATACCAAATTTTGTGGCTATCGGTACACAAAGTAGACTTATATGCATGCTCAAGAGAGGTGCATGATATTCATATGGTGACATTGTTTGGAGAGCATGCAGCTGAGGTGAGTTATCACTCAGCCAGTTTTGCGTATGAGCCTCTTTACACTATGGATGAGGATGCACATCGGCTAGTGATCTTGATGATGATAGGCATCACGGTTTACGTGCTACCAGATGCAAAGGGAGGCAAGTTTCTGGTTACTATGACCAAAATTTTGATAGATATGATTGAGTGACAGATAGTGTTCGCTTGGGCACCAGTCTTTTTAGCCCAAGTGTATAGAGAGCTGTAGGGCATTAGCTGGCAGTGGCGGTATAACTTGTGCATCAGCCACCTTCTACATTACTAGGCTTACGAGCACATCATGGTCATATGAACTCTCAGCCTCCCAGTGGCAATTCAAGCTGGCTTCAGGGTCAAATTCAGGTGGTGGTGTGAGGTGATGGTGCAGACGCGGGTGGATGGAGTGGTCAGAGATATTAACCACTATAGAGGGGTACTAGAGGCCCTGATTCCTACAGATATCATCTAGAGACTGTACCTAGTGTATCTAGCATTTAGAGATCAAGGAGAGTAGCTAGTCGAGGCTCAGAGCATGCGATGGGTCAGAGGTAGGCAAGCTGGTGAGCTTGAGAGGATCCCAGTAGAGAGAGTGTAGTGCCAGTACGGGCTGATACAGGATGTACCTCTTGCATTCCTATAGTACAGGTGGGATGATATAAAGGTGCCACTCTCACTGCCAGAGCAGACAGAGGAGCTTGATTTTGAGGAGATACCAGTAGGCCTTAGGATAGCTAACTTGGGATGTACAGAGGCCTACTCGACATGGTGGGCAGGTCAGTATATAGGGGTGCAGGCAGGACCATAGCTTGATCTATAGGTAGTGGTCAGGGACAGAGATATTGCAAGGTAGGAGAGAGACACTACTAGATAGGAGAGAAATGCTGCCATCCAGGAGAGGGATGTAGCATGAGGATGAGTGACCATTTTGGAGATCTAGGTCACAAGTTTACAGGGGGAGATGGTAGGTTTGACAGGTCGAGTGGTTGCTTTGATAGGGTAGGTCAGTATTTTGCAGAGTCAGTTGGCCGTAGTCCAGGGATAGGCATTAGCAAGATAGGGCTTGATGGGACAGGGCTCGATGTAGCATCCACTTTAGCAGCTAGTTCAGAAGCCCACACAGTCAGTGTCAGTGCAGCCAGAGTTTTCACAACTACAGGGTTCAGTGTAGGGCACGACAACAGGTCTGATGGGTCCACCGTAGACTGTATCTCTAGTTAGATATAGTGATGTGCTGGATGAGATCACGTATTATGAGAGGGCCATCAGGGGGTTCCCTCAGATATAGTGATACTCTGAGATGAGGGCAAAGCAGAGTTGATAGAGGTCTATGTCTCGAGTGACGGCTTCTAGGTCTCGTAGATGACACAGATCAGAGGGGGGAGAGGATACAACATCTTCTCGGCCACTGCCACCACCACCACAGCCACAGCCTTGAGGGTAGATTATGATATTATTTTTGATGTATATACTGGCCTACGAGCCGTTGATGCGAGATGTATGAGAGAGAGACAGAGGCACAGATTGTGTGATTGTATAAAACATTGTTATAAATATATATATATGATGTGATTTTGATCATTGATGTGTTATGAAAAATGTTATAGATGCATTTGTATGTTATTTTGATTTGATATATGTTTTGATATGATGTTTAGGATTATGATGCTAAGATTATTGTGTTTATATGATGATGGATGTATGATTAGGATTAATGATTAATGATAATATGGGATTGTTTGTGATGTGATTGGTAGGTGATGAAAGAATGTGATGGAAGAAATGTGATGAAAGAATGGCTGAGCTAACCCCAGAAGACCCCATGTCATCTGAGTGTTGCCTACATAGCCCTTGTCGTTAGGGCCTCAGGCCAATGTAGTTCTCCCAAGAGGGAGGAAAAAGATTGAAGTGGTTAATTTTGGTCATGATAATGATATAGCATGTCCCATATGTCTAAGGGTACATGCTTGAAATGATGAGGAGAAGATGATCCTACAGGCTTTTCCAAATGGTGTATTCTGTAACATTGGTTAGGGTTCTTCATCCCTAGCAACTATCCATATTCATGATGGATGAATGCTAAAAATGAATTACAGGTCGATTTATGCTTTAGCAAGTAATGGTTTATGCTTGACATAAATTGTGTGGTTGATAGTTTCCATGTGTATTGATGGCTATGGAAACTAGAATGATTAGGCTATTGAGTTTTAAAAAAGAGTCGGGTTGAATGGTGTGGACAAATGATGTGGTTGAATGTGATCAAAGTGTAGGTAGAAAGTAAAAGGCATAAGTGCTCTTTTATTGACAAGGACCAAAATGACAGCATAGATAGGGGTTGTTAGAACCAAGAGCCCCATTCATGCATTACGTCATTGACCATGAGTTGTGTTAGAGCGGTAATCAAATCACTTTGACATTAAAGTGAGCTCGAAGTCCCTTGAGTAGGTAATGGGATAGAAAGAGAGGGTAACCTATTTTAGAGTAGGGATAACTTTGCCCCTTTTTATAAGAGGCTCAGAGACAACTATAAGTCAAGTCCATGACCCATTTTTTTTTCTTTTTAGAGCGGACTCATCAATGTGGGAAGTCCACATAAAGATGTCACTTGTTTTGTGGTCATTTGTGAAGCTGATCGATGTGGGAAGCTTCTAAGAAAGTGTTGTTTATAGCAAGATTTAGTCATAGCCATCCTTTGAGGGAGTGGTCTATATTTTGCTTTATAAATTTAAGGGCTTTTGAATAGCTGTCCTTCGAGGGAGCAGTCTATTAGCTACAGTAATGATAGTACAGCTATCCTTCGAGGGAGTAGTCTACTTTTTGGTTTGGTTTTGTGACCTTGGATATTTTGACATCTTGATTTAGTTTTGACAGAATGTTGAGTCATGGACAAGACTTATAGAAGGTCAAGGGCTCCCTTTTATGAGGACAAAGCATCCATACTTTATAAAAGGGTTATAGAGGCTTTTGTTAAGGGAAAAAGGGTGGAAAGGATTGAGGATTAAAAGGACAAAGATTGCTCAAGGGATGAGCTCAAGTTAAATGTCAAGTGGATGAGTACTCGTCTAATAGTAGAATGGTCGCAGATGCAAAGCATTAAGGGGCTCAGGTTCTGGTCGGCCTTCAAGAGAAGACAGACGATAAGTCCCTGATCCATACTTGTGTGTGATGATATAAGGTCTAAGCCAATTAGGAGCAAATTTGCCTCATTTACTCCATTCCATATTGGTCACATGTTGGTTCTCTTTGAGGATGAGGTCTCCGATATTGAAATCTCTTTCTCTCAGAGTTTTGTTATAGGCTCGTTTAATGCGATTTTGATAGACATGGAGATGGTTGAGGGCAGCAAGACGACGTTCGTCGAGTAGCTCAAGTTGAGCTAATCGATCTTGATGAAAGTCATCGTTAGAAAGAATGTCATGGAGTGAAATGTGAAGAGACGGGATCTGTACTTCAAGAGGTAAAACAGCCTCTGTTCCATACACTAGAGAGAAAGGGGTAGCACTTGTAGAGGTTCGGATGCTAGTGCAGTAGGCCCACAAAGTGAAGGGTATGTGAACATGCCAATCCCTTCCAGTGTCATTGACCACCTTCATGAGAATTTTAGTTAAGATTTTGTTAGAAGCCTCGGCCTGCCCATTTGCTTGTGGGTAGTAAGGTGAAGAAAAGCTGAGTTTAATGCCAAAGGAGTCACAAAGTCTCTGGACAGTTTTGTTTTTAAAAGACTTTCCGTTATCGGCGATGATTTTGTGAGGTACACCAAAACGACAGATGATGTGGGTGTTGATGAAGTCAATAATCTTGTCGGCTTTTATGGAGACGAGAGGAATATCTTCCACCCATTTAGTGAAATACTCGGTGGCAGTGATGATGGACTGATGATGAAGAGACGAATTAGGGTTAATCTCGCCGATGAGATCTAAGCCCCATTGTGAAAAAGGCCAAAAATATTAAGTGACTTGTAAGGCATGACTGGGGAGATGAAGCAAGTTAGCATGCTAATGACACTTGATGCAATGCCGAACATAATCGCTACAGTCTTGATGAAGAGTGGGCCAATAATAACCCAGGCGAAGGATGCGCTTGGCAACTGAGTTACCACTGAAGTGTCTACCACAAATCCCATCATGGGCTTGCTTAATAGCATAAGAGGCTTTAGTGGAGTTTAAACAGTGAAGAAGAAGGCCGTCAAAACCTCTTTTATAGAGAAGGCCCCCTAGCATAGTATAGTGAGCGGTGCGCTTGATGAAAACCTGCCGTGCATTGCTAGAGAGGTTGGTAGGAATGAGAGAATGAGCCAAGTAGTCCTCAAGTTGTTTATACCATACATCTTGTGAACTAGAGTCTATGGTGTGGATGAGGTTGATGTTAGTGGAAATGTATGAAGGCAATGGCATACGATGTACCATGACATAAATTCTTGATGAGGATGATGATGAAGAAGGAATATGCGAGGCGAGGGAAGCCATGGTGTCAGCAAACTTATTCGTATATCGAGGGACAGTCTGCAATGAGTGATGGTTGAAAGATACTAGAAGGGTGTCAACACGATGCTTGTACCTTTGTAAAATTTCATTTTTATAAAGATATGAACCATTGATTTGATTGATGACAAGTTGTGAGTCACCGAAGATGTTGATGGTCTTGATGTTTAAAGAAAGGGCAATTTGAAGTCCCAAAATTAAGGCTTCATATTTAGCCATATTATTGGTACATTCAAAGTCAAGTTTGAAAGATAGGGGCATGGGATCACCTTCATGTGAGATGAGGATGACCCCCGCACCCCCACCGAGTTGACATTTGGAGCTGTCAAAGAACATCGTCATTTGGTAGAATGTGTCATTAGTCGAGAGAGTGGTGATAGATTCATCGAGAAACTCGCACTGAGAAGGTTGATTATCGGGAAGAGGGGCATCCGCTAGTTGGTCAGCAATTTTTTGCCCCTTTATAAATTTTTTCTGGACAAATTCTAAGTCAAATTCAGCAAGAAGCATGAGCCAACAAGCCATATGCTGGTTTTGATATGGCTCAGAATGCATATATTTAAGAGGATCAATGTGAGTGATGACAAAGGTTTTGTGATTAAGAAGATAGTGACGAAGCTTGGTAGTGGTAAAGACTAATGCCAAACAGAGTTTCTCGATATGAGTATACCGAGTTTCATAGTCGACAAGTGTTCGGCTTATGTAATAGACCGCTTGCTCACGGTGTTGCTCATCTCGATGCGCGATCATGGCACTTAACGAATGATTGGTTGCTAAGATGTAGAGGTAGAAGGGTTGATCGTCTTTTGGTGGAATAAGGACTGGTGGAGAAACCAAATAGTGTTTGAGGGCTTTAAAAGCCTCTTGGCAATCTTTATCCCATTTAAAGGAGACGTCCTTCTTGAGGAGGTGATGAAAGGGTTGGTAGTGGTCAAAAAGCTGCGAAATGAAGCGGTGGATGGATTAGAGCTTCCCTTGTAGACTGCAAAGTTGCTTGAGATTAGTTAGAGGTGGCATTTCAAGGATATCACGGATTTGGGTAGGATCTATCTCGATGCCATGAAGAGAGACAATGAATCCCAAGAGCTTTCTTGAGAGGACCCCAAAGATGCATTTCTTGGGATTAAGACGGACATTATACTAAAGAAGGTGAGAGAAGATGATCTTGAGGATAGTCAAATGGTCGCGATGAAGCTTAGACTTGCCAAGCAGGTCATCTACATAGTCCTCCATGATTTTATGGAGGAGATCGTGAAAGATGTAAGTCATGGCACGCTGATATGTGGCGCCTACATTTTTTAGACCAAAAGGCATGACCCAATAGCAGAAAGTTCCCCATGGTGTAATGAAGGTGGTTTTGTGCTGATCTTTTGGTGCGCTCAGGATTTGGTTATATCCTAAAAATCTGTCCATGAGTGATAACATCTCATGGCCAGCTGTAAGATCAACAAGTTTGTCAATGTTTGAAAGAGGAAAGTCATCCTTGGGATAGGCTAGGTTAAGGTCACAATAGTTTGTGCAGATCTAGATCCCCCTAGTCACCTTGGTGACAGGAACGATGTTAGAGACCCACTGTGGATAATCGATGGGTTGGATGAAGGAGACAGAAAGAAGACGCTGAAGCTCCTCTTTGACAAGAAACACAACATGAGGATGTATTTTGTGAAGCTTTTGCCTAAAAGGCTTAGCCTCTGGGTTTGTGACGATGTTATGAGTGGCAATGTTAGGGTTGATGCCAGGCATGTCAGCGTAGGTCCAGGCAAAGGCTTTGCAATTGTCTGAGAGAAATGTGGTATAGTCGATTTGCTCCTGAGTGTCTAAAGATTGACCAATCTTTAAGACATGAGGAACACCAGAAGATGAAAGGTTAATGTCAATGGTTGATTCATTTAACATAACCTATGTTTCAGAAGGGAGGGAGTGCTGAATGAAAGAATTGTCAGCACCCATATAGGTAAGAATGGCATCGTCGTCTATGTAGTGAACAGTGCTGATGGTTGTCGATTCATCATCTATCATGCTGGGATAAATGAGAGGGAGAGATTTGGAAACCCTGTTGAGCTGATAGGTTAGGGGTTCCAAGCGGATGGTGTTTATGTAAAAAAAAAACTAGGAGGGATGGAAACCACCGACTCCATAGGTGAGGATGGAAGAATAGGCGAGTCTAGAAGAGATTGGTCGATGGTTGGTTTAGGACAAAGGTTTGCAGAAGCCTCAGTGGGTTCTTGGAAACCTAGTCCATATCGTTTCTTTGCATTATCATCATTGGGTGGTTCGATAGGCCGATGGGAGCCTTGTTCGTAGCACCCAAAGCCAAAACCCTTCCATGCACACCTATAAAGGTAGGTATCTACAAAGGTGGGGTTGCCAAGAAAGGAGAAATCGGATGTGAATAGTTGAGGTGAGGAGGAAGGATTTGAGTCAGTAGGAGCTTGATCCAGCCCCCCATAGATGAGATTGGTTCGAAGGCTAGGAGGACCATAAGGAATGACCATTCCGATCCGATGGTCATAGTTTGGATTTTGATGAAGCTGTCCATACTCTTGAGGAGTCTGGAACATGTCTAGAGTAAGTAGGCAATATTCCCCTAGTGAAAGTCTTTGGAAGATATCGTCCATGGGGTCCTTGGTTGTTAATTGAGAAGGTGATGTGATGGCAACCATTGTTTATGTACTAGTTGACGCTTTCGAGGATGGAGACGATGTTTGGGTTGGTACCTTGAGAGGAATAAGAATGTCATTTGGTTGATAAGTTGTGTTACAAGTCTTAAAAGGAGATGGGTCGGTAGGAATGACATGGACTTGTTTGTCATGTTCAAATTTGACACAACAGTGAAGTGTTGAAGGGACACAAGCCATGGCACAGATCCAGGGTCATCCTAATAGCATGTTATATTGGAATTCTCCCTCAATAATATAGAAGAGCTCTGGGATTGTGCGTGGACCAACACAAATATGGAGGATAGCAGTGCCAATAGTGTTAGTGGTGGTGTCATTAAAGGATCTAAGGATTGCGTCGGTTTTCGATACACAATTCTTGGAAAGAGTCAATTGATTAAAGGCATGGGTAGAAATGATATTAATGCTAGCACCCCCATCAATCATAACTCATTTAATATGGGATTGATCAACGTAGGCTGTGATGAAAAGATCAGCGTCCTGATCTTCCAAGGTAGAGGTAGGAATTTCAAAATCACTGAAAGTGATAGAGGTGACGGGGGATAAAGAATGGACTAGGGTAGCTAGTGGTTGAGGGTCTTCAGGTTGGACCTCTGCTACCTGTAAGGCTTTGATTAGATCTTGATGATGCTGGGGAGAGCTTTGGATAAGGTCATATAAGGTCATCTTCACAAGCGTTTGGTGAAGTTGTTTTATCATAGAGTCTTTGATTACCTCTGAAGAAGGGGGTTATGATGCACCTAAGATGGAAATCTTGGGTTTTGGTGGTTGAGGTGACTGGACAAAAGGATAGGTCCAAGGAATAGTAGCTTTTTATTTTGCCTTGTCCTTTTGTGACCTAGTGGTTATGTGGATAGCATTGATTTCAAAGATAGGAGGTGAAGAAGGGGTCATGGCCTGTTGGTGAGATGTTGATGTGGTTGAAGAGGTTGGATGGGAAGGTGTCGAGGGTCGGTCAAGAGTGTCTTCAAGGAGAAGAGTGTCTTTCTCCATATACCGGTGAATGACTGCCTTGAGGGCACAGCAAGTCTCGGTATCGTGTCATGGCATATGATGGTATAAGCAAATATTCGTATCGTCGAACCAGGAAGGTTTTGACCCGAGGGGTTGGAATGGCTTGATAGATGGAAGGGTTATGTTATAAGTCTACAAAAGTTGGCATAATATCAAAGCATATGAACCTATTAAGGGGTATGTGCTTGCATGAAGCGCTGGTGACTTTTTCTTGGGAGGTGTTGAAGAAGGCTTGCGTACCACCTTTTGGGTTGGTTGTGTGGCCACATGTGAAGACGGCACTTTTTTCGTGAGAGGTGCCAAATTTTTAAGAGGGGGTAGACTTGTGGTGGGAAAAGGAAGTAATGGAGGTAATTTTTATTGGTTAAGGGTCAGAGTAGGGAGCACTCCGATTAGGGTAGAAGGACGAGGGCCTAAAATGGAGGGTAATGTTGATGGTGGAGGAGGGGTTCGCTTCTATGGTCTGGTAGTCTTCTTCGACTTGGTTGGAAGACTACTATTGGTTGAGGTCTGGTCTAAGTCCACCTTCACTTGCGGGTGAGTGAGGGCAGAGATAGGGTGAACGCCGAGTGACTTGATCAATTTAGATGGGGTACTATTGGCAGCATGAGACGAGAGGGCACGGGGATGTTGAAGAGCTTTAAGACACTCCCACAATCCCTGATGCTCCACTTTCCTTGAAGGGAGAAGTTTGATTTTCTCCACTAGTCGAGAAAATGGTTGAGAAGATGTTGGATGAGGTTTGGGTCTTTGAGAAGATGTGTTAGGTGTGGCAGTAGTCTTAGACCCAAGGTGTGTGAGAGTTACAACTAGATTATCATTGGTTGAAGAAGATGGAGAGTCAGGTTCTTTTCTTGGTGGAGAATGAACTAGAGAATGTGGCTCCTCAAGCGGGTAAATGGTAGGGATTATGGTGCCCTCCACTTGCGGTCGAGGAGTAGGTAAGGTCGGGTCCTCCATAGGCAGCAGGAAGGAGGATGGTGAGACCGGTGGTGCCAGTAAGGTTGAGGCGTCCTCCAAGATGAGAAATGTTGATGGAGAACTAACCGGAGAAAGAGGTTCATCCACACGTGATGGACTGATAGATGGACTAACCTCTTGAGGTTGGTTGGGGATGAAGGGTGAGACCGTATTGACTGTTCGAATGTTGTGTTCATGAGTGTTGTCAATCAAGGTCTGGACATTGTTTTGGGTTGGTGGATGATTGGGGAATGGTTGCTTGAAGATGTCGATGCCCTAATTAGGAGGTGCATTTGGATTATCTAGGATGAGGTCACCCTTTTAAAGCATGTCTTGGATTATGTTTTTAAAGGTTTTGCAGTTTCCTATGTCATGACCTTTGACACGGTGGTAATTATAGAAGTCATTTTCCCTATACCACACAGGGATGGCCTGTGAGGGATCAAATTGTGGAGGTGGTCAGATCTAGGGGAGATTGAGAACCCCCTATCTAATAAGTTTTTCTAGTATAGACACGTATGATTCTCTGAGAGGAGTATACTGTCATTGTACGTATCTCTGCTGGAATTGATGGGTGGCGCTCTGAGATGTGGATGGCTCAGGCTGATTGGTTGAAGAGGATGAAGGTCTAACGACTACAGCGTTAGCTAAAGATTTAGACTTAGGATTGGATGATGAAGGTTTAGAATAAGAGGAGTCATTGATCTTAGATTTGGGATTCTTGCTTCGCAACTTGACTTTATTCTCCTCGATGGCACATAATTCAAGTTTGTGGGCCATCATGAAGGCTTCATCGAAGGTGCGAAAGGTCTAAACCCGTAAGGTGGAAGAAATATGTTTGGCACAGGCTCGGGAGAAAAGTTCAATAAGTTTGGGTTGAGGTAAGGAAAATGAGAGTTGATTGATGAGGCCTCTCCAACGAGCAATGAAGTTAGCTATAGATTCATCCTCGAACTGGCAGATAGTATAGAGGTCCGTGATCGAGACCTTCTTGGTGATGTTAATGGAGAAGTGATCAAGAAAGAGCTAGGCCAATTGTGTAAATGTGAAGAGGGAATGGCTGGCAAGAGAGTTGTACCAGTCAAGCGCAGCACCAAAAAGGGACATAGGAAATGTGCATAAGAGTAATGCATCGTCATGGGCAATAAGGTAACAGGCATGTCTAAATGCTCGTAAGTGTTGTTGTGGGTCTTCCTCGCTTTGAAAGTGAGAAAATTTGGGAAGCTCCCACTGGTTGGGGTATGGACTAATCAGGACAAAAGGATGAATGGGCTCATTGCAAATTTGCTCATATGAGAGAGCATTGTGTGAGCCAAAAATAGAGGTCTCTAGGCTAGACATCTTGTCCATCAACATTTTGATGATATCTACTGACGGATTGGTAGGTGGGGTGCCCGCTAGATTATAAGGCGCTTGAAAGATATTGAGAGGGGCATATGACGTGGTTAGTTGCGTAGACGCAACATATGGGTAGCTGGTTATTGGAGCGAAAGTTGAAGCCAAAGGCACTTGTGTTATGGGGTTGGTAGGCACAAGTTGGATAGGGGCCGTCAAAGATGGTTGAGGAGTAGCCACATTTGTTGAAGGGTAGACAGTTACTCTTGTGTTGATAGGTGCAAGAGTAGGGGGATAGAGACTACTAGGTTTTGGAAAGGTGTGGGATTTGGTTGAGTAGTTTGAGGTTGAGGGAGTACCGAAACCCCCATGGAGGTAGGTCTAAAAGGAGAGGTTAAATTTTGAAGGTATGACATGGTTGGGTTATTAGTCGAGGTGTTGGCTTGATTGTCTATAGTTTGAGTTGTAGATGCTGTTGATGTGATCCTTGTCTCGACTAAGGAAGTCGGCATCCCATAGATTGGGTTGCCTAGGGAGCCTCGTGTTTGGCTATGCATGAGATAGTGCTGCAAGGCTTTGATGTTAAGGTCTAAGAATTGTGCAAAATATTGGTCCCCTTCTAAGACAATAGGAGTCTGAGGCGGGGTTGGGCGAGTAGGAGTTCTTTCAGTCTCCGAGTGGAACTCCATTATAGGACTGGTTATAGATGGTGAAGGTGGAAGCGGTTGTTGCCTAGCGTGGTTAAGAAGAGCCTTGGTTTGACTGCATGTTAAAACCATTCAAGGCAAGAAAGGGTCAGGTTTCAGAAAACTATGTTTTTTTTTCAGTTTCAAAAACCCAGAATGAATGTTTAGACAGCAAGAAAGTTGGATTTTAAACTTGCTATTTTTTGGGAAAAAAAATTGGACAGTGACCGACGTCGGTATAAAAACTGATGTCAGTGAAGAAGTCTGCTGATGTTAGTCAGATAACCGATGTCGGTGGAGAAAAGTTGCTGACGTCGGTTACAAAACTGATGTCGGTTACTGTGTTTTATAGAAACTCAAAAAAAAAAAGATTTTGGAAATAAAGAAGACGTCCTTACCAGCTCAAAAAAAATAGATAAAAATAGAAAATAAGATGAAGACAGGCAGATCCTAAGCATTAAATCCCTAGAAATAATTTTATTAGGATCGTGTGGCTTATGCCTTAAAGTGATGTTTGGGGAGGTTGGTTATTAGAAGGGTCCTAGAAGAGGTAGTCTAAAGATGGTTTCATGTATGTTTAGGCACTCAAAAGTCTGTGTTAGGTTCCATACATGGCCTGGTGCTAAGGAGCAAGCTCCCCTCACTTCACGATTCCAGTGGTAAGCTGGTCTCACTTAGCCAAAATATACTTTCCCTATAGATTAGACTCTGCCAGAGAATAGAGTGGGCTTTCCCCTTGGTGGTGAAATCCAAGTAGGATCGCTGGGACGGGTAAGGTATCCGCTGGGTGATGAAATCCCAGTCGGGCCTTGTCTCAAGTGAGTTTGATGTTTAATTTAGTGCACGTGGTTTGGTTGTGTAACATCAAGTGATCTACGATTAATTCAATATGCGGTTTATTAATTACTAAGTGTGGACTAAGAAATGCAAGCAAGAAAAAATGGAATGCAATATATTTTTAAGCCCCAAATCGAAATGTTAAGTTGGAATGAAAACAAGTTGTGAAAGGGTTTGAAGAATATGATTTTTGACAAGTCTAGAAATGCAAGAAAAGAAAGAAAAGTTATTTTTATTCTTGCTTATGATGTCTTTTAAAAAAGAAGAAAGAGGTGAAGAGGGAGAAACCTAATGCACCTAAATGAAAAAAGAAGGAAAGGAACCCAAGGAAGGCCCTAAGGGTCCCACCGGGCCTGCCAGAATGTTTTTATGCAATTTCGCTTTCACATTCAAAGAGGGAAAATGAGAAACTTAAGGAAATGGTCAAGGCTTGTATGTACCTAGATGTAGTCTGTGCACCGTAATCCAGACGTTGTGAGAACTCCTCTTTGGTTGTGGAGGATGACACCTGAAAGAAACAGACACTAAAACATGAAAAATGTTAGTTGATAAGAGGGTGGATTGCCAAGCAAAAGCTTGGTCCTATAAGTGTTAAGGATTCTTGGAGGATGACAATCCACTGTTAAAATAGAATATGACAGAGATAGAAAAGAGAAATAATAAAAGATTGAAAAGAAAGAACTAAAAGCAAATGCGTACCTGATAAGTTGCAATCTGCTTAGCATAATTACCGATGGCAGTGATATTGCCGACATCGATCAAAAAGTCACCGACATCAGTTAGACTACCGACGTCCATAGGGGTAATGGACGAGGTCGGTCGGGGTAATGGCCAGGGATGGGTTCAGGTTTCTGGTCTACAGAATGGATTGTGGTCTCGTTTGGGGGTCTGAGGGTCTATGAGGGATTCAGAGGGACTGCTTGGGGTCTAAGGGACTGAGAATGTTGTCAGGAAAAGGGGTAAGGGGCAGGAAAAAGGCCTTTCAGCCTTTCTATAAAGCAATTTAGTCAGGTTGATTAGATTGGTCTTAAGATGGTTTGTAGGTCTCTAATAGCTTGTGCTGAGTTGATTGGACAGAGGGTGTTGTCTAAAGAGAGACTAAAAGAGTGTCAGAGGCAAAGAAAAGGGAATAAGGGGTGAGAGAAGGCTTTTCAGCCTCTTTGGAAAGAACAGGGAAGGTTGGGTCAAGGATGCTTGGAATAGATGGTAGACAGAATGTTAATATATTTGAAATGACACTGAAATAAAAATAGTACAAATACTTAGCTATGACACGAGTTGGCAAAGGTGCAGAAGTTGTGTTTTGATTGTCGCTGGTGATAGAGATATCATGCAATCTCTGTGCAAAATGTCTGATGCAAGACCTCAGTGCTTAGAAAATGATGTCAAGAATGCTGATCCCTACAAGAACACCAAGAACCCAAAACACTAGAAAGCAAAAGCATGAGAACTTTGTTTCACCAGAAGAAGATTAGAGATTCGTGATTAGCTCCAGAGATTAACGATTTCTGATTATATTCATCAAAGGGTTAGAAAATTGGTTTAAGTATAACTGACATCGGTGATTTCGCTGGTGTCGACCGACATTTGACCGATGTCGACGGGTGGAGAATGGGTAAAAGAGCCACCAAGCCCGTTCTCCATCCACCAAGTTCACTATCTGTTGGAGAATTGTAAAAGGTTGGGCTAAATACGCATGAGAGTTGGTTAGGCGGTTAGAGAGAAGTAAGAATAGGTCTTGGGTGAGTCATAGGGTGGGAAATAGTCCAAGGCGAGGTGTCAGATGAGGTGTTATAGGTGATGTGTCAAAGGGGAGGATATTAATAATAAATTATTATTTTTAAATTAATAAGTGCATGGTTTAAGAATAGGTTAAGAATGGACCAAGGGGGAAGGTGACCAAGGGTTAGACACTATTTCGGTGTCTACACCCTCATGGGGGATAAAACCCACTCTCAAGCATATAGTTACATGGAATACAATCCTATAATAGATCATAAACAACATACTTTAGTGAAGCACCCACTTGACAAAGATCACCAACACCTAAGCATGGATAAGCACCCACTTGTCCTAGATGTTGAGCACCCACCCAAAACCTTATGATATCAAAACCTATATAACTTTTATTATCTTTAAATTTGATGGAGAAATTATGAATAACAACTTTCTTCAACCCTTCACACTTTCTCAAGCATTCATACACACGTAATGCATCCAAAATAACCTTTTGGATTACTCTACACCTTTTTGCTCATCCTCAATCATCAACCCTATAAATCACTATTAAAACACCAAAAACATGACCACTATATCACACACATATCCCTCACATTACTCTGCTCTTCATTAGATCCACCAAGCTTACTCACACTATTGTACCTAACACACCCCCATTTTTGAAAATGGGGACCCTTAAGTTGATTGATTCATGTTATTAAGTGTGTAGAAGTACTTTATTTTGATATATTTTTTTGTGTATGTGAAAAAGTTGCCTCAGATACCTCATTATCCTAAGCATAATCTCCTGATTAAGGGTGTGGAATAGTTTATCTAAAATGGTCAACCTTTGACTGAGGCTTGTGAGTTTCCTATATCAGTATCCCCTTAAAATTATAAACCATGTCTGATTGTTAGTGTGAAAAATATGCTTGCAATAGGCATAGCTTTTGAAATCACTTGTCCATTTAGAAACTAGATAGAGAGGTGATTCTTGAAAACATAAAATATTATTTTCTTCATTACCCTCCCCCCTTTTTATGAGTTTGTTTTGATATCTACTCACTTTAAATTAGTAACCATCCATCCATATAATTCACATGGAGATTCACTAATTTTTAAGAGTCTAAACCTTCATCTAAAAAACCTTATCAACAACCTAAATGCTCTACTAGCTATTCCATCAATAGGTTATTCAGACCACATACTTGCAGCTCATGTCATGGAGTGGAGTTTACCTTTATTGATATCCTAAAATGTGAGAGGCTACCTCATTGACTATGGTGTGTATAAAAACTTCATTAATGTTTTTATTTGTGATATAATGAGGGCCTTAACCATTAATAATAATAGTTATTCTTTATGTAGAGTTGCATTGGAGTCACCTAGGAGAGTGACTAGATCTAATTCCCAAGCTGGTTTTCTAGTCTCACCCTTATTTAGATCATAAGAGGCCTAAAATTGTGCCAATAGCCCTAGTTCACAATAATACACTCCTCTAACTAAGAACCCATTGGGGTTATAGATTTACACCCTATATGAGGAGGGGATTTTTCATATCTTCCTACTCAAATCTAGTCCAACATGGGACTGATCCTAGGTCATGTGTATCTTAATAATGGATCAGACCTGTAGAGAAGGTCAACTTCCTTATGGATCTATCACCTACACTAAACCTAAACTAGCACTTGATTAGAAAAGAGAGAGATATTTTAAAAATAACTTATAAAATCATGTAAAAGAGGTGATACACCAATGATTTGATCATTAAAACTCACATAATACATAATATGAGACACTTTCAAGACCAAAGAATATCAATCTCACATAAATATTTCAAAATAAGGCATTAATCAGTTACAAAATTATCAAGACAGGGTAAATATCAAATTTTAAAATAGATAATAAACTGTAAATGACACTTATAATGAATTATAAGAACTACTAAGCAATTCCTAAAGGTGATAAAAACTAAGACATAAGCAAGGAACATACATTCACTTAACCATAGTATATTAACTCATGGAACATACATAAATCTAGCTTAGAAAAGGATACATTTATTATTTATTACATTAAATAGGTGTCATAGTAAAATTTTTGATAAAATCTAGTCATACCAAAAAGATGGATCCATTTTAAGGCTTATAATCCTATATTTATAGAAAAAAGAAAGAGAGATATATTTGTGCATAGATAAAGGCCCAACTACTTTCGATGGATTATCACTCTTAAGGATGTTAAATCATGACCTTATCAACAACGAATAATTTTATTAAAATAATTAAATGTCTATTACCCTTAACTAACTACCCAGTGTCTTTCTTGGAACTATGTCATTATCTACTTGATCTGTGCATGAAGATCATATCTTGGAATTGACTGAATTGTGCCACATCTATTTTGGGTGAACATCTAGACTTATTTATTGAAAATATGACTCTAATGATAGGTGAAACACTTATTCACAATCACATTTATGTATTTACTAGTTCTAACTTGAACTTAGGTCTATTTTATAGATAGAAAACCAATTTTATACAATTATTTTTCACACAGTCATAATATTCATGATAACCTACAAACTAATTAACTTTGCTTCATAATTAATGGTTCCTTAATCTCTATATTTGTTCTAAAATATATATTCTACCTTTATAGAGATATAATTATAATTCTTGGTCTTTAAAATGTGACCCTAGTTCATCCTTAGGTTGCCTTTGAGATCGACTCTTTAACACTTGATTTTGCTTGGGTCCAAAATAACTTATTCAACTTTCATCAAAAATGTCTTGAGATTGCTTTTGTTTATTGGTTATCAATTACCAACGCATATTTTTTACATTATGCCCAACTATATTTATGATTATTAGTTCCATAGATATGTTGACTTATTGACTATGCTCACACTATTAGATCTAGATGTATGAATGCACACAAGTCCTTGATCTTCTACTAGGATTGACTGACTTTTGACACTTATCCTCTTTTTATTGATCATCAAGATCATTTGACCCTTTTTTGACTTATCTCACTCCATCGATATTGATGTATGAATGTGCATGCTTCATTACTCTTCTAGGGACCCACTGACACTATTAAGTTACCTCTCTCCATTATATTAAAGTATATGACTGAAACCCCAGTGACTACTTTATAGTGCTTAAATTTTAAATTCATGAAAACATCATTTTACATCCCATGAACATATTTGACATCCTATAGACCATTAAGTTTAAGCTCATATGGATTTTTGTAGTGGTTTAAATTTGATTCTCACATGAATTTATCCCATTATTTAATCAATTTTCCATATTTATATCTTGAAACATATTAATCATGGAGGAGCCAAATTTGATGGAAATGTTTGATGTCAAAAATATTCTACCCACTTAATCTATTGGTCATGCGTTCTTTCTAAATGGAGATAAAAATGCTTAAACAAGTTGATTTATGTGTCTTTATATGACATCTATGTGACAATATCCCATTTGATCATTTGAATATCAATATTTATTTATTTAGGCCTAAATTTTACACTTATAGGATCATCTTTCTTTGCTTGACTAGCTTTATAACTCTATAACATAAGCTAGGAAGCTCACGCATACTTGAAACTTGTAGGATATGTTTTTGTCATGTAGAACTATAATTTCATTTGATTTTCTAGTTGCAAAAGGTTTTCTATGTAGAGGTAATTTCACAAGTTGACTGGTCCATTTTATCTTGTGTGAAATTCATGTGGCTATCATTGTCAAAAATGGCTAAGTATGGAAACTTAGTGAATTCTAAGGAGCCAACATTAAACATGCATAATTTTTATTGTGCTTAGATGCATGGCCTAAAACTTAGTACATTACAAATAGAGACTATGTTAAACAAACTCATGTGACCATATTATATTGAGACTACCATATGTGTGAGATATAAGATCATTAAATATCCTATTCATCTTTATTTGAGCTCTTTTGCAAATTAGCTAAGTATGAAAACTTAGAAAATTTTGTCTAAGAGGCTAACTTTGAATCTTCATACATTATATTGCATTTCATCAGATGAACTTAAATTTAGAGCATTTATTATTGGGGATAATTTGATTATACCCATATGACAAATTCTTCTTGACTCATCCACATGTGGTAATGATGGTGTCAATAAACTACCTACTCAAAATTTCTGCCACTAGACTGAGAATGTCTAGATGAACGAACTAGATGAATGATATGTATTCCCATAATTATTCCAAGCACTCTTGAAATCCCATAGGGTATCTTCAATGCTTTATAATTTTCCATTAGTAATTTAAAACTTAAAATTTAAGTGAACTTAAAGTGTTTTAAAATATTTGTTAATAAAATGAGATCCTTGAACCACTCATTCCATTTATAAATTTTATTTATCTGCTCATCCATTAGTAGCGTGGTCTATCTAGTCACAAGCTTGGTATGTGGGCCAAAAATTTCCAACATCTTTGGCAACTTGGCTGGGCAGCATGCATGCTATGCTTGAGAACTCAAACCACCTCAATGACTCTTAAATCATTTTTATGATACATGGAACATTTACATGATGACAAGATAACATTTTAAATTTCAAAGATAAAATAATTCCAACAAATAGGGAAAGAAACAAACTTGAAAGGGAAACTAACCTAAATAAATAAAGGCAACTAAATTTCTAAACAATTGTGTAAACAAAAGCACTTACTTGGGACAAAATTGAAAGGAAGCTAAATCTATTAGAAAACACTTTAAAAAAAAACTATGTATAGGGGACTTAGATTCCTTAATATAATTACTTAAGATGTATCCCATTGACTAGGATATGAATCTCTTCACCATTCATCCTTGTGAGCTTGATAGCATTTTGGGGTTTACAACTAGAGACTGTATATGGACTACTCTAGAGAGAATCAGATTTTGTGTGATTTCCTAGTTAGCTCTATCCTCATCCCACTTTAGGATCAAATATTCTTCTTAAAAAATTATTGAAGAAGATCCTTTTGTCAAATCATCTCTTTCTCATTAATTGATGGGATTCCATGGCCAACATGGATTGATGCCTTATCTCTTCTAGCTCCATGAACTCAACATATATTATTTCCATTGGCTCATTTTCCAAAAGCTCGCGTTTATGCATTAATTCCAAAGTAGGGAATTTAAGATAAGTAAGTATCCTTACTTCCTTATCATATACTACCTTGTATGGAGAATTGGTTATGGACCTTTTATAGGTGATCTTGTTAGCCTATAGAGCTAACTTCAATTTGAGATGTCATGACCTCTGATTATTTTGAATAGTCCTCTTGACGATCTTCAACAAATTATTATTAGTGGACTCATCAAGGCCATTGCCTTGTGGATAATACTTTGATGAGGTATTGAGGAAAACACTATGTTGAACTTCCCACTGGCTGATCTTAAATCCCAAAAAACCATAACATTATAAAAACTTATAGTTGAATGGACCCCAATTTTGGTAAGCAAACCTTCATAAAATTCTAAAACATTGCTTTCATTAGAATTTGGTAAAATAATATATGGAATTTAGGATCCATTTGTGTCCTAAGATTGAAGTGGGGTTAATAATACTAATAAAGTCCAATCCCCATTGGATAAAGGGTTGATTTAATAAAATTAGTTGGAGAGTTAACGTTATAAGCTTCACTTTTATAATAAACAAGACACACTATCTACATTTACTAATCCATGTAGGACAATCACCAAATAAACTTGGCCAATAATACCAACCTCTCATGATTTTGTGGGCTATGATCCTTGTTGAATAGATTCCTCCACCATGTTCATCATGGAACTACTCAAGTAATCTTTGTTTTTGGCCTAGTTCTATGCATCTTAGCAATATGCCATTGAGATCCTTTTTAAAAAATACATTATCAACAAAAAGTAAAGGAATTGACTACAATATAAAATATCTTCTCTTTGAAGGGGTTAGATGAGAAGGATAAATACCATCCTATAGATACCTTACCATATCTTGGAACTAGATAGAAGATGAGGCTTGATTAGTTACATGTTCATCATCATTTGACACCATAACCAGTTCATTAGTGTCTTGCAAGTCTTGGGCTAGATGTTCACAAAGTCCTTTTCCTCTTACCAAATTTTTAACCTTTATATCAAAATCATATTCCATGAATTTGGTTATCTAAACATCTCTTTTATCATTTATATCCTTGTTTATAAGAAAATCTTTGACACTTGGATGTGCAACCTTATCTTATTATTGGAAAACAAGTACCTAAACTTTTAAAGATACATTATGACTTAAATAACATGCTTCTCAACAAAATAATACATCATTTCATATTATTCTAAGCCTTGACTAAAGAAGGCTATTATTTGTTCTAAAGTATCTTTATTCTACTACATGAAAATACATAAAATTGTGTCAATGTTAGCATAGCTATAAAAGAAAAAAATATTTTGTAAAGTCAAGGTTTAGGAGTGTAGGGGCACAAGATATAACTTTTTTGATCTCTTAAACACTTCATAATCCTTTTTTATACCAACCAAAACTTTGACCCCTCTTTAGCATGGTTTTGACTGGCCTAGCTAAAGTAGAAAAATTTAAAATGTATCTCCTTATGAAGTTGATCTTGCCTAAAAATATTTGCAAGTATTTCTTGTGCTTAGGAAATGAAAGTGCAATAATTGATTCTATCCAGCCAGGGTCTATGCTTGTACCATTTATTTAAATTACATGTCCAAGAAGCCTACCTTCATGAATAGAGAAAATACACTTTTTTGGATTCAAAGACACTCCAAATTCTCTACACCTTTAAAACACTTGTTTGAAGTGAATCACATGCTCATCTATATTGTTAGACAATATTGTTATGTCATACAAATAAACAAGAATAAACTTGTTGAGGAAACCTTAAAATGTCATGTCAATGGATTTCTAAAATGTGTCTCCAATATTAGATAAACCAAAAGACATCTTTCCATATGCAAATGTCCCCCACTTTGTGGTGAAGGCTAGTTTGAATTGGTCTTCTTCTTTGACCAAAATCTAGTTATATCCACTATCACCATCCAACAAGGAGAACATTTATGAACCTAAAATAGATATAGTATTTGTTCCATTGATAATAATGGATAGTGGTATTTAAGAGAGGCTTTGTTCAAGTCATGGAAGTCAACACATAGCCTTATTTCACCATTATTTTTTTGTACTAGAACAAGTTTTTCCACCCAAGTTGAGTGCTTAATTATAAATATTATAGCTGACTCAATGAGCTTATGAAGCTCAACTCTCATCAAAGGTTCAAGCTTTGGGTTAATAGGCCTTTTTTTTCTATCTGACTAGCCTAGTTTCATTTGCTAATTGAATGGTATGTTGATCTAGTCTTGGATCAAATCCTTTAAGGTCACTGTACTACTATACAAATACATCTACAAAACTTGAACATAAATCAATAAAAGTTTGATTCTCTAAAGATGTACAAACTTTTCCTAGATTTAAAATATTACTAGTTACAATCTCTACATTTGTTTAGTATCCTATGACCTAGGAATTTGACTCAAGAGAGGATGGTTAGTATGGAGTTAGTTACAAAATGAAAAAATGAAATAAACACACTAACAGAATAACATCTCTAGGCCTAGACACTAGGGAGAGATTAGTTAACAATCATGAATGGAACACACAACTAAAATGTAAAATAAAACTCTTTTACCTTCCTTGGATGCTCTAAAATGCTTGTTATGGTGGCTTTCTTGGCTTGTGCTCATGAAGTCCTTGGCAATGGAAGCTTGACAACATCTATCTCTTCTTGGCACCTTTGTCTTGTGGCTTGACTTGGATTGGAATCAATTTGGCATTAAAACACTTGTTTCTTGAAGCTTTTTGGAACTAACCTGAATTATAACTTTGCACTCATTAAGCTTAGAAATGATGTTGTGAGGCCTCTAATTTAGTCTTTTAGATTTGATCAGAATCAACCTCAACTATCTATCTCAAGATTGAGATGTTTGGTTGAGGATTAATTTAATTTTACAATTAGAATTTATAATTATCCTCATCATGACATTGGAAGAAGGGACAATTAAGAGGCATGGAGAGCATCATGGAAGGCATTGAGGAGGCATGGAGAAAATGAATCCTAATATTTGTGGCATTTGTGGCCTAGGAATGTCTTCTCAAGAAATGAGGTCTCTTGATGATGCAGATATTCAATATTCATTTCTAAAGCCAAGTATTCAACAAGTTTCCATGGAATTCTTGATTATGCCTTGATTTGGGTTAATTAGCTCTTAAGCATGATTAGGCACATTATGCACAAATTCCCTAAATTGATTAGAATGCCTTGTTATTGGTCCTAAATTTGACTAGATTAGAATTAGAAATCACTGTCAGATGCGTTGGATGCATATTCCCATTCAAGATGTTTCCAAAAAATAATAATAAAGGCATGAGTCTTGTACAAAAGATTTGATAGGAAAGAGTATTCCAGAGCATGTAGGTGTAAATTTGGCATTTTGAATCAAAATGGACTGATCAAAGTTAGCTAGCCCATAAATTGCATTGCCTTATTTATGGATACCCTAGCCAAAATTATCACTTGAATATGCTAGTTTTACATCATTTAACATGTTTTTAGGCCAAAGTGTTAATTTTAGATGGAAACTAGCCAAAAGCCTAATTAGAGGTTATTAGTGGCCATTTTTAGGTGTCTACATATTCTTATTTAGTTGATAAAGAAAACTTTTTTTCTTAATTTATCATGTCTATTGAATATGTTTTCAAGGGTGACCAACCCTTTATGCAACTTTTTTTTTAACTACACAATTTGGTCATCATACTACTGTAAATGCTTGTCTTGGTTCCTTGAGGAGAATTTAGCTTATTCTTATAAGAATATGAAAATATAACTATCAACTTCAAATAATTTCCAATTATCATGGTTGTCTAGGATAGAAGGTCTCACAACTACCTTGATGTGTGATTAAACTTTTTCATCTTTTATGTCATCTAGGATATTGAGTTTTGACTCAATAGTATCTAACTTTATTACATACTTAATCTTATTTATTGATATGGCCTAAATATTGAAAGTTTGAAAATATTCAAATAGGTCTCATAATCTATGCTTATAGGACCTAAGTAGTGTATTCTTGCATATATTAAGTCTTCTTACTTGGTGAACTACTAGTTCACTATCTTCAAAAACATGTAAGGAATTGACCTTCATCTTTCTTGCCCATTGCAAACCATGTATTAGTGATTCATATTAAGAAACATTATTAGAACAATCAAAATAGTTAAGAGAAGAGAAATACCTTTGATTGGATATAGAAATTAACATCGTTCTAGCTCTAATGCCATGTTTGTTCCTAGATGAATCAAAATATAGCTACCACAGTTCATCACTAGGATGATCATCTTTCATCAATGTTGGAATTGGTGCATCATTTTCATAAAGACAATAGACATCAAGTCATTTTTCTTCAAATAACTTGTAAGGACCATGCCCTTAAAAATTAGAGACCCATTCATCAAGGAAAATATTGGGACTCCAACTAGAGATGATTTAGATTTTGCCTCACTATTTTCTAGTATTTTGTCTAAGATAACATAATTAGTGGTTACCATACTTGGCATATATGGCTCTAAATTAAATCTTGAAATAGGTTTAGAATGCATTTTCATCTTAATAACATACCTAGTCCTAAATTTAAATAGGTCCAATCAACTAGAAAATATCCTCCAATTTTTAATTACATTCTCTTGATAAGCACATGGAAAAATAGGGAGGCAAACCCACTACAACTACATCTTGTTGAATAATAAAATTGGGGAAAGCATGTAATGTCAGTTTTATATCTTTGATTATGCCTAATATCTTTTTTTTTGGCCCATCTAATTGAAATATTCCTTTGGTATTTGGCTCATAAACAAGATCAAGCTTTTCTACAATTTGTTTGGGCATGACAGTGTTGCTAGCTCCACTATCTACCATATAATTATGGATTAAATAGTTACCTAATATCAAAGAAAGATAAAAGGGAGGGGTTTTATTTGATTTTAAATTAATTTTATCCACCTTTTTCATGTTATGTACCTATTGATCAAGTTGCTTGATTTGTTGGTCTAAATTGGCCAAGGCAACTCCTTGTTTCTTAGCTAGTTCTTTAGATACCTTATGTTCTGAAAGATCTTGAATAAACATATATTTTTTACCTAGAATGGAAAGGAAATCCCACATGATAATACTAAAATTTGATTTTTTTCATTTGATTTATTATGATGAAATATTCTCTAATAACCTTTGGCTACAACTTTTGAGCCACTAGTTGTTCTCTAGTTAGGGGCATTTAGAGAACTTTCACTATCTCTATATTTTGACTATTTTATGCTACATGAATAACAACTTGACATTTAACACTCTTTTAAAAAAATTAGGAACACTAGAAGCATTTCTCACATCTTGAGCTTCCCTAACTGCTCTTCTTTTATCTCTAGTTAGAATTACCACTTGACCATTTGTGTTGCTAGTTTTACCAACTTGGTTGAATGCAATGGGATCATCCAAATGCCAATTAACATTGATGGCATCAAGATATCTTGAAATTTTTTGAGATTCTAGTTGGAATGCCATATTCATGTCTTGATACTAACTAACTTGAAGAGAGAACTCTTCTTGCGTCATTTGTGTCATAGTAACATCTTGTGATACAAAGGCTTGATTTTGAGTGTCATTTGGATTAGAAAGCCACCAACCTAGATCTTGTATCAAGTTATTTTGGGGAATAATAAATTTTGACCTGGAAGGTACATTGGGATTAAGGCTTGTATATTTATTAGTTTGGGTTATGGCTCCTTGATTTTGATAAGGTTTCCTATTATCATTTAAACCTTGATAAGGGGGCCTTTGGTTGTTGAAATACTAATAAATATTCTATTTTTATTGATAATAAGATCTATCTTGGTAATTTTATCTCTTGATTTGAATAATCTCATTTCCAAAAGATTATAACATGATTTTAAAATCATCAATCTCACTAGATTGATTAGGAAGAGCTACAATTTGGACTTTTAGAGATGGAATAGGGGATATAGATAGAATTTGGGGAACTTGAAGAGGAGAAAAAAGTTATAATTTTAGGAATATGGGAATTATCAATCTTAGAACAAGTTTACCCATTTGTATTAAGTTATTTTCTATCCTTATAACATTTTCATAGGCATTTGGCAAGGTATTACTACCCAAATATTATATCATGACACTTAGAATTAAGGTCCTTAATTTAGTACAAAAATGCATACTCTAGGGGTGGTATAGCCAATGCAGGGATCCTAGTCTATGTCTTTTGGAATCTAAGTTTAAAATAAAAAATGAATTCATGTGGGTACATTTTTATGGTATTCAGTTGTTAAAACAAAGATAGATGATCAGACTTATCTTTAAATTGCCTAACTAAGGTGTTTCCACTCATTTTTTGCTTTTCTACATTCAGAGGAAGTAAGAAACTAAGATTAAATGGTTAGGGGTTTATACATACATAGATGAAGTTGCGCACCGTATCCAGATGATTGAAGGGACTCCTCTTTGGCTATGGAGGATGACACCTATAGAGAGAAATACTTAAACAAAGAGATTGTTAGATGGGTATAAGGTGGACTGCCAAGCAAAGCTCGGTCCCAGAAGTGCAAAGACTTCCTTGAGGGATGACAGTCCAATAGTTGATAAAAAGAATGTCATAATGGAAAGAAATAATGAAAGACTTAAAGAAAGAAAAATAGATAATGCATACCTGAATCCTGCAACTAGTCTTCCACAATCACTGACACTAGTTAGTCTGCCGTCGTCAGTTGGTAAATGTTGTTGATGCTGGTTAATTTGCCATCATCAGTTGTCAATGTGCCAATGTCAGTTATGTTGATGACGTCAGTAGGGGCAATGAACTTTTGGATGGGTCTCAGGTTGTGTCTTTGGTTGACAGAGTGGTCTGAGAGGTAAAAGGGTCTATGCAAGGATGCAGGATAGTAGACAGGGTCTTAGGGGGGACAAGGGCTAGAGGATAGGTTGTCAAAAGGGGTGAGAGTATGAAGAAGGATTTTTAGCCTTTCCAAGAAGAAAGTCAGGTCTGGTCTGGTTGATAGCCAGGTCTGGTTGATGATACTAAGAAGTAGTAGAAAGAAACTAATTACAAATACATTCTAAGCTACTGAAATGAAAAGGTAGAAGAATAATTAGCTCTTGTGTGGTGCATAACCAGAGGTGTAAAAGACCTGTTGTTGATGCAGCTAATGTAGAAGACTACCTACAATGTTTCAATCAGGTGTGGAGTGACTGATGTAGAGTTCCTATAGCCTATGATGCTTGGTGTGCGTCTGAGAGAGAGAGAGGTTGAATACCAGGAGCCAGAGAATTAGCATTCAGGGAGAATTTGGGTAAAAAATTTAGTTTTAAGCAATTGACATTGACAATCCCTCCAGTGTCAGCTGACAGTTGACCGACATTAGTGGCTAGAGGATGGGTAAAAAGGCTATTTTTAGCCTTTTGTCTGTTCCTCCATCTGCCAAGTTTAGTGGTCATGGTTAAACGGTTGAAGGCAGGTTTAATAGGCATGAGGATTAGTGGGAGAGTTGGAATGATTAGTCATAGGGTGATAAATGAGGGTATCCAAGGGTGAGGAATCCAAGGGTGATGTGTCAAGCGGGGTGTTATTAATTCAAAATAAATAATTATTTTAAATTAATAAGTGTGTGGGTTAGGAATGTTTAGAAATGGACCAAGGGGACCAAGGGGGAGTCGACCAAGGAGTAGACACAATTTTGGTGTCTACATTTTCCCCTTTTTGTCTTGTTGGTTATTTTGACAAATTGCAAGACAAAAATAGGAGTAAGTTGCCCCAGGTATGGGATAAGATCATTTTTGTCCTATTGGTTGTTTTGATGAACTACAAGACAAAAATGAATGTAGGTTTCCCTGATTATGGGATGAGGTATTCCCCCTCAAAGTGGGAGTCAAGGGAAGGGAACCTAAAATTGGGTGCTGATTTGATAGATAGTGGATGAGTATGGTGAAGTTTGAGTGTGAACATTACAAAAGTTGAGATTACGTGTATATCACTTCACGAGATGGTCAAGTCAAATTGTTGTAGGTCAAGGTTGAGGAATGCCAAAATCAAAATAACTGATGCCCAACATTTAGTCATAGCTAATTGGGTTATTCAATCCAAGCTGTAGCTCCAATTGGTCATCGCGTTCTAAGTATCCTAGGCTTAGGAAGTGCCACTGGAAACATGAAAATGTCGCAAGTAGTGGGGATCAACTTGCTCACGATCCAATACTTGTGAGGGTCGTAATGTGTGCGTACAATTTTGCTAACCATTCATGAGGTAGTAGACATGTAATTAAAACAACTAAGGAAAAGTTGTCTCAAAAATGGTCGTGGTCTGAGGAAATAGTTGTGATCTCCAAGGTTGTTGGTCGAGTCGAGTCGAGATAGTTAGTCCATTAGATGGACAGACGAAGGAATGGTCAGGCTAACCTTAGAAGACCCCATGTCAACTGAGTGCTACATATAGAGCCCCTAGTTAAAGGGCCTCAGGCCAATGTAGTTCTCCCTAAAAGGGAGGAAGAGGGTCAGTTATGGATGGGTTGGACGAGGTTAAGTCATGGTTAAAGATCAAATGGTTTGTCCATCAAGTAGATGAACAAATGGATGTGGCCGAGCTAACCCCAAAAGACATCATGTCATCTGAGTGTTGCCTACATAGCCCCTTGTTTGAAGAGCCTCAAGCCAATGTAGTTCAGGTTGGTTGATAGGTTGGTTTGGTCATGTTATAAATGATGAATGTATGATGATGTTATAGCCTTTTCCATATTGTGTGATGGTGTATTCTATAACATTGGTTGAGTGGTCTTTCATCCCTAGAAATTTTCCATATTAGTAATGGTGTATGCTAAAAATGAATTGATATTATTTATGCTTCAGCAAGTAATGGTTTATGCTTGACATAAATTGTGTGTGGTCGATAGTTTCCATGTGTATTGTTTTCCATAGAAACTATGTGAAATGGACTATGTCATGTTGGTGGTCTGAGAATGTTTGGTTTGGTTTTGGTTGGTTGGGTTAGATAATGATTTGGTTGAATGTGACCAAGGTGTAAGAAGTGCAAGGCGCATTGCTCTTTCATTGACAAGGACCATATTGATTGCATAGATAAGGTTTTTTTTGGAAACAAAAGCCCTGTTCATTTATTACATCATTGACCATCGTTTGTTGTTAGAGAAGTACTCGAATCACTTAACGTTAAGTGAGCTCAAAATCCCTTGAGTATGTTGGGGTAATAGGTGTGATATGTGATATGTCAGGATAGGGTAACCCTTTTTAGCAGGGATAACTTTGCCCCTTTTATAGGTGACCCTAAGAATGACTATAGACAAGTCCATAACTTTATAGTTTGTCAGTCAGTTTTTTTTGGGTAGACTGATTGATGTGGGAAGTCTATGAGGGGATGTTGTTTTATTCTATGGTCATATGTGAAGCTGATCAATGCGGGAAGCTTCTGAGAGGGTGCTATTGTATGTAGCAAAATTTAGGTATAGCCATCCTTCGAGGGAGTGGTCTATATTGTGCTTTGTATGTTGTATGTCTTTGAATAGCTATCCTTCAAGAGAGCAATCTATTTATTATAGCAATTATGTAGCTGTCCTTCGAGGGAGTAGTCTACATTTATAGTTTAATGAACTTTTGATAGGAATCCCATTTGTATATATTGTTTTTTTTTTGACTGGACTTTTGGTCATGGACTTGACTATAGAGGTTTAGAGGGTTTCCCTTTTATTAGGACAAAGCATTCATGCTTGACAAAAGGGTTAACTAATGTTTTTAGGGTTGAGGGTTGAGAGGAATAGGTATGAGGATGATGGGGAGTTGCTCAAGGGATGAGCTCAAGTCAAATATCAAGTGAATGAGTACTTGATTAACAGTAGAATGGTCGCAGATGCAAGGCATTAAGGGGCTCAAGTTCTAGCTGGCCTTCAAGAGAAGATAGATGATAAGTCCCTGACCCATACTTGTGCATTATGATATAAGGTCCAAGCCAATTAGGAGCAAATTTGCTTCATTTACTTCTCTCCATATTGGTCACATGTTAGTTGATGTTGGACATGAAGTTGGTTGATATGTTGTTGGCATTGGATAAGGAGGCCGTTGAGACCTTGTTTGTAGAGATGACCCCTTAGCATAGTGTAGTGAGTGGTACTCTTGATAAAATCTTGCCGTGCATTACTAGGGAGACTAGGAGGGATGATAAAATATGTCAAGTAGTCCAAATGTCATGTGGACTATAGAGGTTAGGAGGAATTTCCCCCAGTTGCTTTTGTGATAGGGACAATGTTTGACACCCATTCTGGGTAATCAGTGGGTTGGACAAATGAGAGGGAGAGACCTGGATACCCCACCTAGTTGATAGGTGAATGGAATTTATGCAAAAAATAAACTAGGAGGGATGGAAACCACCAACTCCATAGGTGAAGATGGGGGAATAGGAAAGTTTGGAGGTGATTATTCCATGATAGGTTCGGGGTGAGGGTTTTTAGAAGTGTCAATAGGTTCTTCAAAACCTAGGCCATGTCACTTCTTGGCATTCTTTATGGCCTCCTCATTTGGTGGTTTGACAGCCTGGTGGGAGCCTTGTTCATAGTGCTCGAAGCCAAATCCCTTCCATGCACACCTATAAATATAGGTATGGGCAAGGTTTGGGTTGCTAAGAAAAGAGAAGTCAGATGTAAATAGTTGAGGTGAGGAGAGAGGATTCTCATTAGTGGGAGCTCGATCTAGCCCTCCATAGATGAGATTTGTTTGAAGATTGGGAGGACCATAAGGGACGACCATTCTGATATGATGGTTATAGCTAGGATTTTGATGAAGTTGTCCATACTCTTGAAGAGTTCTGAACATGTCCAAGGTGAGTAAATAGTACTCCCCAAGTGAAAGAGCTAGAAGGTATCTTCCATAGGGTATTTTGTTGTCACTTGAGGAGGTGGTGTAGGTGTAACCACCGTTTGCATACTTGTTGAAGCTTTCGCTGGTGGAGGTAGTGTTTGGGTTGATGTCTTGAAAGGAATGAAAACATCGTTGGGTCAATAAGTTGTGTTGCATGTTTTGAAAGGAGAGGGGTCTGTGGGAATGACATGGACTTGAACATCGTGTTCAAATTTGACACAATGGTGTAATGTAGAAGGGACACAGGCCATGGCATAGATCCAAGGTCATCCTAATAACATGTTGTATTGGAACTCTCCCTCGATGATGTAGAAGAGCTCTGGGATTGTTCATGGACCAACATGAATATGTAAGATGATGGTGTCAATGGTAGTGGCGGTGGTGTCATTAAAAGATTGAAGGATTGCGTCAGTCTTAGACACACAATTCTTTGGGAGGGCTAATTGGTCAAAGGCATGGATTGAAATGATATTGATGCTAGCACCCCCATCAATCATAACTCTCTTAATGCGAGTTTGATCAACATAGGCCATGATAAAAAGGGCAGCATCCTGATCTTCCAAATTGGAGGTAGGAATTTTAGAATCACTAAAGGTAATAGAGGTGATAGTGGATAATGATTGGACTAAGGTAGCCAGTGGTTGGGGGTCCTTAGGTTGGACCTCTGCTGCCTGTAAAGCTTTGATTAAACCCTGATGATGTTGTGGAGAGCTTTGAATGAGGTCATATAAAGTCATCTTCATAGGATTTTGGTGAAGTTGTTTCACCATAGAATCATGGATTGCCTCTGAAGAAGTTGCTTGGGATACACCCAAGATAGAAATCTTAGGTTTGGGTGGTTGAGCAAGTTTGACAAATGGGTAAGTCCAAGGAATAACAGTGTTCTCTTTTTCTTTATCCTTTAAAGTTTGTGACCTAGTGGCCACATTGATGGTGTTAATCTTGAAAAGAGGAGACAAAGGAGGTAAAGGGACCATAGTCTGATGATGGGATCCCAATGAAGGTGAAGATGTTGGAGAGACATTAGACGGTGTTGGAGATTCATTGAAAGTATCCTCAACAAGAAGGGTGTCTTTTTCCATGTATTGGTGAATGACAACTTTGAGGGTACAACAATTTTTAGTGTCATGTCCAGGTGTGCGATGATATAGGCAAATTCTAGTGTCATCAAACCATAATGGTTTTGGTCTAAGAGGTTGAAATGGTTTAATAGGTGGAAGAGTGATGTTAGAGGTTTGAAAAATTTGGCGTAGTATCAAATCATATGAACCCATTAATGGGTCCGTGCTTGTTGATGCACTAGGTGTTGAGGGCTTTTGTTTGGGAGTTGTTGAAGGAGATTTCCATACCACCTTTTGGGTTGGTGGTGCGGCCGCTCGTGTAGACGACACTTTCTTGGTAGGAGGTGCCAATTTTTTTGAAGGAATGATGTTTTTGGTTGGCAAAGGGAGTAATGGAGGTAACTTGTTTTTGATAGGTGTCAGAGTAGGGAGAACTCCTATTAAGGTATAAGAATGAGGGCCAAAAATGGAGGGCAATGGTGATGGTGGAGGAGGAGTTCTCTGATGTGGTTTAATGGCCTTCCATAGTTTGGTTTAAGGACCACTATTATGCGAGGTGAGATTTAAGTCTACCTTCACTTGTGGGTGAGTGAGGTTTGATATGGGGTGAACACTGAGTGATTTAACCAGTTTTGGTATGGTGGATGTTTGTGAGGGTTTAGGCTTAGATGTGGATGGCTAGGCTTCTGAAGATTTGGAAGTAGAAGCTTGGTCTTTGTTGTAGACTTTAGGAGATTTTGTCAAAGGAGAGTCGTCATTGTGAGATGAGATGGGAAGTGAAAGATAAGGAACTTTAAGTCACTCCCATAATGCCTCATGCTCTAAGTTCCTTGAATGGAGAAATCCTAAGTTCTCAGCCAATCGAGAGAATGGTTTTGAAGATGTTAGATGATGCTTTGGTTTTATAGAAGATGTGGGTGGTTGTGAGACTGGAAATGTGTTAGATGCAGCGATCTCAGGCCAAAGGTGTGAGAGAGCCATTACTAGATTGTCTTCGGTCAAAGTAGGTGAAGGGACAAGTTCTTCTCTTGGTGGAGAAGGAATTGGAGAATGTGACTCCTCAAGAGGATAGAGGGTGGGGATGATTATACCTTCTACTTGTGGTTAAATAGTAGGAAATGTATGGTCCTCCATTGGTAGTAAGAAGGATGAAGGTAGGGCTAGTGGCATTGGTATGGTTAAAGCATCCTCCAATATAAGAGGGGTAGACGGAGGACTATTAGGAGAAGAAAACTCTTCTTCCTATGAAGGAGAAATAGGAGAAGACGGTTCTTCTACCTGTGGTGGACAAATAGGAGAAGAAGACTCTTCTACCTATGGTGGAGGGATAGGTTGACTAACTTCTTTAGTTTGTGGAAGAGGTTGGTTAAGGATGGAAGGTGAAACTATGTTGACTTTGCATATATTATGCTCTTAGGGCTCATCGGCCATGGTCAAAATGTTATTTTGACTAGGGGGATGGTTAGGGAAAGGTTGTATGATGATGTCTATGTTTTGGTTAGGTGGCATGTTTGGGTTATCCAAGACAAGATGACCTTTATCTATCATGTCTTGGATAATGTTTTTGAAGGTTTTGCAGTTGTTTATGTCATGGCCTTTAACACGGTGATAATTGCAGAAGTCATTTCCCCTGTACCATGTAGGGATGGCTTTTGAGGGGTTGAACTGAGGTGGTGGTTGAATTTGGGGGAGGTTGAGGATTCCCTATTTGATGAGTTTATCCAACACAGAAGTGTATGACTCTCCTATTGGAGTGTATTGACGCTATATGTATCATTGTTGGAATTATCATGTAATGCTTTGAGATGTGGAAGGTTCGGATTGATTAGTTATGGCCGATGAAGATGATTTGAGTACCAAAGCATTTGCCGATCCCTTAGATTTGGAATTGGAAGAAGAAGATTTGGATTAAGGGTCATTTGATTTTGTGTTGGGGTTTTTACTACGTAGTTTGACTTTATTTTCTTCGACAGCATAGAATTCAAGCTTCCTAGCCATGGTGAAAGCTTCATCAAATGTGTAGAATGTTTGGACCCACAAAGTAGATGAGATGTGTTTGGCACACGCTTGTGAAAAGAGCTCAATGAGCTTAGATTGAAGTAAGGAGGAGAGTTGGTTGATTAAACTCCTCCAATGCATGATGAAGTCAGCTATTGACTCATCGTCAAATTGTTTGATAGAATATAGGTCTGTGATGGAGACCTTTTTAGTTATGTTAATTGAAAAGTGATCAAGAAATAGTTGGGTGAGTTGAGTAAAGTAAAAGATAGAGTGACTGGTAAGGGAGCTATACCAATCAAGGGCAGCCCCCGAAAGTGACATGGGAAATGTGCATAGTAACAACACATCATCATGTGCTATAAGGTAACAAGCGTGTCTAAACGCTCGTAGATGTTGCTGTGGGTCCTCTTTGCTCTAAAAATGAGTAAACTTGGGGAGTTCCCACTGACTTGGATATGGTCAGATTGGAATTGAAGGATGAATGGGTTCATTACAGATTTGTTCATATGAGAGAACATTTCTTGAACCCAAAATAGATGTCTCAAGATTAGACATCTTATCCATCAACATCTTGATTAGATCAGTTGAAGGATTTGTAGGTGGGGCACCCCCTAAGTTGTAAGGCATTTGGAAAGTGTTAGAAGGGGCATATGATGTAGTTGGTTGCACCTGTATAGGGGCAACATATTGGTAACTAGTCATAGGGACTAATATTGAAGTCAAGGGTGGTTGTGTCATAAAGCTAGAAGGCACAACTTGGTTTGATGTCACCAAAGGTGGTTGGATTGTGGCAACACTAGCCAAAGGGTAGGTAGTTACTCTTGTGTTTATGGGTGCAAGAGTAGGTGGGATGGAGACGATTAAGTCCTGGAATGGTGTAGAACTTTGTTGAATGGTTTGTGATTGAGGGGGTACAAAAACCTCAATGGAGGTCGGTCCAAAAATAGAAGGAGAGGCCACATTTTGAATATTGGTCATGGTCGGGTTGTTAGTTGAGGCAATGGCCTAGGTGATTATGGGTTGGGTTACGGATGTTGATGATATGATTTTCGTATCAACTAAGGAATTTGGCATCCCATAAATTAGGTTGCCTGAAGGGTCTCGTGTTTGAATTCTTGCGAGATAGTGCTGAAGAGCCTTGGCATTGAGGTCAAAGAACCTTTCAAAGTCTTGATCCTCTTTGAGAATGATTGGATGTTGAGTTGGGCTTGGTCAGATAGGAGTACTCTCAGTTTCTAAATTTTACTCCATTTGGGGACTTTATATAGAAGGCGAAGGTGAGAGTGGAAGTGGTTGTTGCCTTGCATGGTCAACAAGAGTTTTGGTTTGACTACGTGTCAAAACCATTCAAGGCAAAAAAAGGTCAGGTTCTAGAAACCATGTTTTTTCAATTGCAAAAACTCATAATCTATTTTTGATAGCAAAAGAGTTGGGTTTTTAGCTTGCTATTTAAGAAGAAAGATTTTTGATAGTGACTGATGTCGGTAGAAGAACTGATGTCAGTGAAGTAAATTGCCGATGACGGTAAGATAATCGATGTCGGTGAAGATAGTTGCCAATGTCGGTGGAAAAACTGATGTCAATGGAAAAACTGATGTCAGTTACTATGTGTTTCCAAAAACTCAAAAAACTAAAAGTTTTTGGAAGAAAGAAGAAAGTCTGAGTTGTTTTTGAAGCTCACAATGTGACCTCACCAGCTCAAAAAATTAGATACAAACAAAAAAATAGATGAAGACAAGCAGCCACTAAACGTTAATTCTTAAGAATAAATTTTAGAATCATGTTGGCTTATGCCTTAGAAGAGTGTGTTTGGGAAGTTGGGATTTTAGAATGGGTATTAAAAGAAGTAGTCTAAGGGTGGTTTTAGGTTAGTTTTGGTGCTCAAAAGTCGTTATTAGGTTCCGTACGTGGCCTGGTGCTAGGAGCTTGCTCCCCTCACTTCACGAACCTAGAGCCTAGCTGGGTCGCTTAGCCAATATATACTTCCCCTAGAGTTTATACTCTACCAGAGAACAGAGTGGGTTCTCCCCTTGGTAGTGAAGTCCAAGTAGGATTACCAGGAAGGGTAAGGTATCTGCTAGGTGATGAAATCCTAGTCGGGCCTTATCTCAGGTATGTTTAGATGTTTGATTGTGAATGTGGTCTGGTCGTGTAACATATGTGGACTACGCTTTATTCATAATGCATTTTTAATTACTAGATGAGTGGACTAAATATGCATTCAAGTAGAACTGAGATGCAATAGATTTTAAGCCCAAATTGAAATGTTTTGTTTGGATGCAAACAAGTTGAGAAAAGGTTAAGAGTATGAATTTCACTACTCTAAAATGCAAGAAGGAAATGACAAGAAGAAAAAGAAAGTGGTTCTTTTTAACTTGTGCTTATGGTTTCTTTTCAAAATAAAGAGATAGAATAAAAAGATGCAAGAAGAGATCTAATGCACCTATATGAATGTTTTGTTTTAGAAGAAATGAACCCAAGGAAAACTCCAGGGTCCCACCGAGCGTTCCAAAATGTTTCCACTCATTTTTCGCTTTTCTACATTCAGAGGAAGTAAGAAACTAAGATTAAATGGTCAAGGGTTTATACATACCCAGATGAAGTTGCACACTGTATCCAAATGATTGAAGGGACTCCTCTTTGGCTGTGGAGGATGACACCTATAGAGAGAAAGACTTAAACAAAGAGATTGTTAGATGGATAAGAGGTGGACTACCAAGAAAAGCTCGGTCCCAGAAGTGCAAAGATGTCCTTGAGGGATGACAGTCCACTAGTTGATAAAAATAATGTCATAATGGAAAGAAATAATGAAGGACTTAAAGAAATAAAAATAGATAATGTGTACCTAAATCCTGCAACCAGTCTTCCACAGTCACCGACGCTAGTTAGTCTACCATCGTCAGTTGGTAAATGTTGCTGACACAGATTAATCTGCCATCATCGATTGTCAATGTGCCGATGTTATTTATATTGAGGACATCGGTAGGGGTAATGGACTTTTGGATGGGTCTCAGGTTGTGTCTTTGGGTGACAGAGTGGTCTGAGAGGTAAAAGGGTTTGTGCAGGGATGTAGGATAGTAGACAGGGTCTTATGGGGGACAAGGGGTAGAGGATAGGTTGTCAAAAGGGTTGAGAGTATGAAGAAGGCTTTTTAGCCTTTCCAAGAAGAAAGTCAGGTCTGGTTTGGTTGATAGCTAGGTCTGGTTGATGATACTCAGAAGTAGTAGAAAGAAAATAATTACAAATACATTCTAAGCTACTGAAATGAAAAGGCAGAAGAATACTTAGCTCTTGCGTGGTGCAGAACCAAAGGTGTAGAAGACCTATTGCTGATGTGGCTGATGTAGAAGACTACTATAATGTTTCAATCAGGTGTGGAGTGAACGATGCAAAGTTCCTGTAGCCTGTGATGCTTGGTGTGCATCTGAGAGAGAGAGAGGTCAAATACCAAGAGCCAGAGAATTAGCATTCAGGGAGAATTTGGGTGCAAAATTTAGTTTTAAGCGATCGACGTCGGCGATCCCTCTGGTGTCAGCCAATAGTTGACCGACGTCGATGGCTAGAGGATAGGTAAAAGGCTATTTTTAGCCTTTTATCCATTCCTTCATCTTCCAAGTTCAGTGGTCATCATTAAACATTTGAAGGCGGGTTTAATAGGCATGAGGATTAGTGGGAGAGTTGGAATGATTAGTCATAGGGTGATAAATGAGGGTATCCAAGGGTGAGGAATCCAAGGGTGATGTGTCAAGGGTGGTGTGTCATGGGTGAGGTGTCAAGGGGGGTGTTATTAATTCAAAATAAGTAATTATTTTAAATTAATAAGTGTGTGGGTTAGGAATGTTTAGAAGTGGACCAAGGGGAGAAAGGGGGAGTCGACCAAGGAGTAGACACAATTTTGGTGTCTACATAAGGCTACACCTAAATTATCCCAAGTAGTAATGGAGGTCAAAGGGAAGTTCCTATACCATTGAAATGTTTTCTATTTGAAGGAGGAAACAAGCAATCTGATAGCCACATCATCTTGAGTAACATTATGAATAAAACATAGATTGGTAACATCTTGGATATGCTCAATATCAATAGTTCTATCCCATTGTCTAGAGAAGAAAGGGATAATTTTTAGGGTGGACACAAGAATGCCATCATATTAAGCTAAATTAAGGGGAATAACCCTATTAAATGGGACAAACACTTGATTTATGATAACCATTTGGGAAAAAATGGATTTGGCATATGGGGATAATAGATTTGACTAAAATAATAGAATGACCAGAGGATGAATGTTGCTTTGGAGGATAAGGTCTTATACTATTGAATCTTGATATTTTATAAGAAGTAAAAGACAATTATATATTTTTAAAAGGAATACCTTTACTTGATCTTATTTTAACCTTTGGCATGAAAGAATTATCTGAAGGATATTATGAAATTCATAACTTAAAGGATCTTCAACTTTTGATGATGATCAATCTCTCCTATTGCTACAATTTTTTCTTCTCAATATTAAGACTTCAATTATACTAAATAAACTTGGTCCCACCAGGTGTGCCAAAACTGTTAGGGTTTAAGATTTGCTCCCATATTGAGGAGGGAGTTATTCATATCTTCCTACTCAAATCTAGTCCAACATGGGACTGATCCTAGGTTGTGGGTATCTTAATAATAGATCAAACCTTTGAATAAGGTCAACTTCCTTATTGATCTATCACCTACACTAAATTTAAACTAGCACTTGCTTGGAAATGGGAGAGAGATTTTGAAAATAACTTATAAAATCATGTAAAAGAGGTGATTCACCAATGATTTGATCACTCAAACGCACACAATACACACTATGAGACACTTTCAAGACCAAATAATATCAATATCACATAAATATTTTAGAATAAGGTATTAATTAGTTATCAAATTAGCAAGAGAGGGAAAATATCCACTTTTAAGCTAGACAATAACTATAAATTGCATTTATAATGACTTGTAAAAACTACTAATCACTTCCTAAAGGTGAGAAAAACTTAGACATAAGCATGGAACATACATTCCTTAACTATAGTAAATGAATTCATGGAGCACACTTCAATCAAGATTAAAAAAGGATAGAATTCAATCCTTTTTACAACAGAGAGGTATCACAATATAAATTTTGGTAGATTATGGTCATACCAAAAAGGGAGATCCATTTTAAGGCTTGGAATCCTATATTGAGAGAGAGAGAGAGAGAGAGAGAGAGAGAGAGAGAGAGAGAGAGAGAGAGAGAGAGAGAGAGAGAGAGAGAGAGAGAGAGAGAGAGAGAGAGAGAGAGTTGTGCATCAAAAAAGGCCCAACCATTTTTTATGGATTATCATTCTTGAGGATGCTGACTCATGACCTTATCAATAAGGAATAGATTATATAAAAGAATTAAATGTCCATTTCCCTTATCTAGTTGTCTAGTGTCTTTTTGTAACAATGTCATTATCTACTTGATCTGCTAACAAGGATCATGTCTTGAAACTGATTGAATTGTGCTACATCTATTTTAGGTGTCTATATATACTTGTTCATTCAAAATATGACTCTAGAGATAGGCAAGACACTTCCTAAATATCACATTTACATCATTCCTAATTTCAACATGAACTTGGGTCCATTTTATAGATAGAAAACCAATCTTAGACAATTGATTTTCACATAGTCACATTATTCATGAAAATGTACAAACTACTTGACTTTACTTCACAATTATTGGTTCCTTGATCTCTGTATTAAGTCCAAAAGATATATTATACCTATATAAAGATCTGATGGTAATGCTTGGTCTCTAAATTGTAAACCTGACTCAACCTTACGTTGCCTTTGAGCTTGACTCGTTAACATTTGCTTTGTTTGGGTCCAAAATAAGTTCTTCAAATTTAATCAAAAATGTCTTGAGCTCACTTTTATTTATTAGCTATTGATTTCCAACTCAGAATATTTATATTTTGCCTAACTATCCGTATGCTTATTTTTTTAATAGATATGCTAACTTATTGACTCTGTTCACACCATTAGATTTGGATGTATGAATGCATGTGATTCTTTAATCTTATACCAAGACCCATTGAATTTTTACACTTACCCTCTTTATATTTATCATAAATATCCTTTTACCCTTTTTGATTTATCTTGATTCGTTGATATTAATGTACAAATGTATGTGCTTTATTGATCTTTGAGGGACACACTGACACTATCAAGTTACCTCACTCAGTTAGATCAAGGTGTATGATTAAATGTGAGCCATTGATCTTGGACCTATTTTAAACCCCAATTGATACTTATGGTTTTTAAATTTTATGTTCATGTAAACATCATTTGACGTCCCCATGGACATATTTGACACTCCACATACCATTAAATTTAAGCTCATATAGATTTTCACATTGGTTTAAAATTGAATATCATGTGAACATCTCCCATTTTTTGATCAAATTTAAAAAATTATATATTGAAGCATAGGAATCATGGAGGGGCTAAATTTAATGGAGATTTTCTTGATGTCATAAATATTCTATCCATTTGATTTGTTGGTTGCATCAGCATTCTATATGGAGATAAAAATGCTCAAAGAAGTTAGTCTATGTGTCTTTACATGAATTCTATGTTAAAATATACCATTTTATCATTTGAATCTCGATATTTATTTATTGAGACCTAAATTTGACACTTACATGATTGTTTTTCTCTACTTGACCAAATTTGAAACTCTATAACTTAAGCTAGGAAAATCATGTGGAATTGAAACTTGGAGGATATGTTCTTATCATGTAGAACTAAAAGTATGATTGATCTATTATTCAAACAAGGATTTATGAGTGGAGATAAAAATTTCATAAGCTGACTGGTCCATTTACTCCTATGTGATGTCTACGTACATGTCATGGTAAAAAATGGCTAAGTATGGAAACTTGGCAGATTTTAGACGCATGGACTGAAACTTAGTGCATTAAAACTAGGGACTAAGATGAACAAACCCATGTAACCATATTATCTTTATAATTCCACACATATAAGATATAACATCATTAAACTACCAATTTATTTCTATTTAAGATTATTTACAAATTGACTAAGTATGGAAACTTAGCGAATTTTGTCTTAGAGGCCAACTTTGAGTCTTCATATCTTCTACTATGTTTTATCATATGATATAAAAATTGGCACAAATATTATTGGGACTAATGTTATCAGACCTATATAACCAATTCTTCTTGACTCATCCACACATGGTAATGATGGCATCAACAAACTACATACTTAGAATTTCTACCACTAGACCTAAAATGTCTAGATGAACACAAAGAGGAACCAAATGAATGATATGTATTCAAATAATTATTCCAATCATTATTGACATCTTATAAGGTCTCTAAAACACTTTATACTTGTCCCTTATAAATATATAACTTACACTTTAAGTTAACTTAAAGTGTTTCAAAAAGCATCATTGGTAAAATGATATCCTTGAACCACTCATTCCATCCATAACTTTTGTTCATCTACTCATCCATCAGAAACCTAGCCTATTTAGGCACAAACTTGGTATGTGGGCCAAAAATGGCCAAAAAAACCCTTTAACCATAAATAACCCTTTATCAATTTATCAAATAATGGCTCAACCACCTTGGTTAGCTTGATATGTTATTGCCATCCCAAGAGACATGCTTGATTTAACTAGGAATCCTAAGAAATATATGTCATCCGTTTCTCCTTCAGGAGAAAAAATAATAGAATAACATATCAAACCTTTCAAAGTTTATTTTAGATTAATGAATGTTGTCAATGAAGATGTTTCATGTAGATTATTCCCTTATACATTAATGGATGCTACCTAAGATTGATATTTAAATCTAATGGAGAAATCCATCACTTTTTAGGATGGATGTCAAGCTAATTTTTTTCACAATTTGGATAGGTCACCAACTCTGGTTTGGTATACCAACACTTTACCATCATGAAAAGAGAGCCTAATGAGCCTATCTAACTTTTTAATGCATGGATTCAAAATATGTATAACTATTTAACCCTAAGGTATAAACCATATGTTGCATTAGCATTAAAGATGTACAAAAATGCCCTAGACCCCATCAATACCATGTTCCTAAGAAGGGTAGTTACTGCCAATAATTTGGAATTAGCATATGAGGAAACCATCAATATATATAGATAGCTCAATGCCTAAACACTAGGCATACCTAATGTTAACAATAGCTTCCCAACATTAAACATGATACCATATGTAAAGCAAAATGTTTTGCCATTAAATCAAAACTAGCTCTACACACTACCTCCATTGGCATGAACAACATAGTTGAGCTATAACTTCTTGAATAATGATGCATCAAGCAACTATTACCATCAAAATTAAAAATCAACTACACTTCCCACTACTATTTTATAAGGTAATAAATCTACAAAGATATAACTAGATTCTATTCAGAAGATGATTCAAAAGTTGAGCAATGACACCTTAAATATGAAAAAGAGGATGGACAATCCTAGTGGCCCAATTGGTAATCAAAACACTAGATTCTATATATTTAATAAAACATTCAATAGGCCTATGAACAATATAGAGAAACCTAACAAGATTTTAGAGATCAACATGGTAGAATCAAATCTTCCAAATTGGTGTAGAATTCACAATACTTTCAAGCATGGTGAGCTCAACTTTGTTTAATTTTGCACAACATTTTAAATATTTCAAAGAGAGTTGGTTAGACAAGACCAAATATATAATCCACTTGAACATCATCTAGATCCTATCCCTTCCAACACTACCATGTTATTTACAACTAATGAGTTTCCCTTTCTAGGAGAAGATTATAATGAGTTGGAGGATACCATGGATAAAGTTCACACTTTCCAACAATTTTAGAAAGGTATATATAATTTAAAGAATAAGCAGCCACTCATAGCATCAACTCCTCCAAATTATACTACAATTATGACTAATACTAAATTTGACAACAATACACCTCCTCTAAGAGGGAGCGACCAGCCTCAAACCAAGGAAAAACCTAGCAAAGGAGGATACAACATTATCAAAGACATAAAGAATATCAAAGAAAATATAACTCTTCATGAGTTAACTTAGATTACTAAACAAAAATATCTACTCTATAAGTATATTACAAGGAAGACACATATGAAAAAATTGAAATCATCTATGGAGAAATGGAAATCATCTAACACCAATGTTATCTATAAAATCATGCTAGAATTTCCACCCTTCTTGTTGAATATCAAGGCATTTGGAAAGAATTTTCATAATTATTTAGTTGATTCTAGAGCATCTACAACTATCATGCCTACTTTCATATGTTAAAATCTTAGTTTGACACCAGACCGTTCAGAGAAGGATAGTTTCATTGTTGGATAAGATAGTAATGCCTATAGTTGGTGAATTAAGGGATGTGTATATCCAATAAGCATCTAAATTATGTATTTAGATGACCATTGATATCTTAGTGGTGGGCATACCTAAAATTTATAGTCTGCAACTAAGTAGAGACTAGTCCAAAACACTCAATGGGTATTTGTCTATAGATTTCTCTCATTTATGGCTACCATGGAGAGGAGTTGTAAATTAAATCAAAATTGATAAAGAGCTGAAAATGAAGTATCCCATCACAAAATATAATTTCAAGAATGAATAGGTAAAGTAAAAGTCTCCTAGCCTTGGTATTTTTAATTTTACTATTCAAAATCAAGTATAAAATCTAGAACCTAAAGATTACAAACAATTATGGACTTTATACTTTGATGGCACTAGATCTAAGCAAGGATTAGGTGTGGGAGTCAAGATAATTAATCCATAAGGTACATTATATTTGGTAGAATACAAATTTCAATTTCCATGCATGAATATCAAAGCTGAGTATGAGGCTTTAATTATGGGATTACAATTTTCACTTAAAAATAATGAAAAATAAATATTAGTATTTGGTGTCTCAGAGCTGGTAGTTAACCAACTTAGAAATAAATACCAATATAACTTATCTTATTTGAGAAGATACAAGCATAGAGCATGGGACCTGATTGAAAGATTTAAAGCTTTCAACATAATAACCCTTACTAGAAATAAAAATCAAGCTATCGATTCATTAGTTATTATTGCTATTGATCTGGATCCCCTTCAAGAATCTTAGGTAAAAAGGTTCTCCATTGAATTAGTGCCTTGTCCCTTTATTTTTGATAATGTAAAAAAATTCCAAGTTTTTGGTGACCATTAAATTACTTAGTTTCTAACCAATTCAATGGAATTTGAGTCCCAAATCAGTGATGACAAGGATATTACTTACCTCTATCAAGAATAATCATATAGGGAAGGTATTCTTCAACTCAAATAAAATTACATCCTAGCTAGGTTGGTCTCTTTGGAAAGTTAATTTGGCATAGACCCTCAATCTTAGCAACTCAGGCAACCCAAGGTCAATGAATCAAAATAAAAAATAAAAAATCTAGGAGATGAACATAGCCCACACTATATTAATATTGGTCTTAGTTGCACCCTAGAAGAGAGACAATGAGTGAATGATTTAATCACTCAGTATAAGGACCTGATTGCTAGGACATATGCAGATTTGAAAGTATATGAACCATAAGTCATTACTTGTATAATTCCCTTGAATCCAAATCAAAATACATTTAGATAGAGGCAAAGACCAATCATGTTATTCCATTAACCATTGGTCTGTCTAGGGATATTTGTGGCTGACTTGTGCCTTATATACCTCTTTTATTTACTTTTAATATTTCTCTGTGTTCTTAGATAGGTTAGCCTATGAAATAACCTTGGCTAAGTAGACTATATATAGGAGGTAGTGGTTAGTCTTTAATCATCATGAACAGTATTATGTTATTAGTGCATTATTGTGGAGGTTACACCCTTGAAGTGGATTTTCTATATTATCTAGTATTTTATTCTTATATCAATTATCACTATGTAATCTCTCATATTTTCTTATTTTGCATAATATAAAATTATTCTATGTGAATATCTAAGTAATTTCATTACAAGTGGTATCAGAGCTTCGATTTGGGAAAATTTCCTATGGTGTTTTTTTTGGATCTAGTGAGTCATGGCTTCTGGGAGTAGTGAAAGAAAAAAAAACATAACTTGGAATTGGAGAAGAATTAATTTTTTTATCAGCATAGTACTACTCAAAATGCTTTTTTGAAAAAAAATTTAAAAAAACAAGTCTAGATTTTTTTTTCCCTTACACACTTGCAGTCATTAGATTCATCTCAATAAGATAATCATAATGGTATATTCTATCGATACACTTTTTTGGTACCAAATATTTTACTCTAGTGCATAAAACTAATCATTGGATTCATCTTGACAAGGTGATTGTAATGGTATCATTTTTTGGTACACTTTTTTTAGGGTCAAAACCATCTTAGGGTTTTTTTATGGTAGGTCCTTCAAATCGAGGATGAAAAGGGGCACCAAAAACTCCTAAGACTCCTTCTACCAATGACATGGAATTTGGAACTTTAGATCCAATGATTTCTTAGCTTCAAGAGGACATAAAAAACTTGGTGAGGCATGATGACTTTATTGCATTCTAAGTTGATGTTTCAGGGATGCATAGAGAGATTAATGGATTTAAAAATGAATTTAAATATTCACTACATAATTGGCTACCCTTACATCTCAATTTTAACCTAACAACCCTCCAATTTAGCATTCAAATCCTCCTCTCAACAAATTCCATGTTGGTATCAAACTGAAGTTACCAAAAGTGGACATGTGTAAGTTTGATGGTAAGAATCCTCTCACTTGGATTAACCAAATTGAAAATTTATTTGAGCTACATCAAACCCATTATTCTCAGAGGGTGATGGTGGCATCCCTATATATGGAATGTGAATAATTCATTTGGTATCATTGGTTATTTGCTCAAAAGAAAAAGAATGGTCCTCCTATTACATAGACTATTTTTACTGAGGAGTTGATAGCTCATTATCAAAATAATTTCTCTAAGAACTATTTTAGACAATTAGCCAATATGTGGAAAATAAGACTTGTGAAGGATTATATTCATCAATTTCAAAATCTCTCTTTATGGGTGGAAAATATCACTGAGAGAAATTTTATGGATCTATTTTTGGGTGGCCTCAAAGATAACATACAATATGAGGTTAAAATATTTGGCCCAACATCTATATCAGAAGCTATCCCTAAGGCATGCATGATAGAAGAAAAAGAGAAAAAAAAAAGGAAAACTTTCACTACTGGTTGTGATCAAAACTTTCTAGCACCATCATTTTCATAACCCACTAGATTAACACAACAACAAATTGAGGATAAGTGAGGTAAAGGGTTGTGTTATGATTATGATAGTAAATGGAGAAAAGGCCATCATTATGTTGAAAAGAAGATATTTTACATTGAAGGTGCCAATAATGATGAAGATGATGTAGAAGTACATGATGCAGAGGAAAACATTCTTGAGGAGGAATTTAAAGACTCTAAGCCTACTATTTCATGCCATGCCTTATCAGGTATTAGTACTCCCAAAACTCTTAAGGTGATGGGTTTCCTTAAGAAACAGAAGGTCACTATCTTGATTGATTCTATGAGCACATATAGCTTCATCCATAATAAGTTGGCTGCTCATTTGAAATATTTCATTTATCCATCTCTAGAATTTTAGGTTATGATTGTAGATGGTGATACTGTTAGCTGTTAAAGAAAATGTCATAGTATTAAGTTGGCCATGGGAGACTACTTATTGGATTCTCTTATGTTTTCTATTCTGATGGGTGGAACTAATATTATTTTGGGAGTCTAGTAGCTAACCACTTTGGGTACTATTAAGATGAATTTTCAAGAATTATTCATGCATTTTAATTCTAAAGAAAGGGAATTTGAGATAAGAGGATTAAAGGCTAAATATCCCTAACCTTTTAGCTCTTATCAAATGACAAAGATTCTCCATAAGGGTGTTGAGGGATTTGTATCTCACTTGTTTTCTATGGAAGTACAACCAAGTCAGCGATCTCCACCTCTTGATCTAAAATAAATAATTGATGCTCACTCCATTTTGTTTTGAGACATGTTAAAAGGACTTCCACCTAGTGGCATATATGATCATGATATCATACTTATTCCTTGTAGTACACCACCCAATATTAGGCCATACAAGCATCTCTATGCCCAAAAAATTGAAACTAAAAATATGGTATAAGAGATGTTGGATGAAAGAATCATGTTCCATATCTAAATAAAATACTCTTCACCATTTGTCATGGTAAGAAATAAATATGACACTTAGAGGATGTGCTCTGACTACAGAGAACTCAATAAGTACACTATCAAAGATAAGTTTCCAATTCCTATCATTAATGATTTGATTGATTAATTGAATGGTTCTCTTTATTTTTACCAAGTTAGATCTAAGTTTTGGGTATCATCAAATCAATATTTGTGATAAAGACATACCCAAAACTACTTTTAGGACTCATGAGGGCCATTATTAGTTTTTGACTATGCCTTTTGGCCTAAAAAATGCACCATCTACTTTTCACAGTTTGATGAATACTATTTTTAAACCATTTTTGAGGAAATTTGTTTTGGTATTCTTTGATGATATCCTCATTTATAGTAAAAATTAGGCAAAGCATTTACAACATGTAAAACAGGTACTATCCATTTTAGAGCAAAATCAATTGTATGCCAAACCTTACAACTGTACTTTTGGGGTTGTTGAGGTTGAATATTTGGGTCATTTGGTGTCTTATGAAGGAGTGAAAGTGGATCCTAAAAAAATCAAAGCAATGGTGGACTGGCCAATTCCTAAGATACTCAAACAACTTTAGGGAATTTTAGGGCTTACTAGTTACTATCACAGATTTATCAAAAATTATGGTAGTATTATAGCCCCAATTACCTCTTTGTTAAAGAAAGAATCCTTTTAGTGGACTGTTGTAGCTACTCGGTCATTTAAATAATTGAAATTGGCTATGTGCACTACTCTAGTATTGGCCACTCCTAATTTTTTAAAGACTTTTGTGGTTGAATGTGATGCATCTAGGTTTGGTATGGGTGTTGTACTCATGCAAGAAGCTATACCACTGACATTTGAAAGTCATCAACTCAAGGGTTAAAATTAGCACAAGCCCATCTATGAGAAGGAAATGATGGCCATTTGGCATGCGGTCAAACAATGGAGACCTTATTTTATGGGTCATCACTTTTAGGTAAAAATTGATCATGATATTCTTAAATATTTTTTATAACAAAGTTTTTCATCTAAATAAGAATAGAAATGGGTAAATAAGATGCTAGGATATGATTTTGAAATAGTCTATAAAAAAGGCAAAGACAATGTGGTGGTAGATGCACTATCCAAAAAAGATGAATCAGTTGAGGCATTGCTATGTGCCATAACCATTTTGTAGGTAGATTGGATAGAGGAAGTATGATTAGAATCATAACATGATAGTACTACTCATGATTTGATTCCAAATATTCAACAAGGTTTAGATGGATTTGAAAAATTCACATGGAATGGTAATGCATTAAGGTACAAAAATAGATTGTACCTATGTAATAATTCTCTTCTTAAATAAAAAATCTTTCAAGAACTTCATGTAACTCCAATTGGGGGTCATTTAGGATTTTTCAAAACTTATCATAGGATCAAGCAGGATTTTTTTTGGAAAGGTCTCAAGGGGGATGTCCAAAAATATGTGGTTGAATGTATGATCTATAAACAAAACAAAGGCCAAACCATATAAACTATAGGTCTTTTACAGCCTTTATCTATCTCTAGCCAATATTGGGAAGAGGTATCTATGGATTTCATTACAAGGTTACCAAGATATAATGGTCAAAATGTTATCATGGTTGTTGTAGATCATCTTATTAAGTGTGCTCATTTTTTTATTATCCCAACCATTTGTTACTAGTATAGTAGCTTCTATTTTTCTCAATACAATTCAAAAACTACATGGGACCCCTAAGATCATCATCAGTAATAGAGATCCTATTTTTAATAGTAATTTTTAGACTAATTTATTTACATGTTTAAGCACTCAATTAGCTTATAGTTCATCCTATCATCCTCAATCTGATGGACAAACTGAGGTAGTCAACAAATGTCTGTAAGGATACCTCCATTGTTTTGTTTCTAATAAATACGATAAATTGGTTCATTAGATACCACTTGTTGAATGGTGGTGTAATAATTCTATTCATAGTTATTCTAAAATGTTTGATTTCTTGGCACTATGTGGATACCACCCTCCTTCCATCACTTCAACCTTGAAGGTCCATCCTAAAGTTCATGTAGTTAAAGAACATATTCACCATCAATAGGAGGTCTTTGCAAGTTTGCGTGAAAATTTAACTATGGCCCAGAATCGCATGAAGAAACAAGCAAATCAACATAGAAGTGAGAGGAATTTTGATATTATTGATTGGGTCTTTGTTTTCTTACATCAATACAAACATATGCCATTAAAGCAACAAAAAAATCATAACAAAATGTCCCCTAAGTATTATGGGCCTTATCAAATCTTGCATAAAATTGGCAGTGTGGCCTACAAGTTATATTTTCCTTTATCCAATCACATACATCTTGTATTTCATGTATCATGCATGAATAAATTCATTGGACATAGAGTTACCATTCTAATATAATTACTAAAATTGGATGGGGAAGGTAGAGTTATTCGTGATCTTGAGGTGATCCTTCAATGATGCACTAAGCAACTACATTCTATAGAAATTAAAGAATAATTGATCAAATAGATGAATTTACCATCTAAAGATGCCACTTGGAAGGATGAAACATTTATTCAACAACATCCAAATTTTCCACAACATTGAGGACAATGTTTTTTTGATGGGGAAAGGCTTGTTATGTCATTAACCATTGGTGTGTCTAGAGATATGTGTGGCCGACTTATGGCCTACATACCTTTTTTGTTTACTTGTTACATTTCTCTATGTTATTATATAGGACATCATATGCAATAACCTTGCATAAGTAGACTATATATAGGATGTAGTGGTTAGTATTTAATCATCATATGAAGTATTATGCTATTAGTGCATTCTAGTGGAGGTTGCCCCCTCGAAGTGGCTTTACTATATTATCTAGTATTCTATTATGTTGTCAATTATAGCTATGTAAAATATCATATTTTCATATTCTACACAATATAAAATAATTCTATGTGAATATCTATGTAATTTCATTATAAATCAATCATATTCTAGAGCCTCTCATCTAGAGAAAAGTGGAGAAGTTATTAAGTATAAAAATAGTATTTATAATAAGACATCATACTTGGGTGGCCAATTTGGTCCCAATAAGAAAGAAGAACAATGAGATAAGACTATGGGTGGATTTTAGGAAACTGAATAAGGCTTTTGAAAAGGATAATTATCCCCTACTTTCTTTGGATGAGGTGATACAAATATTAAGTGCTTCTAAAATGATATCCTTCTTGGATGAATTTTTAAGCTATAATCAAGTACTAGTGCAATTTGAGGATAGAATGAGCACTATGTTTACCATAAATTGGGGGACTTATACATATAAGAAGATTCCATTTAGACTAATAAATGTAGGGGATACTTTTTAGTATGCCATAGATTATGCATTCAAAGGACTAATAGGAAAATGTATAATCATCTACATAGATGATCTTATGGTATTTTTAAAGAATAAGAATGATCATATAAGCCACCTCTATTCCATATTAAATAGGTGAAAAAGGTTTGGTGTTTCATTAAACCTAAATAAGAGAATATTTAGAGTCACTGAAGGTAAACTCTTGGGACACATCATCACTAATGATGGGATCACCATTGATCTAGATAGAATTCAAATAATTTCAAGGATTTTACCACCAAACAATTAGAAAGAGATAACATCATTCTTCAAAAAGATTAAATTCATAAAGAAGTTTATCTTAGAATTTGTAGATATTGTTAAAACCCTGAAAACCATGCTCAAATAGGATGCTAAAATAGAATGGATGGTTGAAGCCCAAAAGTTCTTCTAGGACATTAAAGATGCAACATCACAAGCTTCAGTATTAATCAGTTTAGATTTCATGAAAGATTTCTACCTATATTCATTCACTTAAGAACATATAATTACTATTGTCATAACATAAAAGAAAGATGAGACTAATCATCTAGTTGCATTCATGAGCACAAATTTTAAGGATGCAAAACTTAGGTATTTCATGATTGACAAATAGTCTTCATCCCTTGTTAAATTAGTAAAGAAATTTTTATGTTACATCTGGAGGAATATAATCATTTCCATTGTACCAGACCCTACTATCAATCTCACCCTACAACATAATGAATAAGAATAACGCTGAGGTAAGTGGATGGAAAAATTATAATTATTAAATATAGAAATAAAACCTACAAAAATAATCCATGGTCAAGGCATCATTTAGCTTATGACTGAACCTGATCCATGCATCACCATTGAAGAGATATATGAGGCTCAAGTATCCAAAGGATAATGGTATACTGATGTCATATAGTATTTGCTTATAGGTGCTTATTCACCAAAACTTAACAAAGTATGAATGAGAACTTTGAGTCTTAAATCTACTCATTAAATGCTTAAGAAGGGAGTTCTATATAGAATAAAAAATTAAGGCATTTACCTTAGGTTTGTGTCTTTAGATGAAGCTAAAGAAATTTTAGAAAACTTGCATCAAAAAATAGGTAGTAGTCGTCCTTCTAGGAATACCACAACCCATAATATTTTAAGAATGGGCTACTATTGGCTAACAATTTTCAAGGATACTCATGCTCATGCGAGGACATGTGATGAATGTCAATAATTAGCCAAAAGGGAAGTACACAACAATACCTTTACATCTAGTTATTGAAGGAAGGTCATTTTCCCAATGGGATTTAGAATTCAATGGCATAATCAACCCAAATTCCTTAGTAGGTCATAAATTCATGCTTACTACTATTGATTACTATACTCAATGGACTGAAGCCATAGTCACAAATAATGTTAGATCATAAGATGTGATTCATTTCCTAGAGGAACACATAATAACTAGATTTGGCATGCCTATTTCTTTGGTTTGTGACAATGGACCAAATTTCACATCGATAAAATTTACAGAGTGGTTACATGATAATCAAATTATTATCAGGTCAACTTCTAACCATTACCCTAGGGAAATGGACTAGTAGAATCAATGAATAAGAATATAAAGATGAAATTAAGAAATTATCAAGGCACAAGTCTAGAGACTAGCATAATTTATTGAAGTATGATCTTTTGATAGACTAAATGAGATATGAACAAACCCTTAAAGCTTTACTCTATTTATTAGTGTATAGATGCAAGCCTATATTCCTAATTATGATAAACTTACCCACTTATTAGTGCATGTAGGAGTACATGGAACCATGTGATGAAGCATAGTAAAGATTGATGGACATAATAGAAATGGAAGATTCAAGGATTGAAGCCTTAAAGACATTAAAAAAACACTAGGATGTGGTCAAAAGGTGGTTTGATAAGAGAGTGAATTTCAAAAAAAATTGTATTTTAGATCTATTACTGCTTTGGGATAAATCCCATGAGAAGAAAGGACAACATGATAAGTTTTCTCCATTATGGATTAGACCATACCATATTTTGGAGATCATGGGTAATAATACTTTTCACTTGAAGGACCTGTAAGGTAGTGATCTTACATATCTAGTCAATGGACAATTTTCAAATCACTACGTTAGGGTTATGCCATCTACAAATAGTATTGATTGATGAGGGATAGATGAATGTAGATGTAGGATTATATTACATTTCCTACTTTCATAGATTTTTTTTTTTTATTTTAATTAGATTAGTTTCTTACGTTCTTGGTTTAGATTCCTACTCTCTTAGATTAGTTTCCTACATTTTTAGTTTAGTTTATTACTTTCTTAGTTTATTTTCCTACTTTCTTATATTAGTTTATTTCTTTCTTATATTAGTTTCCTACTTTCTTAGATTAGTTTCTTGCTTTCATAGATTAGTTGTTTTTTGCTTTCTCTAAAAATATGAATTGTGTTTTCTCTAATTGTAACCAAGATAAGTATCCAGTCCAACCAAGCTTATGATTTTTATAAAGGGGGGAAATTAAAAATTTGGTAATTTGGGACTAGTTTATAGATTGGGCATATTTCTATGTGTTGGAAATATTGTCATTGATGTCAAAGGTTTAGCATTATTGGTGATAAAGGCCCCATTGCATTTAATGTTGTTTGTAATAAATATATCTTGGCTAATATGAGTTAATATTTATTTAATATTAATGAATATATTTTTGGTTGCATATGAGACAAAATGAGGGCCCATTGAGAAGTCAAAGAGCTATGGGATAAAGACAAAAGAAGGATGTGACACATTTTCCCATGAAGAGTCATCTTGGGGAATTCCAAGAGTCACCAAGTGAAGACAAAAGAGGAAGGGCGCAATTTCTCATGAAGGGACACTTTAAGGAATATGAAAAGTCACCAAGATGAGGACAAAAGAGGGAAGGATGTTTCTGATCATGAAAGGTCACCACATGACTTTTCAAAGGCTTGAATATGAAGGGTATTACAAGTTTGGCACCATTTTCCATGAGTATTGAAGGGTCACGAAGGGGGAAGGCCAATGGTCATTTGGAAAGCTATAAATAAAGGCTTTAGAAGCCATTTGTATATATGAGAGATAGAGGTTGATTTGATATTGTAATATCTAGATTAGAAGAGCAATTGTGAGAGATAAATATGATTTGTATTTTTTATATCTAGCTTAGAAGAGAAAAGGTGAGAGAGAGGAAAGAGATGTTGTATTAAACTATCATTTGTTGAGATAGCAACATTGAGAGATAGGTGTCTGGTATACACAAAGGAGTTGGTGCTCCTGTGGGTTGGTGCTCACAAATTGTTGCTGAGTTGGTGCTCTTATGGGTTGGTGCTCATAAATTGTTGCTAAGTTGGTGCTCGATAAATGGATTGGTGTTCCTGTGGGTTGGTGCTCAGGAATAGTAGCTGGGTTGGTGCTTGGCAAAGGGGTGTGGTGCTCTTGTGGGTTGGTGCTCATGAATAGTAGCTAGGTTGGTGCTCAGCAAATGGGTATGGTGCTCATACAAGTTGTGCTTTCAAATATTGTTTGGGTTGGTGCTCATTCATATACTTGAGATTGTTCTTTGTGGTTTTTCCCACATTGGGTTTCCACGTTATATCTGGTGTCTCTCTCTATCTTGTGTGGTGTTTATTGTTTGAGTTTTATTACATATCTTAAATATTTGATTAAGTGGATTTTGGTTAAAGGAAAGATTTATAAGATATATGATATGCTGGTTCACCCCCCCTCTAAGTATATCCCATGCTTAACAATTGGTATTAGAGCAGGTTCCTTTAGAAAGGGTTTAACAGCTTGAAGGTAGATCAAAGAAAAGCATAAGATGGCCAAGCAGCTAAAGAAGGAGAACCAAGAGTTGAAATTGTGGTTGAGGCTCTTAAGGAATAGGTGTGTATCTTGGATTCTAAGTTGGATATAGAAGTAAAAAAAATAAAATATTTATTCAGGATCTTAAGAATCAATTAGAGGTTACAAGTTCAATTTTAACATCAAAAGAAGAAGAGTCTAATCAGTTGAAGGTTGAGTTAGGTTCTTTAAATGATAATCATGAGAAGATTATAATCAAGGTTGAGAAAGATCAAGAAATATTAGTCCAAGGAAAGAAGGATGCAAGTTTTGAAGGCAAATCAAAGAAGCCAATCAGGCAGCCCAATGCTTTCAAGTTTTCAAACTCTTTTCATGGTTGTTGTTTTGTTTGTCATCATGTTGGTCATAGGGCAAGAGACTATATGAGGAGAAGCAATCAGTCAAAGGGAGATCTCAGTCGCATTCAAGAAAAAGGTATGAGAAATATTGTTTGATTTTGTTGTCATGAGGTTGGCCATATTGCTAAATTATGTAAAAATAAAGTAAAGAGATATTTAAGGTATGTTAAAGGATATAGGGCCCCTATAAAACATGAGAAAAGACAAATTCAGGTTTGGAGACCTAAAATAGTAAAGGTTAATCAAGTTCAATTTAAAAGTGAAAATGAATTACTCGCTATAGTAGATAAAGAATCAGATAGGAAGGATTGTGCAGAATCTCTTGTTACATTTGAGCATGAGCTTTGTCAAGATAAGATATTTACAAAAGTTGAGAAGATTAAAAACATCATAAATGATAAGGTTAGTAGGTCAAAAAGGTTATACATGCTTAAACGGATTCTAAAATAAAAACACAAGAAGATCAAAGAAGAAACAGAGGAGATGTGGGAATCTCCTGAGATTTATTTCTAGGACCCTTTTATGTGGGGGTCTCTTCTAGGCTTCAAGGAAACACTTTTAAGAAAAATTGAAGCATGGTGGATGATATTGGTTCTTGGCTATGTTTCATGAAAAGAGGGTGAGTTGGTAGATTAATTTGTATATCTTTTGAGGGAATAGATTTTTGAAGAAAATTTTTCATTAGTATTATGGTTTGAGGCTATTAGAATGATTCTTGAATATGCAATGTTTAAAAGTTTTTAAGTGTTTCAAATGATTATGGTCACAAGAAATTAGAATGTTAAAAAAGAGATAATAGTTTTAGAAAGAAGGAAAAGAATACTCATGTAGATTCAACAAGAAGGATCAGAGTTTCAAAGCTCCATTCATCAGGAAGAAGATTCAGACATGTTCATGGTAGAAGATACAACCTAAAGATTCTATGTTGGTGCAAACGGTTTTGCATGTAAGAAATAAAGATCAACCATGGTTCATTGATAGTGGATATTGGAGGCATATGACAGGAGATAAGAGTAAAGAATATCAATGGTGGCATAGTGAGATTCAGAGATAAAACCACTGCTAGGATAGCCAAAAAAGATATCTTCTCAAAGGCACAATCAAAGGATACATTAAAAGATCGGTGAGAGGAGTTGGGAGTAATTTCTATTACTTCCTACCATTAATTTTCAGCATCAGTTGAGGGGGAGCTAAGTGTTAGTTCTAGGTAGGCCCTTTGCCATTGATGTCAAAGGGAGAGAATAATAGGTATAAGTACAAAAAATAGGTACAGGGAACAGGTATAGGTTACTACAGTAAGGGGGAGTTATTGTATGTTTTTAGATGATAGTATGTGCAGGTGATAGGATGTGAAAATTTTAGGATTGAGGTTGCCATCAATGACAAAGGGGGAGATTGTTGGAAATATTGTCATTGATGTCAAAGGTTTAGAATTATTGGTGATAAAGGCCCCATTGCATTTAATGTTGTTTGTAATAAATATATCTTGGCTAATATGAGTTAATATTTACTTAATATTAATGAATATATTTTTGGTTTCATATGAGACAAAATAAGGGCCCATGGAGAAGTCAAAGAGCTATGGGATAAAGACAAAAGAAGGATGTGACACATTTTCCCATGAAGAGTCATCTTGGGGAATTCCAAGAGTCACCAAGTGAAGATAAAAGAGGAAGGGCGCAATTTCTCATGAAGGGACACTTTAAGGAATATGAAAAGTCACCAAGATGAGGACAAAAGAGGGAAGGACGTTTTTGATCATGAAGGGTCACCACATTACTTTTCAAAGGCTTGAATATGAAGGTTCATACAAGTTTGGTGCCATTTTCCATGAGGATTGAATGGTCACAAAGGGGGAAGGCCAAAGGTCATTTGGAAAGCTATAAATAAAGGCTTGAGAAGCCATTGAGATAGAGGTTGGTTTGATATTTTAATATCTAGATTAGAAGATCAAATGTGAGAGATGAATATGATTTATATTTGTTATATCTAGCTTAGAAGAGCAAAGGTGAGAGAGAGGAAAGAGATGTTGTATTGAGCTATCATTTGTTGAGATAGCAACATTGAGAGATAGGTGTGTGGTATACACAAAGGGGTTGGTGCTCCTATGGGTTGGTTCTCATGAATAGTAGCTAGGTTGGTGCTTGGCAAAGGGGTGTGGTGCTCCTATGGGTTGGTGCTCACAAATAGTAGCTGGGTTGGTGCTCAGCAAAGGGGTATGGTGCTCCTACAAGTTTGTGCTTGAGAATATTGTTTGGGTTGGTGCTCATTCGTATACTTGAGATTTTTCTCTGTGGTTTTTCCCACATTGGGTTTCCACATTATTTATGGTTTCTCTCTCTATCTTGTGTGGTGTTTATTGTTTGAGTTTTATTGCATATCTTGAGTATTTTATTAAGTGGATTTTGGTTAAAGGAAAGTTTTATAAGATATATGATATACTGATTCACCCCCCCTCAGTATATCCCATGTTTAACACTATGTTTTGAGTCTTGAGGATAAAGGTATGTAATCATGAATCATTTTGGATATTATCAGAATTGAATACTTTCACTAGGTATGTGGAAGTTACTCTTAGAGTACTTTATGAAAATTTAGAAAGTTTTCTTATTTTTTGGATCAAATGTACTTATCAAATTAAATAATTTTTGGTAATGACGATTCTGAGTATAGGTGTGGTTGGCAAAGACATTCTAGTAATGATTTTATTTATAACTCTAACAACTCATTAGGGTTATAGCTCTTTTATTTTCATTTAAGAATAAAACAAAAAATAAAAGAAGAAGAGAACCAATGAGATAAAAAGAGAGAAAGAATATATAAATAAAATCAAACATCTCATATTATAAAATAAGGTCAATGTACCATGCATCATGATTAAGAGAAAATAATGGAAAGAGAATAAAAGGAGCCTAAGGTATCTCTATCAGGGCTATGGATGCCTAACTAGCAGTAGAGCAATGCCTTAGGTTCCTTTGATTTAATGAGATTTAAGAGATACTAGAATGAAACCTAAAACTTCATTAAGCCTTTAAAAAACTCATCACAACAAGGGTTAAATGAATTACATGTTTAACACACACAGATCCAAAAAAATGGAAGGCAAGTATGTTGTGTGAATCAGCTTAGGAATCTCTTTTACATTTCTTACTTAAGTATTATTATGTGATACACTTCATCATTGATTTAAGGATTGATAACCAATGTTTTTTGGTAATTTAATACTCAAGAGTATTCCCCCTATGAGTTTCCATTTATTGTAACAAACACACCCCCATTTCTAAAAATGAGGACCCTTATTCAAACTCTACAAATTTGTGCTATAAATTAAACATCCCACTTGATCAGAGTTTACATAGGTCTGTAATCACATAATATTTATTTGATTTCATCTAATGTTCCTAATGTTTAATTCTTATGTTTCCATGTTGCAGGTTTAATCAGGTCTCATTTGTGTGAAGACTACCTACGAGATTTGTACCTTAATGCTACTTTGACTCTTTGTTTTGATTAACCCTTGATCTCTTGTTGATTTAATTGAATTTATTTATAAATCATGTTAAAAAAACCTTAACCTAATAGATTTAGCCTAAAGTCTTATCCAAAGCCTTAAATATATTTTATACAACAAAAAAACATTAGGCTAAAAATTATATCCTTAGTTTCTTAATGTTTCCTGAGTCCTAACTTTATTTTATTATTCATAGGAATGGGTTAAATGACAATATTCCACATGATGAGATCTCAAATCATAGTAAAGAGATCAATAACCTGCATAGTAGCATTTATAAAGTTGAAAGTCAATAAAGTCTAAATAAATATCAACAATACATGTTTGTTCATGTATCAAAGGCCTAATGGTATGGGAAAGAGATACAAAATCAATAGATCTATGAAGTGGCCTGAGAGTGCCAAGTGGTAATATCTTAGGAGCCTAGATGTGAGATCAATAGTCTACAATCAACATGTTAAAAAACCAAAATCCTCATGGATATGCTAAGTGGCACACCCAAAAGCACTTTATTATATTTTAAAACTTATCTTATACTTTATCCTAAGGTTTTAGGTTAAATTTATGTCTTAATTTATTTTTAACCGAGACCTTAGTATAAGTTTTTTATGATAAGTCATTTTATGTTTATGTTTGCAAAGCAAAAAGTCCTATAGAAGTGACAAGTGTTAAATCTCAAAGGACTCAATATGTCAAGTAGGTAGATATACAGTACACATTAACTTAGACAACAAAGATCTAATAATACATGACCAAGATTGAAAAGTCAAAAGGGTTTTAAAAGCAAGGGATGGTGACAAGTGTCACCATTGTCAAAACACTTAATAGAGATCTAATGGCCTATGGGTAGAAGTAGGGTTAAAAATCCAAATATGTCAAAAATGAATACTAGATCGATAGATGGAAAGATCTCAACAATTGACAAAGTAAATAAATGGTTTAAGCTTGATCCTAGATTGAAAAGATCAATAGACTATGTTGATTCGTACAAGTGGGATCAATGATCCAAGATCAACATTGACATTTCAAAGAAGTATAAAGAGCATCAAGTAGTAACCATATGGCATAAAAATGTTTGAGCTATGAAATTTGGTTGTAAGTTACATATAGAGCCCCAAAGAGATATTAAATGGAAAATGGGCATCCAATCATGTAGAATTAAGATAGAAAAAATGTGATTGATTCATGCAATAAAGATCAGTGGTGCAAAGAAAGACATACTTTTCAAAGATCCCAAAACCAATAGAAAGATACTATATGGCATGATCTCATGAGCTTGGAGATGAAGCTAAAATATGATCTAATTTCAAGGTTAATGGGGAAGTCACACATGTCTTAAAAGGATAAATGGTCATATTTCAAGTATCAAATGGGCATCATGATATGGCATTGCCACATAGATTGAACATATGAATATTTTGGCACTTGAATTATAATAGGTTATTTAGATATGTAATAATGGGAAGTTAGTCATAGTTAAATAGTGTTATTAGTTTTAAGGCATATAAAGGGCCACTTGTCCTTCACACATGTCTAAGTTCCATTTGAAATGATTGACATAAATTATCTGATAAGTTGTTCTCATAACTTATAAAATAAGATATTATCATTTAATGTATATATTATAGTTTTCATGAAATTCAAACTATAATTGTAAAAGTTTCCCCTCTTTGTACACATGCACATGTTACATAGATATTTCAAAGGCTAACTTAAAATGATAACTTTAAGTGCACTCTTATACAATTATAACCATAGTTAGAAATCAATTTCTAACTATCACAGGTAATGACTTTGCATGGATGTGAAGGATGAGGTAGCCCCTTCCCCAGGACTATTTAAACAATTGTAATCCACTAGTTATAGGGGTGGGAAAATATTTAATATATAAGAGAAACATTAATTTTGATTTTCATCACATATGTTTGTGTATTCTCTCTCAATTTTTTGTGTAATTAGGCTTATCTTCTTTTGGTTGTATGATTCAATAATTCTTAGTGTGTAACAACTATAATGAATTATTTCTTGTCTTAATTGAAATGCTTGTCATATATGTGCAATAGTTATTAAAGGATTAGTAAATTACATTGAATTTTGGCAAAAAAATTGATTAATTCATGTTCTTAAGTGTGTATAATTACCTTATTTTGATATAGTTTTTTTTGTGTGTGAAAAAGTTGCTTCAGATACCTCATTAGCTCAAGCCATAATCTCCTTATTAAGGGTGTGAAATAGATTATATAAAAAAGGAAACCTCTGACTAAGTATTGTGAGTTTCCTATATTAGTATACCTTTAGACTTTTAAACTGTGTCTGACTATTAGTGTGCAAAAGTTGCTTGAAATAGGCATAGGTTTTGAAATCACTTGTCCATTTAGAAACTAACCAAAGAGGTGATTCTTGAAAACACATAATATTATTTTCTACCTTACCCTCCCCTCTCTTATTGATTTTATTTTGAGATATGCTCACTTTATATTAGCAACTAGCCATCTATCTAATTCTTAAAGAGATTCACTACTTTTTAAGAGACTACACCTCCATCTAAAAAACCTTGTCAACAACGTAGATGCTCTAGCATCTATTCCATCAATAGGTTATTCAAAACACATACATGGAACTCATGCCCTAGATTAGAGTTCATATCCATTCAGATCCTAAAATATTAGAGGCTACCTTATTGACTGTCATGTGCATAAAAACCACTTCAATACACACTTCATTTTTCTTTGCACATTCACACTAGAAACCTTCATCTTTGATTTTATTCTTTATAGAGTCTACATGCTCACCACCTTCTTAGTCAGAAAAAATACATTAATTAAGCATTACGAATTATATCCCACTTATAAAAAATATGAACACCACTTCCATAGGTTGATCATAGCTTTAATAGATCACCCTTAAGAAATAACACCTTTCAATTACACCTAAGTATCTCTTTTAGGTCCATGAATACCTATTCATCCTTTTAACACTTTACTGAGCAAAAATAAAAGTAGAAGACAAATTCAAAGTACATAGGTCCATAAAAAATGACCCCTAAGACATCCTAACGTGATTATATTCATCATTACACACCTTTATATATCCAAAACTTATCAATCATTTGCCTTTTACATGAAAACATCATGAACGAACAAATAGTCAACTTCCAAGCAATGGTTCATACTGAATATAGATTGGTAAAACCTCTAAAACCCATATAGATGATCTTAAGGAAGTATAAAAAATTATTAAATAGATAATTCACCATGAAACATCCAACAAACCATAAAAAAACTCAAACATCCTTCTCAGGTTACTTGCAAAAGAAAGTTAAACCCTCAGTCAACTTTGAACCATAATAAATGTAATTGTACAACCACTCAAACATCCAGATAAATTTTATTGGATTAAACTTGAAGCTATATATAACTTTGGTATTTAATCCATCATCAAATACATCCATCACAAAAATTTATCATCAAAACCTTGTAGACTATTTTTCTTTCATAAATTCAAATATTTGAATTCCAATAATCACTAAAAATGCAAAATTGACTATGGAAAATGATGAAATCAGCCTGGGAGAGCAACTTTGAACTATCATAAATTTTTATAGACATAATGTAAAGGTATTAAATCTTAAACACATGTTCTAGGAAAAATACTTAATAGATCCATGTGACCACTTTATTTTAATACCTTCATAGTTGTGAATGTTGATGTCATCAATCTATTTACTCAAGAAACTCTACCAAGATGACTAAGATAACATGGACCTTCACAAAACTACTTAGATAGATACATTTTACTTACATAAGTATAGAAAGTACTCTTTAAACCCAATATAATCCATTAAACATGGTCATCACATCATCAACATCTATCATCTTACCTAACCAGGAAAACACTGCAAGGTCCATACATGATCACTAAGGCACACTTTGTCATTGATCAACTAGCATACTTGACCCTAATGAACACTCATTTACACCTTGGATAAATCATTGAGAATACTTCAATGATAACCCCCTCTTTAATTGATGTTAACATTTGTAAATACCAACACAAAGTTATGCACATAATCTTTCTTCCTCTACAAACACTTTCTCCCCCTTTGACATAGTGATAAAGTGGGCTTACCGAATGATCCTAAGGAACTTTAAATGTTTTAAAAGGTAACATAAATAATGGACCTTCTATTAGATATGATATAAAATCCCCATATCACTGTGCATACCATTTCCTATCATGACTACTTCAAACCTACTTATTGACAACACTCTTCTTTGACCATGTACTACTATATGAATAAGTAATGAAAAATATAAAAAAATGGGAGTGATCACATATTCAAAACACTAAGATTAACTCCCCCTAAGTATCCTAAACTTAGGCACCCCTTGAGCACCTTCAAACCATCTCCAACCATGATGAAACTTCATAGTTTCCTTCAAATTTTCTCTCACAAACCAACTCCATGATTATACATAGATGTTTAAGCCATTATTCAAACATTAAATATTCTAAAAATAGACTAAAAAATCATATGATAATAATAATACCTTGGTATTTTGGGCAAAATGACTAAAATGCCCATTTGAATCACCTAGCCTTATCTAAAGGCCTAGTAGGCCTACCTAAACCTTACAGAGCCCATAACTTTTTGTGTAGATGCATTCATGACTTGAAATTCCATATATAATTCATACTAACATTCCCCCTCATACATTCCATTTTTTATCATCCAATTCTTCTTCTTCACCATAACTCCTTCACAGACTAACGTGTTAATTAGCCATTTATTTGTACAAATGCTCAACCATAGAAAAAACCATACACTTATAGATGAATTTAAAGTTATTTTTGATCACCCATTTGTCCATTTCAATTGATTAAGTAGTCTCAAAACTCAGCTAATTTTGGAAGGTCATTAATGTATATTGGCTAAAACATTAGGGCATCAAAGAAAAATGTGGTCAACTTACCATCTTCCAGTAAACACTAGATACTAAAACTTATCTCACACTTTTATATCATTAATTCACACCATTTTACCAATTATTGAGGTATTAATCCTTTAGGAATCCATATAACCATGAATATGGTTTTTATCCTACTAGCCCTTAAGTAGAGATTGTCATATTCGAGAGCCATCAAAATTATTCAACTTGACCTATAGAGTCCTTCAAAGCTTAAAAAAAACTATAAAACACTTGTATGAGGTGAACAAACATTCATATTTCACAAAGTCACCTTGAACACTCACCAATCTTTATTTGACACTTGGAAAGCTCATTATTGTGCCTACAAATCTTGTGTATACCCCTGTGACTATGCCAAAATACCTTAAACTAATCATGTGATTAATATCACACATTTAATTCAAATTTTTAATTTGGACACATAAAATCCAACTAGCCTCAACCCTTGCTTGTCTTAATATAACTAAAAAGACCAATTTTCAATGATGAGCTCTCACTAGGTAGTAAACACTAACCAAAAAGGTCAAACTAAAAAAATGGTCACGAATGGTTCTTTTGACCAACTTAACACATATTAACCCATAAAATACACTTTTACAAGCCCTATCCATACTCAAAATCAATCTTACCTTCATTATTCATGATTTCTCCAACTAAACCAAGATTCAAAGATTGACCAAAACTTGCCTTTAAGACCAATGTCCCTGAATATATTTCTTGAAGCTTTTCATCCCTAACCACTAGAGCAAGCTCATGAACTTGTTTCTCCCCCTTAACCAATGACATTTTATGATCAATACAAGTCTTGGAAACATAATATAATCAATTTTATACCATAAATCCATTGGTCTTAAAGACCAATCAACAATTATTCATACCTCTATATTGATTATAGCCCCTTACACATCAATTAGAGCACACACACTTGCTTCTACATATGAAATATGTCTCCTAAAAATCATAGGTAGAGACACCCACTTTTCATAGAGATAATAAAGGTCCCAAAACTTAAGATAATCCCATATCTCCATGCTCTCACTTTTCTTGCAATCCTACCTCATCATTAAATTGACTTTGAATTAGTCCTTCACTTCATTCTTTCATTCAGACTTGGAATCTTACTTGACTCTTTGGTATACTTGGGTAGATAATATTTGATCTTTGACACTTGGAATTGTACCCAATTTTGTCACGACAAAAAATCCATTTTGAACCTATTTTCCATTCACCGCTTTGGGTCTCCATTCATTATGGCTCCTTTTCTTCATGTTAGGATTGACATTCTTTGAAGTAGAATTCTGACCATTCCTACAAAACCTTTCTATGTGACCTCTCTCTTGACATTTGAAATAAATGAAGTTTCTATGATAGTATATACCTTGTGTATGGGCTACATGATGACTCCTTGATGTTTCATTATCTTTTTCATGCACTTGATCATATAATTTCCTGATGAATGCATTCCAAGACCTTGAAATATAACCAATCCCTTAACACCTATAACACAAGATGTCATGCTTTACTTGTAGGCTAGTTAACCATCTTTAGTGATGATATTATTCATGCTTGTCATTATCTTGATCATAATTCTATGCAACTATCTTAATATGATCTTTTCTTTTATAACCAATGATCTTATGACCAAATTGATGACAAGAATAATAGTAACCATTGAAGGAGTTATCATACCTTATTACATTTTGTTTCTTGATTTGATTTGATCTTTTTTATATTTTGAACCTATCCTTTTTAGTCATATTGACATTATTATTATATTTACTATCACTCTCCTTAATATGATTGGTCTTCTAATCTATCATCATTTTCTTCTCAATCTTATTATCCTTTTGAGCATCTTCATGGAACCCTAGGTCATATTGTAATTTGAGACCTTTTGACTACTCAATAGGCCATTAAGATCAACTATAATTTTCTCAAATTTTTGATATTTTTCAATATTTCTCATAGCTTAATCTAGTTTCATCTGCAAAGACTCCATCTCTAATTTATATTTGACACATACTTCATCCTTACTCTTTACCTCTTCATCAAGGGTAAAAACCTGAGTTTCAATATGTTGAGTGATCTCATCATGCTCTTTGACTTCATTTCTCAACCTTTATTTAAAGAATATAATTTTACCCTCATAGGTCTTGATCAAGGATGCTTGTTTTCTATTCTTGCCTTGTAGAAGCTTCAACTCTTCTAAGGTATCAAGATATTTATCTTCAAGAGTGAATTTCTCATCTTCTTCCTATGATCTATCTCCACCAAAGAGATCTCTACCTAAATAAAATTCACCTTCATCATCCTCAAGAGCCATGAATACTATCTCATTATTCTCATCATGAGATTAATTATCACTATCTAATGTGTTTCCTTCTTCTTCAATAGATTACTTACTATATTCTTCATGGTAAAGAATATTAATGCATTTGTATGACTCCTTACCATTTCTCCTATTTAATAACTTTATATACTTGTTAAGACTCTCATATTTGTTGTGCTCATCCTCATGATATTCCGTATGAGCTTCCTTGTATTCAAACTTGTCTCAATTTGGGCACTTAGATACAAAATGACCAAATTTAGCACAAGAAAAACATTTAAAAGGAAGCTTATCTTCATATTTACCTGATCCTACATTAATTTTTTTTTAAATCATGGCTTCAAATTGATCTTTATTAAGATAAATTCTTCAAGACTTAACTTGTTCTTCTTTCCTTTTATCTCCTTGATCACCTTGAAGGCTACTTCCTTATTTGGTGGTTTGTCCTTATTGACTCTAATCTCATAGGAAGTAATAATGAAATTCAATTCACCCATCTTCATTTTGGTGAGATCATGAATTTATTTTACATCAAAATCTTTTGAATCAAACATGAGGGTGAGAGACCTTAATACTTTTCGTACTACAGTAAATTACTCAATCTCATCTCCAAGACCTATGATCATGTTCACCACCTCAAAAAACCTTATAAGATAGGATTCCATAATATATTCTTACTTTATTTTGAATCCCTCAAATTGCCTTTGGTAGGTCTATAATTTATCTAACTTAACCTTTGACTCCCTTTCATAGATGATCTACAATTTGTCCCATATTTCCTTGGTAGACTTGCAATGGATTACCTTGGTGAACTTAGCCTCTGATAAGCCATAAGTGATACCATTCATAGATTTAGAATTATTCTCACTCAACTTCTTGTTAGCTTCACTAGTTGGAGGAGTAGGGGGTGTAGAATACCCATCCATAATAGATTGCCAAATGTCAAAACCTAGAGATATGATGTAGATATTCATCTTTTTACTCTAAAAAGAATATTTGGATCTATTGAAAAATAGTGATTTCTTAGTAGAGAAACCACCTTGCATTTGATGACTACTCATTGTAGCTATTGTCCCCAAAGTCTGTCACTCATTTTTGGGACAACACATGAACTATTTTTGGTCTTACAAGCCAAAAACCCTCTCTTCTCTTCTAAAAAATTGTTATGAGCCTTCAAATTCTGTATTTTTCAAACTTTTTCAATTAAGGGACCCTGTAGATGATTTATATAGACTCCATAGGTAGAATTCTATGGACTCCATAGGCTTAAATCTATAGACTCTACATGATGATTTCTATAGACTCATAACTACAGACTCTGTAGATAGGTTTTTATAGACTCTAAAAACTAGTTTCTACGGACTTAGTTTCTATGGACTCTACAGACTTAAATCTATGAACTCTACAGATATGTTTCTACAGACTCAACATGCTTGAAATTAGAAGGTTCAATAGGTGAAGTGGATTTAGCAAGTAAATTCTCTCAAAGGAGTAAGTCTATAGCACTTAGGCATTTTTAGGGTTGGTTCAATGCCTTGGTTCCACCAAAAAGGGTTCATTAGCAATCTTCAAAGAGTCAAGCACTTTATCAAAGTTCATCAAGTTCAACCGCTTCACAGTTCCACAGCTTCAAACACTTAGTAGAAAATAAAGGCTTGAACCATTGAACCTTTGAACCATTGGACCTTGAACCATTTTGGTTCAACGGTTCAATGGGTTCAATGTGTTTGGTTTAAGAGATCAAAAAGACTTAGCCAAATAAAGAGAATGAACTAATTGAACCATTAAACCATTGAACCAAAGATGTTTTATGATGTCCCTTTCTTAGGGGCTCCTTTATCTGCACAATAACTCTGATACCACTGTGATGTCCCCTACTAATAGGGATCATATAAACATATAAAGCTCTGAACACAGATACAATTTGCAAACAAGATTCAAACATGCATAAACAAATCACAGATCTTATCATTCATCCAGCTGATTACAATAGATGTCCTTTCTTATGCCAACCAAAAATTATTACAGATGAGGTCTTAAAACCCTGAATTCATGCAAACTGGGAATAAAATTGCAATTCTGAAAGTCTCGGATTTTCTGTGTCGACACACAGACGCCGTCGTCGGTCGATATATCGCTGACGTCGGTCCCTGTCGGTCGGCTTTTTGCCGACGTCGGTCTTCAGTCGACCGATGTCAGTCACTGTAGCCCTCTGTCTGCCAAGGTCGGTCCCTGAGCTGATCTGAACGGACATGTACGGATTTAGTACGGCCGCCAACCTGTTTGTTCTTAACCCCTGATTGCTGAACACCCTGATCTGAAGATATACTATTCTAATACAGAGTATTTCTATCTGTATAATTTAGTGAATCAAAACTAATAAAATAAATACCTGTAATACTGTGATAACTTCTGAGTGAAGTTATCTCTCAACCCTGGAATTCTGTGATAACTTCTGGATGAAGCTATCTCTCAATTTGGCAATAGATCGGCTGATCTTTCACAACCTCTGAATCGTACACAATGAAGAGTTGGCGTTCTCCACTGCAAATGGAATCCTGGAACCCTTGGCTCAGTCTTCACAGAAGAATTTCTTCAATTTTCAATAATCAATAATCTATGCATAATCCAAACTCTCTCCCATGAGAAACTCTTATACCTTTCCAAAGGTGTGCTTGCTAAAATTAGATTTCCTCAAATTAGAACTTGGGGTTCTAAAATTAGAATTCCTCAAATTAGAACTTGGGCTTCTAAAATTAGAATTCCTCAAATTAGAACTTGGGTCTTAAAATTAGACCAATTAATTAATAATTAATAATTAATTAATATCTAATTTAAAATTAGACCAAATAATTAATTAATTAATATTTCATTTAAAATTAGACCAAATAATTAATATTTGATTAAATCAATCAAATATTAATATCTCCCTCAATACATGTCGGATCCTCGAACCGTCTGAAGCTGGGAAATCAGGGAGTGATTCTGCACATGATCATATCAAAACAAGGGTGCTCTGATGTATGTCAAATATCCCTAAATAATAGGAGCTTAGGCCTAATGTGTCTAAAATAACCTAAATGAGAGCCAACTATAGGAATTCTGTAAATCAAAGCCAAGCCAATCTCCGTCATGACCCTCTATCCATCCAATCAGCCTACGAAGGTCGCATAATAGGCCAATCATCAAATCTGTCAATGTCCACAAAAAAAGGGGACATGACAATCTGCCCCTCTGAAAATTGCTTGTCCCCAAGCAATCTCGGAACAATGAACTACTCGATCCACCTGGATCCCAAATGTAGTTATGCTCTGCACTGCTGTGAATTAATGCAAGTACCTGTAACATCAACAGAAGTAGAACAAAGAGGAACCCATAATCAAATTGGTGAACACAACTCAACCAATCTCTGAAATCACAACTACCCTGGATGTGTCGATACTGTAGATTGTGTACTTGGCAACTGCAAATCCCATCTACAAAAGATGGTGTTAATCCATCCCATAATTGATCCCTCTGTAATGGTGGCACAACCAACTGTACCAAACTGTCAAATGTGTGAGAAGAATCAATCTGGAGACTCGACTCCATTGATATCCCAAACCCCTCAGAATTAGGTACTCCCAAGTCCTGAACCGGTGTGTCAGCCTCAACAACATGTTCCTCAGCTACAACTATAGGAACGTACTCACCAACAACACTCAATGTACTAACCTCTGAGTCTGGGGCTGGTGAAGACCGTAAATGCTCTAACTCCATGGTCATCTCAGCCAAATGAAATTGTGACTCCTCATAAGCTAACTGCGTAGTCTCAAGAATCTCAGAAGTCGCCTCTAGCTGTTGAGTAAGCTCACTCACCTTATCTTCCTCGACCAACAATGCATCATATGCTGTGCTACCCCACTCCATAAGATAATCTCTGTCGGTGACCAACTGCATATAATCCTGTCTCAGAATCTGGATAGCCTCCCATAAAGAGTGGATCTCTGTCAAGGACAAATAACTACCTCCCTGCTCGATGCTAGTAGGAGAACCCCATCCATAAACTGCTAACAACTGACGAGCATCATCGAAATGCTTGCAAGCGGTAGCAATGTCTCGCTCACTAACTCTCAGCTGTCTAGACACATGGTGGCACTGGCTAGACTGTCTCCTACAATCCTCCTCTGATGCATGGTCCAAAAGAGTAGACTCAGAATCACTGATCTCTGGAGTACTACCATCCATACTCTGTGAATCAACTCTATAGCTCATATCAACAGACGGAGTATCAACAACTGTAGCATCACTGTCTAATTCTTCCATATGGAAAGAAACAACCGGTGAAACTAAGTCCTCAAAACTGTCCACTGCAATCTCCTGAGTATCATCTGCAATAATCGGATCCTGGGACTCTGCTACAATCTCTGCCATAGTTGAGAGATCATCAACCCTCAGTGCACTAACATCTGAGCACCCCTGTACACTCTGAGTGCAAGCATCAAACTCATCCTCATCTTCACTATCTCCTATCTCATAATCATAATAATCATGGGACATGCTACTCTTTCGTTGAAGTGATCTGTAGTGCTCTCTCCTATGCTTAACAAAGCGATCAAAAGGCAACAACTTCTAAATTCGAGGTGGTACTAACTCCCACTCCTCCTTCGCTGTCATATACCGTGCGGGTTTGTTTTTGGATGTAGGATATGAAAGAATTGCATTCATCCTCTTCTGGGTTTCATCCAACTGCTTCAAACTGTGTTCCAGCTTCTTCATATCATTGTCCCACTGTTTCTGAGTATATGAAGGCATCATGATCCTTCGCTGATTCAATCTACCCAAACTACCCAACAGGATGGCAAGACATTAGCTCTGATGTGCCCAACAGGATGGCAGGAATTTAGCTCTGATACCACTGTGATGTCCCTTTCTTAGGGGCTCCTTTATCTGCATAATAACTCTGATACCACTGTGATGTCCCCTACTAATAGGGATCATATAAACATATAAAGCTCTGAACACAGATATAATTTGCAAACAAGATTCAAACATGCATAAACAAATCACAGATCTTATCATTCATCTAGTTGATTACAATAGATGTCCTTTCTTATGCCAACCAAAAATTATTACAGATGAGGTCTTAAAACCCTGAATTCATGCAAACTGGGAATAAAATTGCAATTTTGGAAGTCTCAGATTTTCTGTGTCGACACACAGACGCCGTCGTCGGTCGATATATCGCCGACGTCGGTCCCTGTCGGTCGGCTTTTTGCCGACGTCGGTCTTCAGTCGACCGATGTCGGTCACTGTAGCCCTCTGTCTGCCGAGGTCGGTCCCTGAGCTGATCTGAACGGACCTGTACGGATTTATTACGGCCACCAACCTGTTTGTTCTTAACCCCTGATTGCTGAACACCCTGATCTGAAGATATACTATTCTAATACAGAGTATTTCTATCTGTATAATTTAGTGAATCAAAACTAATAAAATAAATACCTGTAATACTGTGATAACTTCTGAGTGAAGTTATCTCTCAACCCTGGAATTCTGTGATAACTTCTGGATGAAGCTATCTCTCAATTTGGCAATAGATCGGCTGATCTTTCACAACCTCTGAATCGCACACAATGAAGAGTTGACGTTCTCCACTGCAAATGGAATCCTGGAACCCTTGGCTCAGTCTTCACAGAAGAATTTCTTCAATTTTCAATAATCAATAATCTATGCATAATCCAAACTCTCTCCCATGAGAAACTCTTATACCTTTCCAAAGGTGTGCTTGCTAAAATTAGATTTCCTCAAATTAGAACTTGGGGTTCTAAAATTAGAATTCCTCAAATTAGAACTTGGGCTTCTAAAATTAGAATTCCTCAAATTAGAACTTGGGTCTTAAAATTAGACCAATTAATTAATAATTAATAATTAATTAATATCTAATTTAAAATTAGACCAAATAATTAATTAATTAATAATTAATTAATATTTCATTTAAAATTAGACCAAATAATTAATATTTGATTAAATCAATCAAATATTAATATCTCCCTCAATACATGTCAGATCCTCGAACCGTCTGAAGCTGGGAAATCAGGGAGTGATTCTGCACATGATCATATCAAAACAAGGGTGCTCTGATGTATGTCAAATATCCCTAAATAATAGGAGCTTAGGCCTAATGTGTCTAAAATAACCTAAATGAGAGCCAACTATAGGAATTCTGTAAATCAAAGCCAAGCCAATCTCCATCATGACCCTCTATCCATCCAATCAGCCTACGAAGGTCGCATAATAGGCCAATCATCAAATCTATCAATGTCCACAAAAAAAGGGGACATGACATGTTTCAATTGATAGGTTCAAGGGACTGCTCCAAACCCAAAGGAACAAGTGCCCTTGCAGAGGGCAATGAACCAAGGCCAAGTGCCCTTGCAGAGGGTAGTGAGCAAAAGTAGACAAAGCTATAATTCATTCAGAAAAATGGCTAAGGCTGGAAGAGAAGAATCCTTTGGACTTTTCCCAAGGAATTGACTAAGTGAAGGAAATGTTGGAATTCCTTTGGGAATATTTTCATCAAAAAAAAAGAGATAAGGCTTTTCAAGCTTTTCCTTCAGACAAAAAGTTTGAAGGAATTCCTTCATACTTTTTGGCTGAAGGAAAAGCCTAAAAAGCCAAAGCCCAGTGGAAAAGGACAAAGATAAGGAAGATTTCCTTTAGACAAATCATCTGAAGGAATTCTTTTAGACTTTTTGTCCAAAGGAGATCAAGGATAAAGCCCATTGAAGAAATAAAAGCTTGCCAAAGGAAGTAAAGCCCAAAGGCCACCTGAAAGATGTTGAAGGGTAGATACCCTTGTGGGGGGCACCTGAGACTCAAAAAAGAACCGTTTGAAAAGCCTGAAGAGACACCTTCCCTTTGGGGTATTCCAAATTCTTGATAAAGATGTAAGAATAAGTTCCTCTCAGAGTCCCATGGAGGGTGCCAAGTGGCAACTACAGAAGGTTTTAATGTGTTTTTCTAAATATAGTGGAAGTTTCCACATGTCCCTTGTAAAGCTCGGTGGAAGCTGCCAGGTGTTAATATGTTTCTTCCTTTTGTTTCATTATTGAGTAATGACTATGGTGGTCCTTGGGTGAGTTACTAAAATTAAGTGGATCATGCCAAGTGTCATCATCCATGTGAATCCAAATGAGTCCCAAATATTTTTATAGTGTTTCTAAAGCTTAGTGGAAGCCACCATGTGTCATCTTTCACAAGATTCTCAAAATGTATCTAAAGCTTATATAAGTTAAGTGGGTACTACCAAGTGTCCTCACCTATTTCTCAATGGAAAGCACCACCTATCCCCATTCCCCTTTTGAAGCTACTCAGGTAGGTAGTGTTGTGGGTCCTAGTTTTTGTAAGTTGATAAAGTTTCAAAGTAGTGGACTGTGACAGATGTCAAAGATAGAGCACTCCCAATATAAGGTCAAAGGATATTCCAAAGAAGATGATGGGCCTGCAGATGTCAAATTTGAGCATCATGAATTAACCATTGGCTTTCAAATGATGGAAGACCCAAAGACGTCAAATTTATGGCTATAAAGTATCCATTGATATTCACAGGCTTAAACACGGACCCGAAGGCATTCAAAGACCTTCAGGCCAAAAGGAAGAACCACCAAGAGGAGGAACCAAAATAACCAGAGAGGGGAAAAGATAGCTCGAGGGCTCAAATTGTAGAAAAAAGAGGGAAGGGCCAAAATATCTACACAATAGTTATTCTAGTAGGTTGAACAGTCTACAAGGTAGATTTTTGAGCCCTTAAACATTGAAGACACTGCCTATTTATCTCCCTTAGAGTAAAGACAAAATGGATAGCTACACAGACATTAGAGGGGATAGACCAGATGATCTAGACCCAAGAGAAGACATTTGAGATGAAATGACACACTATAGTTAAGGTAGCTACCCTGTTCCAACATGGCCCCCTGATAGAAATGAAAATGCATTTAAGGCATTGAATGCATAGCATGGGCCATTCCATGAAACAAAGTACCAAGTATTTCTTGGCTCCTATATATTGTAATCTCTTTTATTGTTTTAGGGGGATCTTTTTGATAAATGAAGCAAAACTCTACCAAAATTGAGAGGCCATTACTGAGACTTTGAGCTCAGATTGTTAATCATTTTTTTTATTTGAATGAGAAAACAAGTTACTTTCAGACTTTTTGCTATCATAGCTTGTATCATTTAGGATACTATTCTTATGTCTATCTTCTAAATGTGTTCTTGTCCATTTAATGAAATAAGTAGAGAGTTAGTGGAGATAATCAGGAAGATGTTTTGAAGCCAACTGTGGGAAGACTTTGTGATGTCTGCAATTGCCTTTAGTGTGTTTATCTTTTTTTATATTTTCTATGAAAAAGACCTTATGATGACTTTGTGCCCTCATTGTCTTTTGTATTTCACTCTTGGACAGTCAAGGTGGATACTTTGTGCTACATCTCAGTCTGCTAGCTATTACACCCCTATTACCAGTTACTTATCACTACCTGAAAGAACTCCTGTTTCTTGCAAGACCACTTTTGAAAGAAGAGAAGTGCCTTTAATGTCTTCACCAAGATTTCTCCTTTGTTTATGAGCATAATCTTTGAAAAAAAGAGATGGATGGTGATACCCTACCCCTGAGTGTTATTTTTTGCATATATCTATAGTATATAACCCCTTCATACTTATAGGGAACCTCCCTTTGATGAGAGGAGAGATTTGTCCCCTTTTGATGTGGTAAACCTACACATTTGGCTGACCAATCTTCCTTACTATGGTTGATCAGACCTATTTTTCTCATCAGTACGCTGGTGACAAAATATTTAGCCAACAATTTTTGGTGACTCTGCTTGGGATTCAAACAAGAAGTTAATATCCTTATCCATTATATATTCTGGTGACTCTCATTTGGGTCTTACCCATTATCATTATAGCCTTATCCAATTCTGTTATCTAATCTGGTCTAAAAAAATAGAGCCACTGGGGAAGAACAAGTAGTTTGAAGCCTCAAGCTCCAAGCTAAAATAGGACCAGTCCTTTCTCCTTTTTATCCTATAATCTAGTAACTCCATGTTATACTAGAAGCTAGAAAACCCAAGGTGTTGTTGACCCAATCTTTGAGTTGGTGTAGTAAGGAAAGTTCAATTTGTTTCCTCTATAACCTCAAGTTCAATGATCTAGGAGTGTTCCTCGCATCCATACCAGGTCACCCATACAAGGTAGAGCTTCTTTTTCTATTGTCACCAGAGCTTTACCTATACATACTCCACCCAGATTTGTTATCCCTACTTTCAATAATCCAATCATGGTAGTTTAAGGCCCATGGGGTAACTCTTTTAGCCCACTAAATTTAACTCCACCCCTACATGAGCTTCCACGTAGTTCAAGGAAGAATTTCTCCAAATTCTTTGGTGATGGGAGAGTTCACCCTGATGAACACATTGTAGCCTTCAGCATAGCCTATGGCATGATAGGCATAGAATTTGAAGATGTAGTAGTATGATTATTTGTGGAAGCATTGCAAGGTGCTATTGCAAAATGGTTCTACCACCTACAGGCTCAGTCAGTAACTAATTAGAACACACTCAAATCTAAATTTGAAGCAAGGTTCAAGCCTATAAAAGATGCACATGCCTTTCTAGCCTAGCTCATGCAGATGAAGAAAGAACCTCATGAACCTATGAGGGATTTCATTGCCAAGTTTGACAAGCTAAGGAATCAGATTCCTATCATTTCTTAACCTACACCTGAAAATCTAAAATGTTTTTTAATCAACTCATAGCTACTTGATGTGAGTTTTCTACTAAGATGTGTTGGCTAGATAGACCTTCCTACTACTCAAGACTTGGCTATTGAAGTGGAAGATGACCTTATCTTGGTAGAAAAGATAAGGAGAGACCTTAATAAAGGTAAATCCTTTTCATCTTATAAATACTCACCTACAACCACCACTGATCCAATGGTGTAGAAACTGGCCAATGAATTACTTTATCTTAGAAAGCAAATGATGCAGGGGATGTCATCTACTCTTGCATATAGAGATATGCTTAAGGAGAACATTTTAGAATCAGTCATATCAAGGCAATGCTACTAGGAATCAAACACAAGCAAATTGTCTTCCTCCCACATGGGGAAACTTGGCCATTGAAGTGCCTCTAACCAACTTAGTATTTGGATATCTGGAAATAGAACAATATTCCTCTTTCTAGCTTGATTTTGATCAAAAAAATGATGATGATCTCTTCATGGAGGACCAAGAAGAATCAGCTAGCGACTCCAACATTGGTTTCCTAAATTACCAAGTTAAACCCAAAAGTGAAGGTGAAGCAGCTGAGGGATCATATGTTGTGTTTACCCAATCCAAGAATTAGTTAACCTAGCAAGCTGATAAAGAGAAGATAGAGGAGTGACCTCAACCAACAATCTCAATTGCTAAGCATGGGACCACTTTGCCCTTCCAGCCAAAGGATTTGGTGATTGCTAAAAAGGTGAGTACATCAATTGTGCCTTTACCTCAAATTTCAAATTCACATACCAATCCTTTCCCTCCCAAAAATTAAAAGGATGAACTCCCATCCTCTATTCCCAGTTCATTTCAAACATTTGATATAATTGACCATATAAAGAAAACTAAAATTCAAATGACTGAATTTGAATTCCTACAATCCAACCTTGATCAGTTGGATAAATTGTTTCAATGTGTAAAGAACCAAACCATTATAGTAAGACAAGAAGCTAAGAAGGTAACTCATGATCCCCTGAGGAACATGTCTATCCCAAAAATCCTTGTCATTACTCCTCTTGATGCCCCTAGGAAAATAGATCCTTTCTATGTTTCCCTATTGATAAATGGTCATAAGCTAAGTAATTGCATCATTGATTCTAGAGCTTTAGATAATGTCATGCCTACTAAAGTGGTAGAATCTCTTGATATCACACTAACCAAGACATTTGGGAGATGTTTCTCCATGGAGAATAAACAAGTCCCACTACTGGGACAAATCAAGGACACTCAATTTACATTTACAACATTTCCAAATAAAAGAATCAAGATGACTGTCTTAGTGGCCGACGTCCCAGCATCATACAACATCCTTCTTGGCCAAAATTTCTACAAGGATGTTGGTGGTGAGTTGAGCATGGAATTATTTGAGGCATGAATCCCTGTCAAATGCATCATGAAGAGGCTACTTCCTGAGAAGGAAGCAAAATATGTGGTCACTAAGACATCAACCCCTGAAGCTCAAATTCTAATTGAGTCTTCAGGCATGGGTAATTATTTCTTGACCATAGAGGATATTCATGTTTTAGCTGATGAAACTTTAGAAAATGATAGTCTGAAAATTAGTTCAGATGGAATAGTAGTAGACATGATAGAGCATAGTGAAAATGTAGAAGAATTCCCTCTTCCAAGCAAGGAGAAATCTAGGGAAAAATTAGTCTCAAATGATGTATGGATACTATAATTTGATGGTAGCTATTCCTCTACCTATTTAGGAGTTGGGATTGTATTGATATCTCCTCAAGTAGATATTTTTCCTTCATCATACAAGTTGAAATTTGGCAATACTAATAATACTACTAAATATGAATCTCTTTTACTTGGATTAAAGGTTGCTAAAGACAGGGGTGTCAAGCTCCTTCATGCTAAAGGAGACACTGAAATAGTGGTTTTTCAGGTGAAAAACTTGTACCAAATCAAAAATGAGAGATTGCATCACTACCACAATCTAGTTTGGGACCAAATTAAAAACTTTGATGCTTTCAACATCTTTGCAATTCCCAGGGAATTCAATGATAGAGCTGATGCTTTGGTTATTTCAATAATTATTCTAGTTCCTCACCTTAATTTTAAGGGAGACAAGTACACTATAGAATTGGTATTTTAACTAAGTGTACCTAATAATGCCAATCATTGGCTAGTGTTTACCATGACAATCAAATCATCGCCTTCCTGGAGCAAAAAGATAGCTTTGAATGACTGCACTTTGAAGGCAATGAGCCTCAAAAGCTTGAACCAGTCCATGAATCAAGTTCAGATGTAGGTGAAGAATTCCTACAACTCAAATAGAATAAAATTCCCAAAGGCTTGGTTTCCCTTGAGAAGCTATTTGACAAACATGATAGATTCATATAACAACAACAAATGGATTCAAGCTCCTCCTAGAATTTTGATCAGATAAATTTGGGTACCAAGGAAGATCCCAAAATGGTGAACATTGGGAAGTGATACACTCCTGAGGAGAGATTCAAGTTCACTTCTCTACTTAGCCAGTATATGGATGTCCTAGCATACTATTATGAGGATCTGAAGTCACTCAAGCTTGAAAAAATCCACCGTGACATTCCTCTCAAAAGTGATTTAGTGCCTTATAAGCAAAAATCCAAATAGTACAATCTAAAGATATCAGGTAATATTCTATTTGAGATACATAAAATGCTAAATTCTAAGATAATCTTCCCAATCCATCATTCCACATGGATTGCCAACACAGTCCCCATGAGGAAGAAAAATGGCAAAATTCACCTTTGTGTGGATTTCAATAATTTTAATCAGTCATCCTTAAAGGATAACTATCCTCTACCCATCATGGATCAAGTGCTTTAGACAATGACCAGGTTAGAGATGTTATCAATGTTACACAGTTTCTCAAGATACAATCAAGTTGAAGTGGGTGAAGCAGACTAGCACAAGACCAGCTTCACCATACCTTGGGGTACCTTTGCATATCAAAGAATGCCATTTGGCCTGATAAACATTGGCACCAATTTATAGAGAGTAATGGACCTTGATTTCAAAGATGAAATTGGTAAGTTCATTATAGTATATTTTGATGACTTGACCATATTTTCTAAGCATCACCTTGAGCATGTGCGCCATTTACAAGTGATGGAATGCTGCCACCAAAATGGCATTTCTTTGAACCCCAAGAAGTATATTTTTGGGGTAACTAAAGGGAAGATTCACAGACACATTATATCTTGAGAAGGCATAAAGATTGACTTAAAAATAATCAAGTCCATCTAGGAGCTTACTCTGCCCATGAGTAAGACAATAGTTCACTCTTTCTTCAAAAAAGTGAATTTTTACGAAGGTTCACCTCTAATTTCACTAAGAAGACACATCATATTGTGAATATGATGAAAGGGAAGGCCACCTTCAACTAGACCAAAGAAGGAAAATTAGCATTTTGAGACATAAAGATAACCATTGTGCATGCCCCAATTCTAGTTTGTCTAGATTATACCAAGAATTTCATCATGTATAGTTATGCTTTTGAACACACACTTTTTGCCATTCTGGTTTAGAAAAATGAAGAAGGTGTGGAATATCCCATATCCTTCATGATTTTTCCCCTCAAAGCTCATGAGATAAAGTATTCAAACATGGAGAAACATGCTTATGCGGTGGTTAAGGCAGTGAAGCATTTTCACTTTTACATTTTGAATTCTCGTGTTACTACCCTAGTTCTTAATACCATGGTTAAATCCATATTAACTTAGTAGGAGTTTGGAACCAAAAGAGGGAATTGGATTTCTAAAATCCAAGAGTTTGATCTAGTCATCAAACCAATGAAGCTAGTGTAGGGAAAGGGCCTTTGTCAATTGATTGCTGACAATAGACCTGAAGAAGCTGGGCATGAAGAAAAAGAAGAAGGGATGCTAACAGTCCTCTTTGTCTCCACCATTAATGAGTGGTATTCAAGTATTACTCATTTCCTTACTTATGGTGAGTGTCCTACTCACTTATCTCATAAAGAAAGGAGGACTATCAAATTGAAAGATGTTAATTTTGTCCTCTAGGACAACGACCTATACAAGAGGATCCTTGATGGAGTGTTCTTTTGCTGCATGGATAAAGAGAAGTAGAACCAAATTTTGAGGTCCTTTCACAATCTATCCTATGGAGGACATTTTTCTACTCCTGTAACTACCCACAAAATTCTTAGAGCCAGGTATTATTGGCCTACTTTATTTTAGGATGCATACAAATGGGTACAAAAATCTGAATTATGCCAATAGTTTTTTGGAAGATCCAAGTTAGCTGCTCTGCCTCTCAAGCCAGTGGTGATAGAAGAGCCATTTCAATAATGGGGCATCAATTTCATTGGTGTTGTAAACCCATCTTCAAGTTTTATAAATGATTATGTTCTCATAGTGATAGATTACTTCACAAAATGAGTGGAAGCAATTCCAACCAAGCATGCTACTTCAGAAGTAATATGCAATTTCCTCAAAGAGAACATCATTTCTAGGTTTGGGGTCCTAACCAAGATTATGACAGACAATTTTTTCTATTTCTATTCTCATGAGATCACTTAGTTTTGTTTTTACTATGGGATTACCCTCTCCCACTCCTCTGATTATTTCCTACAAGGGAATGGCCAAGCTGGATCAAGTAAAAAGAACCTAGTGACCATCATCAGGAAGTTGGTAGATGACAACCAATGAACATGAAATAAAGCATTGGTTGATGCTCTATGGGTAGATATAACTATGCCTAAGAGGGTGATAGGTATGTCACCTTTCCAAATTCTTTATGCTCTCAACACAGAGATATAGATCACCCTAGAATCGCCAGCACTCAAATTGGCAAATGTGGTTGAAGATCAGTCATATGAAAGCTCCATATGAAAAAAGGATCATGTGTTTGACTAAGTTGGATGAGCAGTGAACTATGGTGATTGACTAAATTATTGTGCATCAAAGTCTAGTGAAGAAGCTCTTTGACTAGAAAGTAAAAACCTAGGATTTCCAAATTGGAGATCAAGTCTTGTTATGGAACAAGAGAAGAGAACCAAAGGGTATGCATGGGAAGTTTGATTCCCTATGGAGAGGCCCATTCACTATCTATGAGATCAATGATGAAAACAATTTCCTATTGAAGTATCAAGATGGCACGCTCTTTTCTTTACCTCATAATGGGTAGCATCTAAAGCACTTTAACTCCTTAAGTATCAAATAAGATCTTCTGTACATATGTATATTTGTATACTCTTTAGTTCTATTTTGTGCTTTCCCTTTTTATTTTCATTTTTGGCACCTTGCATTCTTGTTGGTTAGCACAACTCCATAGCCCAATGGAACACTTAAAGGAACTAGAGATTCTAGTCTCTACTCCCCTTAGTTATTCCAAAATTTCAACTGAAGGAAGTTCCCCAACTGGAGCCAATTGTTGTCCCCAAAGTTTGTCACCCATTTTTTGGACAACAAATGAAATATTTTTGGTCTTACAAGCCAAAACCCCTCTCTTCTCTTATAAATTTTTTTATGAGCCTTCAAATTCTCTATTTTTCAAACTTTTTCAGCTAAGGGACCCTGCAAATGATTTCTATGGACTCCACAAGTAGAATTCTATGGTATTCATAGGCTTAAATCTACGGACTCTATAGGATGATTTCTATGGACTCATAACTATAGACTTTGAGATAGGTTTCTACAGACTCCACAAACTAGTTTTTATGGACTCTATAGACTTGAATTTATGGACTCTATAGATATGTTTCTACAGACTCAACATGCTTAAAATTAATAGGTTCAATAGGTTCAGTGGCTTTAGTAGGTAAATTATCTCAAAGGAGCAATTTTCTAGGACTTAGGCATTTTTAGGATTGGTTCAATGCCTTGGTTCCACCAAAAATGGTTCATCAGCAAGTTTCAAAGAGTCAAGTACTTTGTCAAAGTTCATCAAATTCAACTGCTTCATGGTTCCACAACTTCAAACACCTAGTGAAAAACAAAGGCTTGAACCATTGAACTGTTAAACTGTTGAACATTGAACAATTTTGGTTCAACGGTTCAATGGGTTCAATGACCAAATGGTTCAACAAGTTTCATTAAAGAGATCAAAAAGACTTAGCCAAATAAAGAGAATGAACCGATTAAACCATTAAACCATTAAACCAAAGACGGTTCAATCAGCAGGTTCAAGGGGATACCCCAAAGCCAAAGGAGCAAGCACCCTTATGGAGGGAAGTGAACCAAGGCCAAGTGCCCTTGCGGAGGGTAGTGACCAAAAGCAGACAAAGTTGGAATTCCTTATAAAAAATGACTAAGGCCAGAAGAGAAGAATCCTTCAGACTTTTTCTTGAGGAAATGACTAAGTGAAGGAACCATTGGAATTCCTCCAAGAAGATTTTCATCTAATAAAAAGAGATAAGGCTTTTTGGGCTTTTCCTTCAGACAAATTGTCTAAAGGAATTCATTTAGACTTTTTATCTAAAGGAGATCAAGGATAAAGCCCATGGAAGAAATAAAAGATTGCCAAAGGAAGTAAAGCCCGAAGGCCACCTGAAATATCCTGAAGGGTAGGTACCCTTGCAGGGGGCACTTGCCACTAAAAAAGGGACCATTTGAAAATCTTGAAGGGACACCTTCCCTTTGAGGTGTTCCAAATGCTTGATAAAGATGTAGAAATAAGTTCCTCTTAGAGTCCTACGGAGGGCACCAAGTGGCAACTGTAGAAGGTTTTAATGTGTTTTTCTAAATGTAGTAGAAGTCACCACATGTCTCTTGTAAATCTCAGTGGAAGCTACCAAGGTATCAACATTTGCATTTTCTTCCTTTTCTTTAGTTATTGAGTAAGGATTGTGGTCGGCCCCAAGTGAGTTACTAAAAGTAAGCAGAGTGCACCAAGTGTCATCATCCGTGTGAATCCAAATGAGTCCCAAATATTTCTATAGTGTTTCTAAATCTCAGTAGAAGCCACCATGTGTCATATTATGTAAGACTCTCAAAAGGTATCTAAATCTTCTATAAGTTAAGTTGGTGTTGTCAAGTGTCCTTGCCTATTTCTCAGTGGAAAGTGCCACCTGTCCCCATTCCCATTTTGAATTTGATTGGGCAAGAAGTGTTATGGGTCCCATTTTCTGCAAGCTGATAAAGTTTCAAAGTAGCAAACTATGATAGATGTCAAAGACAGAGCACTCCTAATATAAAGCCAAAGGAATTGCCAAAGAAGATGATGGGCCCAAAGATGTCAAAGTTGAGCATCACAAATTAACCTTTGGCTTTCAAATGATGATGGACTTGAAGACATCAAATTTGTGGCTATAAAGTATCCATTGATCTTCATAGGCTTAAAAACAAACCCGAAGGCATTCAAAGACCTTCAGGCCAAAAGGAAGAACTGCCAAGAGGAGGAAAAAAAGAACCAGAAAGGGGAAAAGATAGCCCGAGGGCTCAAATCATAGCAAAAAGAGGGAAAGGCCAAAATATCTATGTAGTATTTATTCTAGTAGGTAAAATAGTCCACAAAGTAGATTTTTGAGCCCTTAAACATTGAAGACATGGCCTATTTGTCTCCCTTAGAGTAAAGACAAAATGGAAAGCTATGCATACATCAGAGGGGATAAACCAGATGATCCAGACCCAAGAGAAGACATTTGAGATGAAATAACATGCCATAGTTAAGGTAGCCGCCCTATTCTAGCATGGCCCCCTGACAGAACTAAAAATGCATTGAAGGCATTGAATGCACATCATGGACCATTCCATGAAACGAAGTACCAAGTCTTTCTTGGCTACTATATATTGTAATCTCCTTTATTGTTTTAGGGGGAACTTTTTAATAAAAGAAGTAAAACTCTGCCAAAATTGAGAGGCCATTACTGAGACTTTGAGCTTAGATTATTAATCATTTTTCTTTGTTTGAATGAGAAAACAAGTTACTTTTAGACTTTGTGCTATCATAGCTTGTATCATTTAAGAGACTATTCTTATGTCTATCTTCTGAATGCGTTCTTGTCCATTTAATGAAATAAGTAGAGCTATTGGAGATAATCAGGAAGATGTCCTGAAGCCAATTGTGGGAAGACTTTGTGCTATCTGCAATTTCCTTTAGTGTGTTTGTCTTTTTTTTTGTTTTCTATGTAAAAGACCTTAGGATGAATTTGTGCCCTCATTATATTTCATATTTCACCTTTGGAAGTTGAGCTGGAGACTTTGTGCTACATCTCAGTCTGCTAGCTACTGCACCCCTGTTACTAGTTACTTATCACTACTTGAAAGAACTCTTATTATTTCCTATAAGACCACTTTTGAAAGAAGAAAAGTGCCTTTAGTGTCTTCACTAGGATTTCTCCATTGTTTGTGAGCATCATCTCTAAAAAAGAGAGAGATGGATGGTGATACCCTACCCCTGAGTGTTATTTTCTACATATATCTATAGTATATAGCATCTTCATACTTATAGGGAACCTCCCCTTGATGAGAGGAGAGATTTTTCCCCTTTTGATGTGGTAAACCTACACATTTGACTAACCAATCTTCATTATTGTGGTTGATCAGACCTATTTTGCTCATCAGTATGCTGGTAACAAAATATTCAGTCAATAGTACCTTTGATCACCTTCAAGGGGTTAAACTTACAAATAAGGTATGGATCTAATACCAATTTTTAGAGGTACATTCACTAAGGGTGGGGGGGTGAATCAATGATGTAAGAAAATAAACTTCAATTCCAATCCTTCAAACTCTTAACCATTCAACATAAGCATTCATGAAGCATATAAACCATTTGTTGTAATAAACAAAGAAAAACATGCAAGATCAAAGCACATAACACATGAATTATGTGAAAAGACCTCATGGGTGATAAAATCCAATATTAAGCCTATAAATTCATGGAATAAAATTCTATAAGAGTTCACAAATAAGATACATTAGTTAATCACCCACTTCACAAGGAGAACCAACCCCTTAGCATGGACAAGCACCCACTTGTCCTAGATGTTGACCACCTACATAACACCTTCTGATTTTAACACCTCTATAAATTTGATTGCCATTCATTTTGATGGATGAATATTTAATAACAACTCTCTTCAACCCTTCACACTTTCTCAAGCCTTCACACACAAGCAATGCATCCAAAATAACCTTTTGGATCACTCTACACCTTTTCACTCATCCTCAATCATCAACCCTACAAAACATTATTACAACATCAAAAACATGACCAACAGGTCACACACATATCCCTCATATCGATCTACTCTTTAATCCATCCACCAAGATTACTCACACTTCACTTTTCTTCACACATTCACACTATAAACCTTCATATTTGATTTTGATCTTTATAAATTATACATAATCATCACCTTCTTGGTCATCCAAAGACATTATTTAACCCTTAAGGATTTTATACCACTTAGGAAAAAGATAAAAACCACCTTCATAGGTTAAACATAGATTTGATAGATCACCCTTAAGAAACAACACCTTTCAATTAGGCCTAAGTATCCCTTTTAGGTCCATGGAGACCTATTCATCCTTTTAACACTTCATCGATAAAAAATAGAAATACAATACCAATTAAAAGCACATAGGTCGATGACACATGAACCCTAATACATCCTAAAGTGATTAAATTATCACCACACACCTATTAATATTCAAATCCTATCAATCATTTTCCTTGTTCATGAAAACATCATGAATGAACAAATAATCAACTTCCAATCATACTGAATATGGATTGGTCAAACCTCCAAAATCCATATAAATGATCCTCAAGGAGTATAAAACATTATCCAATATATAATTCACTATTAAAAATATAAACACCATTAATAAAATATAAAAAATCCTTCTCAAGTTACTTGCATTATAAAGTCAAACCCTCAATCAAATTTGAACAACAAACAATGCAATTATATGACTAGTCATACTTCCAAATCAATTTTCCTAGATTTCCATTGAAGTTATATACCACTTTTAATTTTATTCCATCATAAAAAATATAGATCATAAAAATTTATAGGAAAAACATTTTAGACTAATTTTCCTTTATAAATTTAAATATTTCAATTCCAACGGTCACTAAAAAATGCAAAATTGATTATGGAAAATGATGAAATCAGCCTAGGTGAGCAACTTTTCACTATCATAAATTTTGATAGACATCATGTAAGGTATAGAATTTGAAACACATATTCTATGAATACTATTTAATGGACCCATATGACCACTTTGTTCTGAGACCACGTGTATGAATGTTGATGTCATCAATCTATTTATTCAATAAACTTTGCCAAGATGATTAGGATAACCTAAACCTTCACAAGACTACTCAGATGGATTCATTTTACTTCCAAAGTATACAAACCACTCATTACACCTCATATTACCCCTCAATCATGGTCAACACATCATAAACATCTATCATCTTTCCTAAATAGGTAAATACTGCAAGTCCCATGCATGATCACTAAGGCACACTTTGTCATTGACTTATTAGCATACTTAACACCTCATGAACACTCTTGGCCACCTTTTATAATAATTTAAAATACCTCAAAACTATACACATATATTCATCCCCATAGGGGCATGCATTTTATTACCTATATTTGAGCATAATTGATCTTATCTCACATTTTTGGAGCCATATTACTTATGTGACTTGCATTACTACACTAGTGGGCACCCATCCCTTCCACACTATTTTCATCATGGAAAATTATTATTTTCATACTTATTATATACATGATTATGTCTTAAACATTGATGTTTATGAAATATAAATTTCCAATAGGTTAAATATACCTATATGATCTTTATGAGTTATCCATTTGACATGTCATGCATAGACAAGGACATCCTCACCATCATTATATTTACCTCACCTATGAGTTTAATTAATCATATCTATACCTATATTTTCCTATGAGGGCATGATACCCACATATGTCTCTTTATGAACCTTACATTGACATATACTTTCCAATAATACCCTTATGTCTAGTGTGTTCACATTGATTCTTCATACACATTTGATATTATCTTACATATACACATACACTTGGTTAATATTAACATATGAAAAATATATGGTTATATCTTATTGACTTGGGAATTTATCATCCTAATTATAGAATGCATCCACCTTTGAGCCTTACTGTGTGATTATCTATAATTCATGATTCTCACATGGACCTTCATCCATATCTCCTACTATATATACTATAGAACATGTTGTTATCCTCTCTATAACAACATACTCAGTGAAGATGAATCACATATATTAAGACATACATGAAGAAACCTTTATATGAAACTTATACTTGATAGATTTTTATATTAGGAGTTGAAAATTATATGACATTATTTAGCTTGATGAGACACAACACTTGGGGCATGACTAGCTATTTGTATTTAACATATTATGGGGATTTGCATGTAATATTTTATGATAGTTACATGTGTTTTATGAAAAGTTTAAAAATGGTATCATATATTTATAATATTATTACACATGGTGCTTGTAACTCTATTTCATTTTATATGAGTGATTTTAAATACATGTTATTAAATATCTCACCTCAAAAGAGAGGAATTTATTAGAGTAGTTTTAGAGTAATTTCCTCCTAAGTGAAAGGCATGAGAGATTTTTAAAAGCCTTTTCATTATGTAAGTTAGTGAGTTCCCCTTGGAGAAAAATATTATGTACTTCCTTGATCAAAAATCAAAAGGAGGGTTCAAAAAACTCCTTGAGAAGTGGTAGTTATGTCTAACACTTTTCAAAAATATTTTCAGTTAGAATAATAAGTATATGAATTTTTTTTCACATTATGGGAGTATTTAATTTTTTATAGAGTATTTGTATTCATTCCTATAATATTTAAATTTTCATAATTTTAAGTACAAATTCAAAATTCAAAATTAACATCGACAATTAACCATTGGTTGTAGGTATTCTAAAATTTGTAAAGTGGGAAAAAGTGTGGATGGACACATGACGTTAAAACTTCCTCTCCTTATGTTAAGTGAAGGTACAAACTTAAATTATGTATCATTTTACTTTGATGTACACATGCAAAACTCATATACACACATCAAAGTCAATCCATTATGTAGATACTCAAATTTGGTACAAGCCTTAGTATTGTAATGTTTTAGTGTTATTTCATACATATGGACTAGTGGTCAGGATTATTCTCTTATTAGTGATTTTTCTTATTTTTCTTCCTCTCTTTTTTTATCTAATAATTTGGTCTAAGCATAACACACATTAATAATTTGTTAAAAATTATTCATCATAATGATCCATATATATTGATAATAGCTATCCTATAAATAGGGAGTCAAATCTTATCAGTTAAAACTACTATAATTTTGAAAATCTCTGCAATATACTTTTATATATCCTCATTAAATCTTATCTATTCAGTGAGTCATGTAGACACAATCTCTAATAAAAAATTGAAACTATAAAAAAAACATACTCACATATATTAATAATATAAATACTAACACTAGAATATCAAACATTCATGTCTCTCTTATTTTTCTATCTCTAATCTTCTCTATTTTATTTTGTTCTTGGATGCCTCCCATCTTCTTATGTTATTAATCTACTATTGTCTATATTATACTCAACACACCCCCACTCTCAAATTTTTTGAATAAGGACCAATTATAATATGAAATGCCTAATTATGAGTTGAAAGTCCTTTTCATTAGCATTTATATGGATACTTAGCTAAATTTAAGACTTTAAAGCTCTAATTTCTCACATTAATAAATTTTGATTGAGTATGGTATTCCATATAAATGTAATTAAAGTTTTTTTCCTCATTACTCAAGTTTTTATTATGGGTTTTATTTAGATAAAACTATTGATGGTTTTTAGAAGTTTTCTGTGTATAAATGTTTTCCAAAATAATTCAATAATTATAAATTAAGAATCCTAAGATTCAGACTTTACATATTTTGCACTTCACAAGTTGTGCATCTCATGGAAATTTGGGTCTTCAAAACTTTTAGTTCTTAGAACTTTTACACTTCATAAATTTTGTTGTTGTGACTTTTATTTTTCATGAGTTTGGTCATTGGAACTTTTATAAATTCATGACTATTTCTAAGTCTTCAAAATTATTATACTTTGGGATTTGTAATATTTCATTACTTTTATTTGTTACAAGTTTTGTACACCATAATTTTTCACTATTCATGACTTCCAAGTCTTTAAAATTTTTGTTAGTTGGAATTTTTGCTTCATCACAACTTTTTTTCATTGCAATATTTATTATTTGAAAAAACTTTATATCATAAATTTCCTCTATCATAATATTTATTCTTCATGAGTTTTATCTTCATGTTTTATGCATCTGAGGCATCGTGAGATTTGGCTAGTTCAATTTTGAAAAGCTTTTTGACACATGAATTCTGAGAGCACAACATGTAGCATAGTTGTTTTTTTCAAAACTTAGTGATAAAGGGACATGTATTTGGGGATAAAAGTGTGGCATTCCTTCTAATGTATATAAATTCTATGTGGTATACCCACCAAAGTAAGTTACAAATTTTGAATTAAATAAGTGAAATAGGCTTGGATCCATTAGACATAAATGGTGCATGAATTGGAATTAAAGTACATATAATTGAATCTATATGATCAAAATCTAAAGAGATATTATGTCTATTACTTACTAAATATCTTTAAAAAATTGAATTCCATAGAGAACTTAAATCCCTAACTATCTACGTTTACTTGTGAACTAATCATAGTGAGAAATCAAAAAATTGAGTTACCTAGAGAACTAGGATGGTAAACCATATAAGATGTCTTCCTCATCCAAGGTATTTAGATGAGTTTTTCCACCATTGAAGTTCTCTATCAAGGATTCTATGGAGTAAACAAAAATTGTCTTTGATGTAACAATGTTCAATGGTGAATTTTCCAATTACAGATCTCTATAAAAAGCAACAAAAAATGTGGATGACCATTCATGTGAATAAACTTTAACAGTTAAGAAAAAATAAATGGTAGATGAATTTTTGCCATTGAAACATCAACAACTACATTCTATAGTATTTAAATCCAAAGTGATTCCCTGTATCAACCTACTTCAAGACCTATTCTTCATAGGGAAGGTGTCTAACAAATTTTTACTCCACATGAAACATAAAGGATTTATCACTTGTATCTCTAGAGATGGTTTCTATATATACCTAAGGCTCCATATTATAGACACCATGTCTGATGGGCATAGAGTTAAATTATGGAATAAGTTTAGCACATTAAAAAATGCACTCAAGAAATAGATTACTCCAAGGGAAATAGTCAATCTCAAGGAAAAATAACCCATTCCCATCACCAAATTTAGGATGGGAATATATATTAGAAAGGTCTTATTGAATATATTATATTATTCTACTAACATCCACTTCTTTTGATTGGAATGGGTGTCATTCTTGGATTTATTTACGACTCTAGAGTTAAATTTTACCCTAGGAGAGATAATTAGTGCCAAGATCTAGGATAAAATGGTTGAGAAGGATAAAATACCAATGGGAAACCATTTCTTCATGATGTATTACGTATTAGATGTGGTCATGGACACTATATATATTCATAATGAATTGCTCTGGATCTCATCCCTAGATTATATCAAGAATAGGGTATGTGACTTGTTTTATTTCCTACACATCTATTTATATATAAATAACATTATCAAGATGGCTAATAATGTTTATCCTCAAGTCTAGAATGCAATTCAAGAGGAGCCTTTGGTTTGAGTATCAAAAAACATTAATAAAACCTTATTTCCAAGGGGGAATTATTGGATGCACCTAGACTACATAGTAATCATGGTGATAAGAACCAAGGTCTCACCTTTATGTCTCCCCAAGTTTATCCCTAATAAATTAGCTTAGCAGGAAATAACTTACCAGCTATGGAGGAGTATTGATGGAGATATAAAGAAGAAACACAAGATCCTATTTCATGGGTCTTATTTTATGATTGGTTTAATGTGTTATACAAATAGGAGACACTTTGGTGAAGTTGTAAAGATTAGATAATTATACTCATTGGTGTCCTTGTAATATAGGGATTAGGATCCCCAAGGCATTCTTTAAAAACATATCATAAACTTGGGTATCCCTTACCAATATGATCCATATGAGCATGATTTTATTTAATTAAATGTAAAGGATGATATCAAGGTCCTAGATAAGGCACATGTGGCAATGAATGATAGAGGATGTCTTAAAGGAAATACAAAAGGAACCTCCCCTTACACTTGTAGAGGCACACAACAGACTTCCACCACTAGGTGGATGGGATTTTATAAATTATTGGTCACTTCTCAATAGAATTTGGACAAATGGGAGCCATCCCAACCACCACCACCCATTGTGATTATGTATGTTAAGAAAGAGTAGGATATGGAGGAAGCCCCTATTGTTACCATTTATTTGGGAGGAAAAGGGCAACCAATCAGCATAAACTCTTCTAACTTTGAGGATCCAAGCCATCATATTATAATTTTAAATCATGTTTGCATAACTATGGATGTTTCACCTTATACCACTTAGTAGACTCCTCCCTGGGGTGAAAAACACTTTGTTACAAAATTAAACTAAGAGATCCTAAGGATCCTCTTCAATTAGTGGAATTTCCTACGAGTTCAACTATTAGGGCATCATCACAAGATAAGGTTATGGACCAAGGAGAGGAAATAATGTAAGAAGGATAATCTCCTTTGATTGATCACCCTAAAGATTAATATGTGGATGAAGAATTGGAAAGGGATAAGGTCCTAAGTCTTAAGGTAATCAAAGGAAAAGCACCCATGGAGTCTAATAGTTCAAGTGAGGTCATTAATACTATGGCTAGTACTACTTCACTTCCTATTGGTCATATTATTTATTTTGTTATTATGTATACTTTAGTCCCTATTGTTCCCATTGTTCCTATTGTTTCTTCAATTCCCATTATTTTTATAGCCCTTATTATTTCTTCAATTCCCATTATCTCTAATTTTCATATTGCTACTTCAGTCCCTATTATTTCTAATACTAAAAAGGTCAAATTTAAGAAAACCATGGGATCTCTTGATAGTGCTCAATTTCATGTTTCCTCTACTCAATTGGGATTGAAAATGACTTTGCCTAATAGTACTCAGGTCACTTCTATTATTTCCTCTATAAGAACTATTAGAAAGATAAATTTCTATTGTGCCTTTGTTTGGTAATGTGGACTATCATAAAATCATCTTTACATACTTCCTAGACCCATTAAAAGTAGATACATTTATGCAATATTAAAGGTACATTTTGATAAAGACCACTACTAAAGAAAATCATCTAGTTTATCCTGCATAATTGTTGATTCCATAGTGGGCTATGGACTTGAAAGCCCAAACTACACAAACACCCAATTTAATAAATGAATAAGAACTATATATATGGTCAAGAAGATATAAATAAAAGATGAATATGGTAGGGGTTTAATTTTAGAGGAAAGGCAAGATGTTTTCTCTCTATCCAAAATAAAGAATAAGAGACTTGGAGAGCCTTCCTACCACAAATATTTTACAGCCTATTTCTCAGCTCATACAAAGGCTTTTCTCAAATTACATGTAAGCAATAAGCAAGGTAGACAAGAGTTATACCAAGATTTGGATCAGGTCTAAGAATAATAACAAATTATACATGTTCTTAGAAAAATTGAGGATGATGTCTAGAATGCAACCCTTAGGCTATAAAAGGTTGTGGACACCATCAATTCAATGAGAGTGGAGTTGTCTCCCCATATTGTTAGAACATCTAAATTATTGAATTACTTAAAAGGAATTCAAGAATAAATTGAATTTATTTGTACTCTACATAACAAATAAGGCTTTTAGCCACCTATATCTGATGACACCACTTAAAGTGGTCAGTGTTCTCAATTTGGTGGTCATCAAGATGTAGAAAACATGAAATTAAGTATCAAGTGTGCAAGCCTTGATCTAAAACATAGTTGATCATGTAAAGTAGGTTCTAAATTTTTTAGGAGAGTTGAAGCTATCTTAGGCTAGGGAGCCTTATAGGAAATTAATGGATAGGGCCATTTTTTATGAATTACTCTAGTAAGCATCTGCTAATTTTAAGCAAGGTCCTCAAGGGTGTACATTAGAGTGAATTGAAAAGGAATTGGTATTTGATAGGAAGAAAGTAAATAAAGTGGAAATAATTTGAGTGAAGTTTAGGGCCATAGATTCTAAGCATGAATTCCTATTGGTGAAAGTGACTTGAGTACATAGGCTAACACTTTTGAACTTGGATGTAATAAAACTTCAGCATACTATCAAGTACAAGCATTATCAAGATCTAGAGGCAAATAAATAGGCCATATCTATAGAAATAAACTCAAGTCTATCAAATAGTTCAACTCCTTTGACCACTTCGGTCCCTTTGACTATTTAAGTCCCATGTAAGCCCCAATTTCAAGTAAATCTTAATTTTATTGAGTTAATGTTATATGTATTTTTCATGTAAACTGACAACAATAGTTAGAGTTTATTTTTACTTCATGAATGAATTTAATTGAAGAATTTTTTAACATGCACACATTAAATTATTTTGTAAGAATGAGTTTTATTCTAAGACATAATTTTAGGCAATTTTAATTGTACATGTAGAGTTTACATCCAATTAGAAATCTTATTATAATTATTATCATGTAATTAAATACTTTGCATAGATTTGGAGGATGAGGGAACCCTTACTCAAATATTTTTATACTTGTAATTCTCTCATTTCATATGGGGTTGAGATTTTAATTATTATAGGAAGAAATCTCTAGATTGTCACACAAATTTGTTATGTTTTTCTTCCCCAAATATGTGTGATTAACTATGTTTTACTTTTATTGTTGGTTGATTCAATAATTTTAAGTGTGGAAATGCTACTTAGAATTAATTTTTATTATTGATAGTGTATGTTGATATAATGTGTAATAAATATTGGATGATTGGCAAACATTATTAATTTTATGCAATAGGGTTGACTAATTCTTTTCTCTTAATGTGTAGAAGTGCTTACCATGATATATATTTATAGGAGTGAGAAAAAATTACCTTAGATATATCCTTGACCCAAGTTATAATATTTTTTTATAAGTGTTTGAAAATGATACTCTAAATGAAAGAAATCTTTAGCTAAAGTCTTGGAGTATATTATACCACCTATCCTTAGAATCCCTCATTATGTGTATATGCATGTGAGCAACAACTACCAGTTACAAGCATTAGATTAAGACACTTGTCCATGAATGAGACCATCTTGGAAGTAATCCCTTTTGTGATAATAGAATACTTCGTTTATGATTTACCCTTATCCTTTATATATTTTCTTTTACAAATCTACCCATTTTAGAATAAGTTTTCATCCATCCCTTTCAAATAGGTTTCAATTTATTTTAGGTTTCATTCACCCATACACACCTAGTTAACAAACTACATGTTCATCTAACTATTCCACCCCCCAATTATTTGAGACATACCTCTAAATCATACCCTAGAGTGGAGTTTACCTTCATTGATATCTAAAAACATTAAAGGTTACCTCATTATCTGTGATGTGTATAACAACCATATCAATAGTAAAATTTCCACTAGGAGGGCTATTTCATGTCTCCCTCCCTTGATGATGTCATTGATGAATACATTGTATGAAAATTTTCCCATTCAACTTGTAGGATGTTGCTTATGATTAACACCTCAACCTATAAGAAGGCACAATTACTTCATGGGGTGACTATTAAAGTACTTTTCTTGCTCAATTTGGGCAAGTTACCAATCCAAATCTTGTATATCAAGACTTCAATGATATGAATATGGATACTAATGGACCCATTTGGGATTTCAAGTCATGGTTCCATAAGATGTAAACTTGGGTGAATGGTACATATAAGCCATCCAAAAATTTAGCATTGGAGATGTAAAATAATGCTTTAGATACGATCACTGTAGTTTTTATGTGAAGTATCACTACTATTAACACTTTAGCTTTGGCCTATCAAGAGGCTATTAACATTGAAAAATAACTAAATCCTAAGGTATCAAGAGCTCCCAATGTCAATGATTATTTTATAGATTTAAATTTAGTACCTCATGTGAGTCAAAATGTTCATGCCTACAATCAAAAGTAATTGTATGCATTTTTCCCTTTGACATCTTCAACACCAAGTCAAAATTATGGATTTTATAACAACCAAGTATAGATGAAAAATAATCAGTAGAGTCATCATTCAATCCCAATCAACACAATAACCACTCAAAATTCATATTCTACCAAGATAGAATTAGATTTTATACAAAATATGGTTCAGAAGTTAAGTAATGACATTATGAACATGCAAAATAAGATGGGTAATAATAAAAGACAAAATAATAACCATAATTTTGGGTTTCCAAGATACAATAGGCCTTTCAATAAGCCTATAAATAATATAGAATAACAACAAGATAAAATGCCATTAGAGATTAAGATAATAGAGACAACCTTACCTAGATGGTTCTAGGTTGACAGCATGTCATAACATGTTTTAAATGTGTTGAGTTTTACGTAGTATTCAAAATATTCCAAAGAGAAATGGTGATGTAAGATTTGATGAATAATCAACTAGATTCACCCCATGCTCTCAATTCTTCAATTACAACTATGGTCTTTGAAACTCACAAGTTTAATTTTCCAAGTGAATATGACAATGAACTAGAGGATAATTTAGATGAGGTACATGCTTTCCATTGATTTGAGAGAAGTAATTATAATTTGAGAAACATTAAAAAATTCACCATTTCTATTGATGAGTCCACACTATGACTAATTATAACCATAATATATCATCCTTCACATTCATTAATATGCCATTTAGGTTGAGGATTGCATGTAGTCTTAGGGGCTTATAACTAGTATAAAGTAGAAGATGAATGTTTTTGTATCTTTAAGATTATGTGAGTCTGTGTTAGCATTCTTTATATAATGTTTTAACTATTTGTAGGTTTAGTCCTCCATTTTTGATATGTCTTGATATGATCCCATGAAGAAAAGGAAGGGCCTTAGCCACAAACTTATCATTATAGTGAAGATCTTGACTTTTATAGGCATTTTATAGACCTTGATAGATAGCTATGTGTAGACATCATAATACCATTTGTGTTAACATTGTCAATCTTCCTCAAATTGTGCTCAAATGTACAATTTAGGCCAAAATCATGTGAATGTGCTAAATGGTTCAATCCTGTTATATACAAGTGCTAATTTAGGCTAATGTATCCCTATATGGGGGGATGAATTTTATGTGATTCGTAACTTTTCTTAAATAATTTCAAGTCAAAATGATTATTTTGCATTTTAGTGCTCTGGATCACTCTTTTCTTCTAATTTATAAGCATACATCATGTGCTTATGTTATTTTATGTCAAAAACATCCTAAGTGGGATAACAGTCCATACACATCTAACATTACCTTCTAATTCATTTTGATTCAAATTATAACCCAGTAATATGAATTTTTGATCATTTTGATAAATTGTGCATGAATTTCCAAAGAATTTCACCAAAATTGATTAATCTTACTTAGGCAAATGAAACCAAAATATGAGCTTAAGTAAGAATTCCAAGGAGCAAATTGAATATTTCTTCATTGGAAAATTATTTTGAATATCTTCATCACCTAATGACATGACCAATGGGGTGGCATATATAAGCCATAAATGTAACAAATATCAAGTTTATGGGAACCCATGACTCATTAATGCCTCTTCTTCCAAAATAATTATGAGGATATTTATGGATTTATTATACAACATTAGATTAATTCATGGCCACACATCTCAATCTTGAGATGGATGGTCATGATTGATCCTAACCCATTTGAAAAATCTATAAATAGAAGGCCTATCACTTGCATTTTAAAGCTTAAATTGTGTAAACTTATAATTCAAGGTTTTGTCCATAAGTCATTTGTGTAGTTTGATAAATGCTTTATTTGTAATTGATATGAAATCACTAATCTATCTATCAAATGAAGATATCTTATTACAAATAGTTGAGATAACAAGTATTTTTTATCATAATATTTTTTCCTCAAGGTTCACAGGTGACCATTATTGATCAATTTTGACCAATAATGGTTAAGTTTTGATTGACATCAGTTTTGCAATATATAAAATCAGTAAAAAATGACTGACATTAGTTTTTATGTGTCAATAACAAATAACCTAAGAGTAAAAAATCTAATATTTCTTGTTTCATTTCAAAATATGCTTCAAATTTGAATAAGACTCTAGTTTTTCTTGCAATACCTACAAGGAAAAATGTTTATTTTGAGCATAATTAAGTGTTTTTAACATTTCCTTTTTTTAAATATAACTAAGAACCTTCCATTTGGTCTTTAAAAAGAACTAGATGGTTTGATTGAATGTTTTTATGATTTTTTTCCAATTTTTTTATAGACTATGGCCAAGGGGCCAAGAAATTCACTTCACATTTCAATTTGGTGTTATGAAACTTAACTTTCACTTAAATTTTCAAATTTGTTGAAGTTGTTTTATGTAATTCATCTATCACTTGATTATTAGATTGTTTGAGAAAAAATAATTGGATGTGTATGCTCTCCCCCCATCCCCTATAGGTAATTCAAGTGATCAAAAGTACCTTTTCATTAAAATTGTGCATTTTTCCAAGGCATAAAAATAAAGTTGTTTAGGCTCTCTCCAAAACCCATACGGTTTGGGTGATCTAAAAATAACCCTAAATCCACTTTACTTAGATTTTATTTCATATAATTTGGCTTATGAAGGGGATGTCATTACCTCTCATGGGTTATATAGGGAAGCATTGAACTAGGGATTCATCTCATGGTAGTGTTTTAACCCCATTCAATGGTGGGGTATATAAATTAAGGTACACATATTATGAGAGCCAGGGGTTAAGTGTATAACCTATCCTTTCATAATGAAATCTTGAGTTAGTTATGTTCAACTAGGGGATTCCACTAAGCATTCCATGGATGAAATCTTCATGTAATGGAATAGACACTTGCATGATAAGTTGATTGGTATGAACTTAATTAGTGTGTTGAATATCTTATTTTAACCACACTTGGGACCATCTAGATGGTCATAAATTATAAGTATTAGAAAGCTCTACTTGATGCAAAGTATTATTGATGTAGGGTGTGTCCAAAGGTCTATGTCACTGTATTGTCTCTTGGGAGAAGGGGGTGTAAAATACCCAACCAATTAATTCACTTTTTTTAATTTTATGAACACTTAATTTCCTCCCAAGTTCACGTATATAAATGGATTTCAATAATATAAAGCAAAACTTGTTAGTTTAGGGCTTAGGAGGATTACTTAGATGCATTTTTCTTTTGGTCTTAGCCTAATTTTTCTTAATTTAAGTCAAACCTTTATTTTAAACACGCATCATAACTAAATACATTGTTTACCAATTTCTTAAATAATGAGGCATTACGGTGGTCAAATCCAAATCAATCTTTGCCTTGTTCAAATTTGTCATATTAAACATTATGTTTTGTCTTGTGTAAATTATGTAGTTATGTTTCCCATTTGATTCTAAACCAATTCCCAAATTATCTTTATGTCCTTCATCGATAGCTCAAATTCAAAATTTCACCTTTCTATGTTATTAGGTTGTGTTAAATTTGATTTAATTTCCTATTTATAGTTGACTTGAGTAGTTTGGGTTCAATTTCCCATTTGGATTAAAGGCTATTTATAAAATTATTATCATCTCATCATTTTGAAATTGGATCATCAAGTATATATATCACATTGTAATTTCAACAATATTTTATAATAACTTCATATTACCATGTGGTGATATTTTGCTACCTATTTGGTTTTAGTTTTATACTTTGGAATTATTTCATGTTTCCACATCTTGAGTTTCTTATTTTACTTTATTACCTTCCTAATGCAAAGGTATGTGTTCTAGTTTACTAGTAGCAACTTGTCAAAGTTGAACTAGTTTTTATGGTATTGACGTATCTCTTAACTTATGCTTTGTGTACTAGTTTACACTTAGGTATTTGAGTTATCATACCCTCTTCCAATTCATATTATTTAAACTTTAGCCAAGGTTGAGTAATTTCATGATCACATTCTTCTAATTATGTGTGGTACTATGCCACCCTCCTTTTAATATAGTCTCTTTGGTACCTTGTTACCTTGTCTAAAAATGATCAAAACACATACCTTGCTTAAAAAGTTTACAAAAAATTATCCAAATCTTTTAAATTTATAAACAAACCTTTTTTAGACATGACTCAAATGTACACTCATAGTGGGGTCCCTTATAGCCCTATCTATGAGGAGAATCATTATTATTATAGTCATGTAAATTATGTGTCTTTGAGCACATTCCTACAATTGTATGTTCCAAGGAAGATTATGTTGAAGATCAACCCCTAGAGGATAAGGATGAAACCATTCTAAGGTTGATAGAATTTGGTGCTAGGCTACCATCACATTTTCCTATGGAACAATTACATACCTTAGTTATAGAAGTAAAACAATAGTGAGAACAATTTTTCACAAACATTGCACAAATAAACATACCTTATTCTAATAAAGGTAAGGAAATACTTATAGAGTTAAAACCAACTGATCAAGATTTTATTTACAAGATTAAGAAAATAAGTTAGTAATATTCAAATCAACTTATCATAGACTTAATAGATTTTTTTAAAAGCTATGTCAATACATAAGGGTGCTTCTAAGGAATAAGGAAATGTGGTTGAACTAATGAAAAATGTAGTTGAGAATACAAAAATGATATATCAAGATATATCAATAAAATAACCTAAATCCCAAGAGGTTCCAGACACACTCCACTAGACATGGAGCACACATTTTTTAATTATCATAAACCTCTTATTCATTTGTAAAACCAAATACCAAAACATTTAGTACGCATTGAAGAAATCATATAAAACAATTTGGTTAGTTCATCTAAACTAGCACATACTATGGTGAATAGACCAAGAACTCCACAAAATCAACAAAACATGGTTAATTCAAGGCAACTGATTCTTAGGAATTGACCACTTACCTACTTGACTCAAGAAGGGAGACAAAACCAAGTTTAATATTGTAGGGTGTACATCCATACCAAATCCATGCAACAACAAGGGTACATACCACCCCAAAAAAAAAAAAAAGGGCACATACCACCCCAAAAGCAACAACAGGGGCACATTTCATCACAAAAAAATTATGCTCCACCCACAAATGAACCAAACATGTAAGAGTGGAACTCTATGAAAGAGATTATGACACAATTGGAGATGAATAATAGAGTTAAGAAATACAAATTCGATGAGATATGTCTATATCTATTTGTTATACATATTATCTATGTAACCTTTCTATCTCATTTGGAGGTACCTAAGTTTGAAAAATATAAAGGAAAGGTTGACCCTTATGAACACATTTAGTCATTCTTTGTGTTATGCCAAGAGGTTGTTTACAATAGTGTTTATTTGCTTCATTTATTTCCACAAAGTTTAGTGAGACAAACTCTATATTGGATACTTAAGTTACCCAAGGGATCAATTGTGGATTTGAATGACTTATCAGAAAAATTTATCAACCATTTCTTATACAACATTGAGCATGAATTGACAATTATTGACATATGAAAATCCAAACAACATTATGGAGAAAGCTTCACTGCATATCTATAGATGTGGAGAACATTAATGGATCACTTTCAATACAATTTTCTAGACAAAAAATTGGATATTAGAAACCTATCTAACCCCTTCTGTTTATTTTATTAGTATATTAGTTTCTATGGATGCATATGCTTTGTAAGTCATCCTGTGAGTATTTTATTTTATCCCACATTCATGGGAAGTAGTAGTTGATTATATTAGAATTAGTATATAAGTAATTTTTGAGGCCAATAGAGGCATCCACAAATTTATTGTATTGATCTTGCTCAAAGGAGGTTGCTCCCTTGAAGTGGATTATGATAAATATAATCATTTTGATGCTATTGTTAATTATATAAATCTAGTATTCCATGCATCATCATTATTTTTTTGTAGGAGGATCCTCTCATTTGGTATCAGAGCACTTTCCAAGGCCAAATTTTTTTCCTTCAAGAAGTCTTAACTTTGTTTTGCTACATAATCCATTTAAGTAATTTTTTAGAAAGTCTTAACTTTGTTCTATTACATAATTATTTTAAGTAATTATCTATATAATAATATTCTATTTTAGATCAGGGTAAAAAATTGACCACATAATTATGGGAAGTGCTTAGGTGAAATCCCTAAAACTCATTATGAGGAGTACCATAGGAACCCCAAAGTAGCTAGTCAATTGAGAGGACCTGCCAACAAAATGGACAATGGCACCTTCCCGATTGAGTAGTTCCCATCTATGAGGAAAACAAAGAGCTATCATTGAGAGGTAAATTCATGGCCAAAATGTTTTTGGAGAGAAATACTCACTTAGATGACATTGTTGGCTAGAGTGATATATTTAAACCCTTAGGCAACCATTGAAACCTAAGACCCATTTCTATCAGTTTCAAAATATTATTTTGGAGTATAAAAAAAATTGACATATCAGATATTCACATATTATTAGTAGACTTTCCATAGTAATTTCAACATATTACCAACAAAGTATCATAAAAATACCATATCATGTATTTAGTAGAGTATCAATAGTCTTACCATACTAGTTTTAATAGAGTATCATAAAATAACCATATCAGATCTACAAACTTATCATATCAGTTTTAGCGTATTCCTAGTAAACTTGTCTTATAAGACATAGTAACCAGATTAATGTTGTTTTCATTTATTTCCATATCTCTCCATCTATAGCCTCATTGATCCTCAAACTTTATTTGGACACCTAAAATTCCATTCCCCACATTTTCTTCCTTGAGATCCCATATCCCAATTCCACTCCTAATTCCCACAAATCTCAATTTACCCATTTTTTGGGTTTTTCCATAACTACTATTTTTATTCATTTGCCTCAAAAAAATTCCATAGTGTTCATCTCCCTCTTCTACTCCTTTGGCCCTCTTTGATAAATTTTCTAGTTTTTTTATTTTCACTCATAAAATTGTCCTCACCTTCATGAATCATACTCCCACTATGCAAAAAAATTAGTAAAAGTACCTTTACCCATTTCATTTTTTCCCAAATTAGAAAATTACCTTACTAAATGTGTCTTAAATCTTGTTTTCCTACCCATTCCAAAAAAAAATAAAAAAATCTCTTAGTCTAGTCATAGTAGTAACCTAAACAGGAGCAAAAAACATGGAAGATTAAATTACCATAGTCAAGACCCACATCAAATATCTTGATGAAACAATCATCAACTTCAATATTCAACAGACCATCATGAAAAATAGATGACATATAGAGTCCTCTTAAACACCAAGTTTTCTTCTTCTAATAATTTTAATGGGTTGAAGCTTAATTTTCCTCGATTCAATGGTGCAAATTCGACTAGATGGATCTATCAAGAAAAATATTTTATTTTGTATAATATTTTTGATGAAAACAAGGTCCCACTTGCATCCTTTCATTTGGAACATGAATCCATTCAATGGTATTGTTCGTATACCAAGGCTCATGATGATCTTGTATGGACCAATTTTTGTACCCTCATTTTGAAATAGTTTGGCCCTAGTGTTTTTGATAACTTTACTGGATCACTCACTAAAATTCACCAAATAAGTAACATGAGAGAATATAAAACAAAATTTGAAAAACTAGCCAATCACATAAAGGGATTGTCTAATGAATTATCTAAGAGTTGCTTTGGTAGTGGAATGAAGGATGTGATTCATTCAGAGGTCAAAATATTCTTACCCAATAAAATGATGGAAGCCTTAGGGTTTGATAAGTTAGAAGAGGACAAGATCATAGCTTAGTAGTGATTTAGATCTAATTTTTCTCCATTCAAAAATATAACTCCATAATGATCTCAAATAATTCCAACCCCCAGAATCAATCGTATCAAGCATTTGACTAAAGTAAAGATGCAAGACTATAGAGAAAAAGGAATATGTTATAATTATGATGACAAATTAACTCAAGTACATCAATGTGTATAGAAAAATATCTACCTACTTGATGTGGAATCTCTACCTAAAAATAAAGTTTTTGAAGATGCACATGATATAACAAATATTCTAGAAGAAGCTCCATCGATTATGGAACCTACTTCTCAAGAATACCAACTAGAGATCTCTCCCATGCCTTAGTAGGAGTCACCACGCCAGAAACCATGTGGGTTAGGGGTTACTTCAATAATCTCCCTCTCATAATACTCATTGATTCAGGTAGGACCCATAACTTTATTAACCCTCAAATTTCCAAATATGCTGATTGTTTTATCCATCCTTACTCTAAATTTGAAGTCATGCTTACCAATGGGGGCACATTACCTTGAAAAGTGTGGTATCACAATGTGTATATCTCTATTGGATATTATAACTTATGCTCTGACATGTTTTCCTTTCCCTTAGGTGGTTGTGATGTTGTTTTAGGAGCCCAATGGTTATGCACACTTGGACCCATCTTATGGAATTTTTATGAATTTTGGATGCATTTTTTAGACAATGGGAAAAACACTTATTAAAAGGCTTATAACCAGGGTCTCTCAGCATCATAAGTTCACATCATATGGAAAATCATCTTAATAAAAATTCACATGGTGTTATTTCCTAGCTCCATTCCATTCAAATGTAACCATCAATGGTCTCCACTACTCCTAATCTAAAACCCATTTTGTAGAGGTATGCAAGTGTCTTTCCCAAACTAGTGGGATTACCACCTTCATAGCTAGAGGACCATCATATTCATCTCCTTTCTTGAAGCATTCCTCCTAATATCAGATCTTGTCACTACCTATTTTAGTAAAATATTGAGATCAAGATGCTCATTCAAGACTTACTAAAGTAAGGCATTATTCACAATAGTACCAGATCATATTCTTCCCTAATTCTCCTTATTTATAAAAAAGCTGGGTCATGGTCCCTCTGCATTGACTTCTATACACTTAATCACATCATAATCAAGGATAAGTTCCTAATCCTTGTTATTAATGAGCTTCATGGTGCTCATTTTTCTCTAAGTTGGATATCTTCTTTGGATATCACTAGATCTAGCTTCATGAAGATGATATCCCTATGACAATTTTTTGCATGAATGATGGCCATTATGAGTTTTTGGTCATGCCCTTTAGTATCACTAATGCTCCTTTAAGATTCCAAGAATTGATGAATAAAATATTCTATATCTACCTATGAAAAATTATTCTTTTCTTCTTCGATGATATCCTCATCTATAGTAAAACATGATCTAAACATCTCTAAAATTTGGAACTCACACTACAACTTCTCTCTAATCATCATCTCTCTATAAAATAGTCTAAATGTGATTTTGGCCAAGAGAAAGTGGAGTATAATGGGCATATTTTTTCATCCCAAGGGGTTCAAATGGATCCCAAAAAATAGCTACCATGACAATTGGCCTCATCTTCAGACACTTAAGAGCCTCCATGGTTTTTTGTGGCTGACTGGATACTATCATAAGCTTTTTAAGGATTACAGGAAGACTATGGCTATACTGATAACTATGTTGAAAAATGATGCTTTTACATGGACACAAGCTATTAATTATTCATTTGAAGAATTAAAAAAAGCTATGTATACTACCCTTATTCTAGCATTCCAAATTTTTCCAAGACCTTCACTATCGAGAGTGATACTTATGGTAATGGACTTGGTGTTGTTCTCCTCCAAGAAGGACAACCCATTGCATTCACTAGAAAATCCATTTCTAGTAATAATTTAGTATTCTCTACTTATGAAAAGAAAATGATGGCCATTTTTCATGTAGTACAAAAGTGGTGGTGATACCTATTTGAGAATCATTTTTGCAACCAAATTGATCACTAGAGTCTAAAATATTTCTTGGAACAATGTGTATCTATCCCATGAAAATAGAAATGGGTCAACAAACTCATATGTTATGACTACGAGATCACTTACAATAAGGGTAAGGACAATATTATGGTTGATGCTCTATCTCACACATTTTTGGACCAAGCTTCCCTTTCAACTATTTTCATGATTATTCTAAATTGGTTGGATACTGTACAACAAGGGTATTCCAATGACTCTTCATTATCTCAAATCATTCAATAGTTGGCCACTAACCCCTATGTAGTACCACATTATTATTGGCATGGTTCTTCTTTATGATTCAAGGGTCATTTGGTGCTTCCCTAGAGCACAAATGTTTATTAATTTATATTATATGAAATCCATGCTTCCCCATTCACAAGGAACTCAAGGTTTCTCAAAACTTATGAGTGGGCATGCTACAAATTCTTTTAAAAGGGAATCAAAAAGATAATTCAATAGATGGTGGTTGAATGTGATACTTGTCAATACAACAAGGGTGAAACAACACTCATTCCTAGGTTGCTCTAACCCTTTCCCATCCCTACCAGGATTTGGATAGATATGTATATGGATTTCATTAAGGGGATTCCTAAATCTAGAGGGAAAATAGTGATCTGGATTGTGGTTGATTTCCTCTCCAAATATAGTCATTTTTGTGCCCTCAACCATCCTTATACATCTTCCATAGTCACATAATTTTTCTTGGACTAGATTTTATATCTTCATGGAATTCCTTCTTCCATTGTCTCAGATCATGTTGCAACCTTCACCAACTATTTTTGGATAGAAATATTTTGATGCACCAGCACCCAAATGAATATGATTTTTTGGTATCACCCACAAATGGATGGCCATGCTAAAATTGTTAACAAATGCTTGAAAACTTTCCTTCATTACGCCATCTCAAAAAAATAATACCAATGGGTAAAGTGGCTTCCTCTCATCAAATGGCGGTATAATACCTCCTACCATGCTTCAACTAAAATGACTCCATATGAAGTAATATATGGTCAATCATCACTAATGCTCTTTCTATACACCCCAATTATTTCACTAATTTAAGCAGTCGTCATGTTTCTCCAAACCTGAGATCAGGTCCTCATCACCCTAATGGATACTATTCATATGGCATAAAATATAATGAAACAATAGGATGAATACCATTTTGAGTGCACCTTTCAAGTAGGTGATATGGTTTTTATTCACCTTTAAACATACAAGAAATATTCCATAAAACTTAAAGGGCATCATAAACTGGCTCCCAAGTTTTATGGGTCATATAAGGTTCTCTAGAAGATTAGGCAGTTTGCTTATAAGTTGTATCTTCCACCTTCTTCCTAAGTTCATCTAGTATTTCATGTCTCTTGTCTGGAGAAATTTTTTTGAACAAACATAAGAGTGTATAATATTTTATAGCTTAATAATGAAAGATCCATCCTTCTTGAGCTAGAGGATCTTGGACATGTGCACATGCCAACTTCACTTCTTCTCCATCACAGAGGTATTAATTCAGTGGCATAAAATGAAACTATAGGATGTAATATGGGAACCACTCTTTTAGTTTCAACACCAATTCCCACATCTAAAGCTTTGAGGATAAATCTTTTTCAAAGAGGGATGAGATGTTAGGAACTTGTGTGACCCCTTCTCTTTACTTTGTTAGTATATTAGTTGTTATGGACACATATGATTTGTAAGTAATCTTGTGAGAATTGATTTTATCCCACATTCATGGGAAGTAATAGTTTCTTAGATTATACATAGTATATAAGTGTTAAGGCCAATAGAGGCATCCACAAAGATATTGTATTGATCTTACTTAAAGGAGGTTGCCCCCTTAAAGTGGCTTGCAATCAATATAATCATTTTGGTGAATTTTTTAACTATATAAATATGTTATTTCATGACTTATTATTAATTTGTTGCATGAGGATCCTCTGATTGGCATACATATTTTAACATAACTTACATCCCATGGTCATGCACAATCTATGACTTGTTTGTGCTAACTCATTTGAGGAAATAATAGATAAAGGGGTATAGATTGAGAAGGCTCTTATTACCAAGGGCCTTGTAAATACATTAATGTAGGGTCAAACTTCAAATTTGACCCAATATTATAGTCCAATAGTTGTGCAAGAGAAACCTAAGGGTCTCAATAAGAACAATAATGTGATGGGAAATAACGTGATTGAAATAAGACATGTACAAATGATGTAGACCCAACTAACCCCAATTGTATAATTATCTCCACCTAATTCACCACCTAATTTGAAAATATGACCTCCATATAGGACATTCCAAAATCAATATAGAGTTTTTCACAAATTTGGAGAACCTATTGAGATGGTATTCCAAAACCTCATAATAGTTAACATAATTGTATGGCCAGTACTAAGGCCATTTCCTCAAGATCAAACAAAACTAGATTGGTACAAGGAGAATGAATGATGAAAATTCATTCATGTTGTTGGACATGGTGTCTATCAATGCATCTAATTATGCTACCTAATTAAATATTTAACTAAGAGTGGCAAGGTTGAGATCAAATTGGCCCCACAAGGCACTAATTAGGATATAGGAATCTAACAAGATCTATTTCCTCAACATAATTGACCACCACCATGGAACAATCAATATAACCAAAGGCATAACCAATGTAATGAAGTTACTTAGATGTTCTCACAAATTCACATAGAATAAATAGATATGAGAGATCACATAGCAATAATTGATAGCAAAGCAAAATACTAGATAGCATAGTAAATCCACTTCAAAGGGGAAACCTTCACAATAATGCAATAGGATTAGAATAATTCATATATGATGATTAAAGACTAACCACTACCTCCTATATATAGTGAACTTAGTCATCATTATTCCATAGGCTGAATTATCTAAGAACATAGAGAAATGTAATAAGCATATAGAAGAGGTATGTAAAACACAATTCAGCCACACATATCCCTAGACACACCAATGGTTAAGTGTGTGACATGCCCCTCCCCTTCAAAAAAATGTTGTCCTCAAAATTGAGGAAAATTTGGATGTAGATACATAAATTCTTCATCCTCCCAAGTGGCATCTTCACATGGTATATTATTCCATTTAATCAAGTACTCTATAATCACTTTGGACTATAGATGCTTAGTACGTATGTGAAAGATTGCCTCAGGATCAAGAAAAACTCTACCTTCCTCATCTAATTTTGGTAACTATAGTTGAATGGTAAATCTATGTCCAATGACTTTCTTCAATCATGATACATAAAATACTAGATGTATGTAGTGGATGAAGGAAACTCTAACTTGTAGGCCACATTAGCATTTTTTTTCAAGATCTGATATGGTCCATAATACTTAGGGGACAACTTTTTATCCTTTGTTTTTAATTTAATGACATTTTCTTATACGGTTGCAAGAAAACAAATACCCAATCACCAATGTCAAAATACCTCTCACTTCTATGTTGATATTCCTATTGCTTCATGTGATTCTAGGCCATAGCTAAATTTTCATGCAAGCTTACAAGGACCTCCTATTTATGGTGAATATGTTCTTCAAATATACAAACTTTAGGATAGACCTTCAAGTTTGAATTGATGTATGGAGTATGGTATCCATATAGTGCCACAAAGGGAGACATTTTGGAAGAACTATGCAAAAGTATTATACCACCATTTAGTAAGTGGTAACCACTAAACCCATTTATCTTGTTTATCAAAAATAAAACAACAAAGATATCCTTCTAGATATTTGTTGACTAACTCAATTTCTCCATCATTTTGAGGATGATAAGATGAACTATGAGCCAATTGGGTGCCCAAACATGCAAATAACTCAATCTAAAAATTACTAGTAAAAATGGGATATCTATCATTGATAATGGTCTTAGGGGTCCCATGTAATTTCTAAACTATATCAAGAAAACTAGAAGCTACTATACTAATAACAAATGGCTGTGATAAAGAAAAAAAATGAGAATACTTGCTGAGATGATCCAAAACAACCATGATAACATTTTGACCATTAGATCTTGATAACCCTATAATGAAATCCATAGATAACTCTTCCCAATGCTGGTTAGGAATGGATAAAGGCTATAAAATACCTAGAGTTTTAATGGTTTCACCTTTGTTTTGTTGATAGATCATACATTCAACCACATATTTCTAGACATCCCCCTTAAGTCTTTCCCAAAAAAATCTTTCTTGATTCTGTGATAGGTTTTCAATAATCCTAAATGACCCCTAAGTGGAGTTGCATGAAGTTCCTAAAGGATTTTTTGTTTAAGAATATAATTTTTACATACGTATAATCTATCTTTCTACCATAATGCATTACTCTTCCATGTGAATTTTTCAAATCCACCTAAACCTTGCTAAATGTTTTGAATCAAATCATGGGTATCAGTATTTTTTCCAATTATAATAATGCTTCTTCTAGGCAAACTACCTAAAAAATGGTTATGGCACATAACAATGCCTCAACTGATTCATCCTTTCTAAATAGTGTGTCTACCACCAAATTATCATTTTCTTTTTAGTAGACTATTTCAAAATCATAGCCTAACATCTTAGTTACCCATTTATATTGTTCTTTAGATGACAACTATTGTTTCAAAAAATATTTTAGACTATCATGATCAGTCTTTTCCTAAAATTGATGACCCATCAAATAAGGTCTCCATTATTTAACTACATGCAACATAACATCATTTATTTCTCATAGATGGGTTTGTTCTGTTTTTTACCTTTTAGTTGATGAATTTCAAATGCAAGTGTTCTACCTTATTTCATGAGTACAATACCCATATCATAACTAGATGCATCACATTCAACAATAAAAGTCTTGGAAAAATTAGGAGTGGCTAATACTAGAGTGGTGCACATAGCTAATTTCAATTGTTCAAATGCCCTAGTAGCTATATCAGTCCATTGAAAGGAGTATTTCTTCAACAAAGAGTTGAGTGGGGCTATAATGTTACCATAATTTTGACAAACCTATGATAGTAACCAGTTAACCCAAAAAATCCATATAGTTGCTTGAGTGTCTTAAGAATTGGCCAATCCATAATTACTTGGATTTTTTTATGATCAACTTTTACTCTTTTATGAGAAACTAGATGACCCAAATATTCAACCTCACAAGCCATAAAAGTACATTTAAAGGTTTGGCATACAAACGATGTTGTTCCAAAATTGAGAGTAATTATTTCACATGTTGCAAATAGTATTCCTAATTTTTATTGTAAATGAATATATCATAAAAAATATAAAACAAATTTCCTCAAAAATGGCCTAAAATTAATATTCATCAAACTCTGAAAAGTAGATGGTGCATTTGTTAGACCAAAAGTCAACCAAAAACTGATAATGGCCCTCATGAGTCCTAAAAGTTGTTTTGGGTATGTCTTCATCATGGATCCAGATTTGATGATACCCAAAACATAGATCTAGATTGTAAAATAAAAAGAACCATTCAATTCATCTAGAAAATCATCTATGATAGGAATAAGAAACTTATCTTTGATAGTATACTTGTTGATTTATCTATAGTCAGAACATATCCTTTAAGTGTTATCTTTCTTTCTCACCATGACAACTAGAGAATGATATTTACTTTGTCTATGGTAAATGATTCCTACAGCCAACATCACCTATACCATCTTTTCAATTTCACTTTTTTGGGCATAGGGATACTTGTATGGCCTAATATTGGGTGGTGTACTACTAGGAATAAGTTTAATGGCATGATCATGCATGCAAATAGGTGGAATTCCTTTCAGCATATCACCAAAAAGAATTGAATGACCATCAATCACTGGTTGTAGATTAAGAGGTGGAGATGGCTGAGTTGACTATACTTCCATGGAAAACAAGTGAGATACAAATCCTTTAGCACCCTTATGGAGAATCTTTATCATTTGATGGGAGCTAACAAGTTATGGATATTTAGCCTTTAATCCCCTTAGCTCAAATTTCCTTTCTTCAAAATGAAAGTGCATGAATAATTATTGGAAATTAATCTCAATAGTGCCCAAAGTGGTGAGCCACTATACTCCTATAACAATGTCAGCTCTACCAATGTGAATAGAAAACATAGGAGAATACAACAAGTAGTCTCCCATGGCCAACTTAATACTATGATATTTTATTTAATAGATGATAGTAACACCATCTACAATCATAACCTAAAATTTTGGATTTGGATAAATAAAATAATTCAAATGAGCAACCAACTTACTATTGATGAAGTTATGTGTGCTCCTAGAATCAACCAAGATAATGAATTTTTATTTCTTAAGGAAACCCATCACCTCAAGAGTTTGTGGACTATTAATACCTAAAAGTGCATGAAAATAAATAGTAAGCTAAGAGTTTTTATATTCCTCCTTAAGAAATTCTTCATCCTCAACGTTTACCTCTTCATCATCTTCATCCTCATTGGCACCCTCAATGTAAAATAGATTCTATTCAACATAATGATGGTTTTGTTGTATTTTCTATCGCAACCATAACATAACCATTTGGCTTTCTTCTCCTTAATTTTTCATTGTGTCAATCTAGTGGGTTGATGAAATGATGGTGTTAGAAAGGTGAAATCATGACCAGTAGTGAAATTTTCCTTTTGACCATATCTTTTTCTTCTACCATGCATGCCATAGTGATCAGAAATTGGGAGTCCATAGATTTGAAATCAAATTATATAGAAATCTCACAAAAAAAGGGATAATTATTTGGTAATATCATGCCCCAACCACATGGGAGAAACCAGCCACTTTATTGAGACACATAGCTTGTGATCCATCTTCCACATCCCAGAATATGATAAACATGAGAATAGACATGCCAAGTCAAAACTTGAAATGTGGTTTTGAAAATGGTTTCAAGTCAGAGTTTTAGTGGTGGCACACTGTAGAGCTCTTTGAGAGCTTTTTGATGCATTTTTAGAATGTAAATACAAGTTCAGGAGCTCTTGTTATGGAATTTTGAAGATTGGTCAAAAAATGAGAGTTAAAAGTGATGTGTCACTATTTAAATATGCCAAGTGGACCAATAGCCATTTGACATGTGGCAAAATGATTTAGTGTAAAAACATTTTTGGTTTGGTGTTTTTATTTCACATGTTATTTAAGAAATTTTCAAATGTTTATGACTTTGAAACAAGGTGCCAAAGGCCAACTTGCATAAGCTACCACATCATCCCACCAATCAAGCAATAACCAAGTCTATACGGTGGCCTAAGTTAGCACCTAAGTCTTGGCATTTGAAAAAGGAGGTGTATACCTATTTTAAGCATGCAAAACTATCATTCCTAGCAAATGTGGAATAAAGAAAAGTCAAAATGTCCCAAAGGAAGAGGCTGACAGTTTCCAAAGCGCCAAAAAAGGAGGGAGAAAATTTCAAACTTCATGCAAAGCACCTAAAAGAAAGGGCTGACAGTTCGAACCCTTGACCTGCCGCCCAAAAGGGATAAGCCTTGATTGCTTGTGCTACGGGGGTTGAAGTGCTATTAAAGGCATGAAATTCTATTTGAAATTATCAATTTTTAGACTGTGTTTTTATTTTTTAAGAGGCTAAGACTTTGTAAAAGCTTTGGGAAAGCTTATGTAATGGATTTTTATCCATTTTTTGGACATAATACATAGTATTAATACTCTATTATAGCCAATTTGCATATTGGAGGAGTATAATTCAAGCCATAGAGGAGATTTTTAGGACTTTTGAAGCAACTTTTTAGGGGTTATGAAGACTCACATAATTTGAGGGTGTCGGGCTTGATTTCAGTCATGGTGAAGGTGAATTTTTGCATTGATATATCAACTTGCAGGAAAGTTGTTTATTATTTCTAGGTGTTTGATGTGCCCTTAATGGAAATGGTCCACTCCTTTGGAGAACCCAGAGATGTAGGCATCAATTATTGAGCCGAACTCTGTTATCACGTTTCGTGTTTTTGGTAATTGTCATTTTGATGAATGATTTTGTTTCAGTTTGTTGATTTGGTTTAATTAGTAAATGAACTCATGTAAGTAATCTACAATTCAACAATTATAACACAATGTTATTAAAAATTGGTTTAATTGGTAAATGGAAGTAACAAGTCTTTTGACAATTTCAATCCAACTCAACAATCGAGAACATTTTTGCCATAATTTGCAAGTTCTTTTGAGTTTTTTGAGAATTTGTTAAGTTTTGAGAATTTTAGTATTCATACTTAAAAATTCACTTTGAGTTTATCAGTGTAGTTTATGGATCACCTAGGGATATCTTTTGATACAAATTATAGGTTAAACATTCAAACCTAAATTTAGATGCTATCTTTGAGGCCACCCAAAAAAAGATCAGTCAAATTTACCTTAGTGATGTCTTTCACCCATAAGGAGAGATTTTAAAAATGATGAATATAATCCTACATACATCCTATTTTCCATAATTCGGCTAATTGACTAAAATATTTTTTAGATACATTATTTGGATAATGATTCAACAACACATCTATGAAAATAGACCATGTAATAGGAGCATCATTTTTTTTCTTTTGAGCATACAACTAGTGATACCAAATGAACTGCTCAGGTTCCAGATATAGAGATGCCACTATCACCTTCTGAGAACTAAGAGTTTGATACAGCTCAAATAAATTTTAAATTTGGGTAATTCAAGTGAGAGGATCTTTACCATTGAACTTATGCATGCCCACTTTTGGTAATATCAGTTTCACACTAGTATGAGAGTTAGTGTTGAGAGGAGGATTTGAATGCTGAAGTAGAGGGTTCTTAGGATGAAACTGAGATGCAAGGGCAACTAATTGCGTAGTGATATGATGTAATTTAGTGTGAACCCCATTAATCTCTTCATGCATCCCTGAAACATTAGCTTGAACTACAACAAAGTCATCATGCCTTACCAATTTCTTTATGTCAACCTAAAGTTGAGAAATCACTAGGTTTAAAGTTTTAGATTCTATGTCTTCAGCAAAAGGAGTCTTATGAGTTTTTTGTGACCCTTTCTTCCTGGATTTTAAATACCTACCATAAACAAACCCTAAGATGGTTTTTACCCTTAAAAAATGTACCAAGAGATGATATTATTGTGATCACCTCACTAAGATGAATCTAATGATTGCCTTTGTATACTATAGTAAAATTTTTGGCATAAAATAGTGTACCAATAGAATATACAATTATGATTCTCTCACTGAGATGAATCCAATGACTAAAATTGTGTAAGAGGAAAAAAAATTCCAAACTTTTTTCTACTAAATATTTTTTTTCAAAAAAACATTTTGAGCAATATTATGCTGATAGAAAAAATAAATTCTTCCTAGATTATAAGTTAATATTTTTCACTCCTCCTAGAAGCCACGTCTTGCTAGATCTAAAAACAATGCTACAATAAACTTACCCAAATCAAAGATCTAGTACTTCTTGTAATTAAATTATTTAGATTACTTAGATATTTACAAAAATTCCCATAAAATAAATAGATATGAGAGATCACACAACAATAATCGATAGCAAAGCAAAATACTAGATAGTATATCAAATCCACATTAAGGGGGAAACCTCCACAACAATTCAATAAGATCAAAATAATTCATATATGATGATTAAAGACTAACCACTACCTCCTATATATAGTCTACTTAGCCATGGTTATTCTATAGGCTGACCTATCTAAGAACATAGAGAAATATAACAAGCATATAGAAGAGGTATGTAAGACACAAGTTGGCCACACATATCCCTAAACACACCAATTGTTAATGGTGTAACAACCAATGGTATAATTAGGGTCAAAATCATAATCAGGATCATAATACCCATACTAATAACTTGTGTTATAGCAACATTCCTTATGACTATAATAACATTATGGATGTATTGTTTCAAATGACATTGCCATTGTTACTATCAAATCCCATGAACCATCCCATACTCCTTGTAGTACTAGACCTAATATTATAAGGCCAACACCCTCTCCCTTTAGTAATGTCACATTGAGTTCATGTAATTTTATTGTGAATATATTTGCATGAGTTACTATTTTTAAACAACACCCTTCCTCTAATTATAATATTTCCTCAATGACTCAAAATTGTATTAATGCAACTATATGCCTAAAAGTCACCCTCCAAGGCCCTTCACCTTTGTCTTCTACTTATACTAGCTCCTTGCCACCTCTAGGTTGTGTAGTCATAACTAAATGCTCATGAGATACTCTCCAATTCCCTTTACCCTCCTCTTTTAAGAACCTAATGTGAACATTATACTTTTGGATCCAAATCCTAACACTATTCCAACCAAAGATAAACTGACTCATCTTAATGTTTAAAAGCCTTATGTCTATCAAACCAACTGAGCAAAACCCCTATGTAAATTTCCATTCTATATCTCTTGCATACATATGAAGTCCAATAAAACTATTATGAATAACCTTTTATAAGAATCAATTATTACCAAAAATATAAACCCTAAATAGTTACAAACACTAGTTGGACATTTGTATTTATTTTAATATCTTACCTTTAGGTAAAAATACATGTCCACCTTAGATTTAAACCATAATAACCCATTGCATATTGAGGTGATCATTGAAAACCATAATATCAAGTAAGTTATTATAGACAATGGTTTGGGGCTAAACATAACATCCCTCAAATGGTGAAAATATTATGCTAAACTTTAAAGGACATCCATCCATAGATAATCACAATAAAGGTTTACGACAATATCAAGAGGGAATCTTCTAGTATCATTAATTTATTAATAATTATTAGGTATGTTTCCCATCACACATTAATCCATATTGTGGGTATTGAACTAACTTATAACATACTTCTTGGTCATCCTTGGATACATGAAGTACAAGCCATACCATCCAACTTACATTAGTGCCTTAAGTTTCCCCATAATGGGATCGAGGTTACTATTCCCACCAATCAACAACCTTATTAGTATGGTAAACATCTTGAGGCTAAGTTCCATAATTATAACTATTGTCTAGGTTATGAATTCATCATAAATAAGAATAAGTAGATAGTTTCACATCCACCTCTATCTAATTATATCAATTAAAGTAATTTGGATTTCACTTTAGATAATCCATTTCTCATAACTCTTGCAAAGTAGGTTGCGATTGAAGATGTGGGCATTTCGACATACCATCTTATGGATGCCTTCCATGTTATTAAATTACTGATGTCTCCTAGAACATTTGGAAATATAAATAATTCTAATATCCTAAATAGACCCACCTTGATTTGGAAATTGAATAAGGAAAAATGAAAACCACCTATGGTATTTTTACCTGCTACTTCACCAAAAAAGGATCAAGAGGCTTTCATAGGAGACTAGTTATATTTCGATGACCTTACTGATTGATGTTAGAATCCAAACTATCTTATCCCTAACTAGATCATGGATCATCTTGATTATATAGCAAGTTTCCTTGGCCCACAAACATAAGGAATCCTAGAACCTTTATCAGTTAGAGTACCTAATATAAATTTTGGTCTTGGATTTATACCTCCTGAAGGTGATGTCATGACTTTTGATAGAGATTATTCCAAATCAACTAGTGATGAGACTCTTAGAATAAATGTATTATCCCATTATAGCCTTTTCAATGAGCTCATTAACTTGTATTTATTTGACCAAAATGACATTATGACCATAACTCCCATTGGATCTTCCCTTACTGAAGCAATAACCGATTACACTATTGTAGATTCCCTTACCAAAGTAGAACCTTATTATTCCCTATGCCTTTGTCATCTTAAACTCATTGATTGGGACCAAAAAAAATTTTCATAAGCTTTGATGAGTTTTATAATGAATAATAAATTGTAGAATATATGGGCCTAAGAGATGGATTACCCATTGGCAATCACAAACAAGGCTTTGATTTCTCATTGAATCTTTCTACCTACTTTGGTGAGCAGTCAAAATTTATTGGTCATAATAAAGATAAAACATCAATATCTTCAAGTGAAAAACTATTTGAGGTGCTTATTTATTAGATAAAAAGTAAATATAAAGATAATCACTTGAGTGAAAACATTTTTAAGCAATCTCAGTGGGAAAGTTTGTTCATCCCCTCAGGACATAGAAGGTCCATCAAGTCCTAGATCCATATCCAGTATAAACATCTCTTCAGAAAAAAACTATTTGAACATCTCATTCTTGAGTTTCTTAAGGATTTAACTACTTGGCCATTACCTAATATGGAAGATTCATATTCATTACATTATCCAAATCTGTAGTAGGAACACTTATGGAAGAAGATGATCATGATCACACCTTGCCTACTATTCTTGAAGATGGATCTACACTTCTTGAAGAGAAAATAATTGAAGTGAACTTGGGAAAATCCAATGATCCAAAAATTATTGATTTTGGAGCTTACCTTACTAAATTAGAATGTAAACACATTATATCTATTTTGATAGATTTTAGAGAAATTTTTGCATGGGCATACTCAGGCATGCTAGGCTTAGACCCACACTTGGTAGTGCATCAAGTTGTTGTTCATCTAGATGTTAAAATAGTTAAGAAAAAATTAATAAATATGAATCCACACATTACCCTCTTGGTAAAAGTTTAATTAGATAATTTATTGGGAGTAGGATTCATTAGACCACTAGACTATTTCGAATGGATATCTAACATAGTTATAGTTGGTAAGAATCCATAGGGTATATTTATTTTTATAGATTTAAAAGATATCAATAAAGCATGCCCAAAACATGATTCTTAGATGACCAAAATTAACATGATCATCCATTCTAATTCTAGGTATGATATGTCCCTCATAGATGGATTTTATGGATACAATCAGATCAAGATAGGCCAAGAAGATCAACATAAGACCATGTTCACAACTCTGTAGGGAATATTCTATTACCAAGTCATGCCATTTGGATTTAATAACATTATATCCACATATAAATGTGACATGATTGTCATTTTCCATGACATGATGCATAATATTGTTGAGGAATATGTTGATGACATACTAGAAAAATCAGCAAAATGTGCTAGACATCCTGATGTTTTATGAAGAATCATTGAGAGGCTTTATGAATATAAATTCCTCATGAATAATAATATTTTTTTATTTGGAGTCTCATTATGGAAATTTATAGGTTTCATTATATCACAAAGAGGGATCGAAGTCAACCCTACTAAGGTTAATGCTATTATAGAAATGCCTCCACCTTCAAATCTTAAACCACTCTAAATCCTACAAGGAAAAATCTAGTCAATCTACAAGTTCATTTCACAACTTATAGATAAGTGCCACCTATTTACCCATATCTTTAAGAAAGGGATCACATTTAAATGGGATGAAGACTATTAGTTGGAATTTGGAAAGATTAGAACATATTTGGCCAACCCACCAGTTTTGAGATTGCCAACACCTAGACAACCACTACTTTTTTCCATATTAGTAACTAAGCATGCACTGGGGGCACTTTTGTCCCAACATCATGAGCAAGGTAAATAAAATTTAGTCTATTATTTAAGTTACACACTAGTGGCTTATGAGAACCATTATACACCTATTGAGAAGTCATGTTTAGCTATAGTGTTTGCATCCCAAAAGTTATGATATTATATGTTGAATAATAATATTACTATCATCTCCAAGGTGGATCCTCTCAAATTTTTATTATCCAAAGTAGATTTCATAAGATGTATGGATAAATAGGTGATTCTCCTAAGTGAATTTGATTTTGAGTACTAGAATTAGAAATCTATCAAGGGCCAGGTTATTGACGATCAACTTATAGAATCCCCTATTATAAATACTCAACCACTCAGATTTGACTTTCCAGATGATTATATTATGACAATGGAAGAAGTGTATCATGAAAATTAATATTGAAGACTATATTTTTATGGTTTCTTCACTTTTCATTGATATAGAGCTGACATATTGTTGATTATACTAGAAGGGGATTTTACTCCCAAAATGTTTCACATTAATTTTCATTATACAAATAATATGGCTGAGTATGAGACACTTATTATAGGACTTAGTCTTGTAATTTAGTGGTATGTTCAACATTTTTTAGTATATGGTTATTGGATGGCGGAGCCTAATCTTATTTTAATGCCTAGTTCTTGATAGGGGGTGCAGAGGGGCAACATCCACCCACTAGGGTCACCATGGGGGTCTGGGGGGTGACCTAATTTGGAGTCCCCCCTAGTGGGGGTTCGGGGAAAGCACCCTTATAGCAAAATTTTATGAAAAATGCATTATAAAATATTGTAATTTCATAGTTAATCTGGATCATTTACTATTGGGTTTTAAATCTAATGGTAGAAATTAAGCTAGTGCATTTTTTCCTTAATTTTTAACCCTCTTTTGATATGAGGGCATTGCAATTAGGTATAATAGTTTGAGAGTGAAGAGGATATTATTGTATATGCATTACAAATTTTTATCTTCATTTGTTCAACTGAATAAGAATAAAAATTACTAGTTTATGTGTCAACGTAGCCCATATTGGGTGAACCATGTTAAATTTGTGTCTCTAGTATATTATGTTTTTTTAATTTTAATTCTATCTTTATTTCATTATTATTGCTCTACATTCTATATTCCTAACAACTAGTATTAGAGCTGAAGGTTTATTTGGTAGATAAACTCATAGGAAAAGAGGTTCTCAATTCAAGTGGGAACAATGGTGGAAGAAGGCATGTTTAAGGTCAAGAAGTTCAATAGCCAAAACTACCAACTATGAAAGATGAAAATGGACTATCTATTTTAGAAGGATATTTTCATACCATTGGGTGGAATAGAAAACAAGCTAATGACTATGAAAGATGAAGATTGGGAGGTTCTTGATAGAAAATGACTAGGAATAATACTAGTAGTGTCGATGGCCTTCAATATTTCAAAAGAAAATACAAAATATGTGATAAAGGCATTATATAGAGTGTATGAAAAACCCTCAACCTCCAACAAGGTATTTCCTATGAAAATTTTATTTAATCTAGAAATGTTAGAAGGTGGGTATGTTGCTGACCATTTAAATGAATTTAACATAGTCACAAATCAATTAAGCTCTATAGGAGTAGATTTTGATGACGGGGTAAGGGATCTTTTGATCCTATGCTCATTTCCAAAAATATGGAATGTCTTGGTCATGTTTGTGATTAATTCTATCTTTGGCTCAAACACATTAAAGTTTGATGATATTATTAGTGTTATCCTTAGTGAGGAAATGCGATGGAAAAGCATAGGTGAGACATCAGGTAATGCTTTGACTATAGAGAAAAGGGAAAACAAAAGGATAGAGGAAAATTTTGAATCATGGGAAGTCTAATAAGGATAGATATAAATCTAGAGGAACATTTTTGTTCTATACTTATGGGAAGAAAGGAAACCTAAAGAAAGATTGTTGGTTTCAAAAAGGAAAATAAGGAGATAGACAATACAATAAAAACTAGGAAGTAAATGTAGCAGGTGATGTGTTACAAGATGATTTAATCCTTTCTTTAGATAATATTAATTATTATTTGGTGTTATATTTAGGGGATTCATTTCATGATACACCCCATAATAAATATTTTCAAGACTATGTTCAATGTGATTTTGGGTAGGTTTATTTAGGTGATGGTAACACTTGTAAAATTGTAGGAAAGGGTAAGATATTGATAGAATTATAGAATGGAAAAAAATGGTTACTAAAATAGGTGAGGCATGTTCCTAAGTTGAGAAGAAATATAATTTCATTAGGGCAACTAGGAAGTGAGGGCTTTATAGTTACATTCACAAAAAATTCATAGAAGGTCACTAAAGGATCATTGGTAATAACAAAAGGAGAGAAGGTAGGTACATTGTATTTATTTAATGGTGATGTTGAATCTTCCATTGTTTAAGATTATATATAATTAGATACAAAATTATGACACCAAAAAATTGGGCACATGAGTGAGAAGGGGATGCAAGTTCTCCACTCAAAGAATTTGTTACTAGATTTGAAGAAGGTGGATTTGGATTTTTGTGAGCACTATGTCTATGGAAAATAGAAAAGAGCCATATTTCTTAGAGTTGGGAAGATAATGAAGGATAAAAATTTAGACCTTATACATATAGATGTATGGGGATCAGTTTAGGTATCATCCCTTAGTGGCTCTTCTTATTATGTTACTTTTATCAATGATGTAACTAAAAAAACTTAGGTTTATTGCATATGAAATAAATCTAATGTTTTTGACACTTTTAAGAAATGGAAAGCTTTGGTTGAAAATGAGACATGAAATAAGTTGAAGTGTGTCAGAATAGATAATGTAGATGAATACTATAACAAGGAATTTGATAATTAATATTCATCCCATGGGATTCATAGAGAGAAGATAGTTCCAAGAACACCATAACAAAATAGTGTGTCATAAAGGATGAACAAGATAATCATGGAGTATGCAAGGAGAATTAGATTGAATACATGGTTACCCTTATAGTTTTGGATAAAATTTGTGGATACTATTATTTACTTAATAAATAAAGGACCTTTAAGTCCTTTGGATGGTGGCATTCTAGAGGAAGCATGGATAGGTAAAAAGGTAGATTATTCCTTTTTAAAAACTTTTAGTTGTGAAGAATTTATCCATATTGATAAAGGAAATAGAACCAAGCTTAAGGAAAGATCTAATAAATTTACTTTTATTAGATATGGAGTTAATGATTCTGGTTACCATTTATGGGATATTGAAAATTACAAAATCATTAGGAGTAGAGATGTGATCTTTAATGAAAAGGTCATGTATAGATATCAGTTGTAGGAAAAGAAATAAGAAAAGTCAAATACATAATATGTAGTACTTGATGAAATTATTGGAAATAAAATTCCAAAAGTACCATAAAATCATAATGTGCAATAATTACAAAAAGTACCTCAAACTCCTAGAAGTGTAGTTAGAAGATCTACTAGAGTAAGTAGACTCCCTAAACATTACTCTTCTTCACTTTATTATTTATTATTGACTGATGGTGGTGAGATAGAAAACTATGATGAAGTAATGTAGGTATAAACTAGAAAGAAGTGGGAGCAAGACATGAAAGAGGAGATGGACTCCTTGGTACATAACTGAACTTGGGATTTGGTTCAGCTGCCTACAAGTAAAAGAACATTGTAGAATAAATGGGTTTATAGGTTGAAGGAGGAATATGGAGGTAAAAAGAGGTACAAATCCATACTTGTTATATAGGTATTTTCACAAAATAAAGGTACTGACTTTGATGAAATATTTTCTCTAGTAGTTAAAATGACTTTTATAAGAACTATTTTAAATTTACTAGCAGTAGAAGATTTCACCTTGAATAATTAAATGTGAAGACTACATTCCTTAATGGTAATTTGGATGAGGAAATATATATGGAGCAACCATAAGGATATGAAGTCAAAGGTAAGGAGAAAATGGTGTGCAAATTGAAGAAGAGTTTGTATGGCCTAAAATAAGCTCGAAGACAGTGGTATTTGAAATTTGACATGTTTATGATAGAACAAGGTTATATTAGATGTCATTATGACCACTATGTTTAATTTAAGAGATTAGATAATGGTAGATATATTATCATGTTATTGTATGTAGATCACATACTTATTGTAAGGTCTAACATGCAAGATATAAATGAGATAAAAATAAAACTACCATATTCATTTGAAATGAAGGATTTGGGTGCTGTAAAACAAATCCTTGGTATGAGAATAACAAGAGATAGGGAAAATAGGAAATTGATATTGTCTCAAGAAGAATACATCAAGAAGGTGTTAGTCAGGTTCAATATGCAAGATGTAAAACTTGTGAGTACACCTTTGGGAGGGCACTTCAAATTAAGCAAGGAACAGTGTCCTAAAACATAAGAATAAATTAATTAAATCACCAAAGTGCCATATGATTCAATAATTAGAAGTTTAATGTATGATATGGTGTATAATAGAACAAATATTTCTCATGTGATGTGAGTTTTCAACAAGTTTATGAACAATCCAGGAAAAGAGCATTGGCATGTAGTCAAGTGGATTCACAGGTACTTGAGAGGGACTAATGATAAACATTTTTACTATGAAGGTTCAAATGTTACCTTACAAGGATATGTTGATGAAAACATGGCTAAATATTTAGATGGTAGTAGGAGAAACATATCTTATGTATTCATTATTGGTGACACAATAATTAGTTGGATTTCAAAATTATAGAAGATAGTTGCTTTATCAACTATAAAGGTAGAATATGTTGCATCTAAAAAAGTTAGTAAGGATATGATATGGATGTAAAGGTTCATGAAAGAGTTGAGTCATAAGTAGGAAGATTGTAGGTTATAAAGTGATAGCCATAGTGTAATTCATTTAATAAAGAACTCAACATTTGACTCAAGAACCAAACATATACAACTTAGGTATTACTTCAATTGTTTAGTTTTGGAGGATGGTCAAATGAAGTTGGAAAAGATCCATATGAGTCAGAATATTGTATATATGTTAACAAAGGAAGTCACCAAGATAATTTGGAAAGTTGTTTAGCTTCAATATGTCTTCAAAGATAACAAATAAGATGGAAACATGTCAGGGTCAAATTTTAAATAAAAGTCCAAGTAAGAGTTGTAGTGATGGAGTTGTAACAATCAGTCTCCAAGTGGGAGATTATTGGATGGTGGAGGTTGATCTTATTTTAATGCCTAGTTCCTGATAGGGGGTGTGGGAGGTAAATTCCCCCACCCCCATTATGGTCATCATGGGGGTCTAGTGGGGGAGGCAACCTATTTTTGATCCCCCTCTAGTGGGGGTTCAAGGGAAATGCCCCCAAAGCAATATTTTATGAAAAATGCATTATAAAATATTTTAATTTCATAGTTAATTTGGACCATTAAATATTAAATTTTAGATCTAATGGTAGAAATTAAGTTAGTGCATTTTCCCCTAATTTTTAACCCTCCTTTGATATGAGGGCATTGTAATCAAGAAAAATAGTGTGAGAGTGAAGAGGATATTGCTATGGATGTATTTCAAGTTTTTCCCTTCATTTGTTGGATTGAATAATAAGGACCGGCAGAATTTGTGTAGATGTAGCCCATATTGGGTGAACCACATTAAATTTATGTCTCTATTCTATTGTGTTTTATGAATTTTAATTCTATCTTTATTTCATTATTATTTCTCTACATTTTATATTCTTAATAATGGTGATTCTAATTGATCATCAATCAAACCACTTATCAGTATCAAACTCAAGATGATAAGCTTGTTCTTTACAATAAAATCATAGATAGTCTCAAGGTTTATTTTAAATCTCTATAGTTTGAACAAGTACCAAGGGCTAATAATAGATCTTTTGATGAAATGGAAACAATTGGGGAAATCATATAGATTGATGGTGGAGATAAAGATTATAAGTTTCTAATTGAGAATATTCTACAACCTACAAATATTGTGCTAGATTCAGAAAGGGTATGTGTCATTACTGGTCCAAATCCCTCACCTAAGCTACCTTGGTATCAATACTATTATAATTAATTACATGATCATGTTTTTCCACTTGAATTGTCCAAAAAACTAACAAAAACTATTTCATCACCACCTAAACCATTATACCCTCATTGAAAACATGTTTTATCCAAAAAGCTATGATGGAATGCTACTTCATTATTTTTCTTTAAGAGAATCCAAAGTAGCACTGAAGGAGGTTCATGAAGGAATTTGTGGGGCCAACATGAATGGTGTAGTATTAACTAAGAATCTACTAAAAATAGGATATTATTGGCCAAATATGGAGACAAATGCTTGAAATTATGTGATGAGGTGTGTTCCTTGTCAATAACATGGAAATTTGATATATGCACCTTCCTTACTGCCACAACCAATCACAAAACCATGGATATTTTCTACTTGGGGCCTTGATTTCATTAAGAAAATAAACCCAACATATTTAGATGGAAATAAACACATGTTAACTTCTACCAAAGATTTTACTAAGTGGATTGAGGTCATTCTTCATATGTCACTAGAAAGCAAATAGCCAAATTCATTCATTACCATATCATATATCGATATAGCATCCCAACATGCATTATATCTGATATTAATAAATACTTTGTAAATAGAGACGTCAAAGAACTTTGTGTAAAATTCAAGATCAAGCACAAAAAATCTATGCTATACAACCCACAAGGTAGTGGACAAGCTAAGGCATCAAACAAAACCATTATATCCATTTTATAAAAGATTAGTAATGATGTTGGCCATAATTTTCACTTACAAATATTTCCTACCCTTTGAGCTTATAGAACCAATCATCGAACCCATATAGGAGCCACTCCATACTCGCTTGTTTATAGCACAAAATCTATTATCCTAATTGAGATTAATCTGCCCTCATTGTGAGTTTCTTTGGAGTATATTGAGGATGGCAAAGAGTAAAAAGTATCAATGTTTCAAGAACTATAACTTATTGATGGTAAACATTTGTATGCCCTAGAAAAATTACAAGCCTATCAAAATAGATTACAGAGAAGTTACAACAAGCCCATTCTTCCTTAGGAGTTTGAGATTGGTGATTTGGTCTTGAAAGAAAACCAAAAGAACATAAATTTGAACAAAAGAAAAAAAAGGTAAGTTCTAACCTAATTAGTTGGGACCATATGTTATCATGACAAACTATGAATCAGTGGCATATTGATTCATATTGATTGGCTAAACTGAATGGTGAATAACTTCTAAATCCCATGAACATTGTTCATTTGAAGAGGTTCTACTCTTGATAAATTTGAAATATTATCTTCAATACCCCTTACTTGGGGGAAACTTGTGATAAAGTATTTTAATATCATATCCTAGACCATCCTCTCATGAACCATATTCTTTTAACCTACCTTAAACTTTTATTTTAAGAACCTTATTACTTTCATGACTCTAGATAGTGAAAGATTTTGGACCGTTGGCACTTTGAACACATTTAATCCTTTGTTGGACCATTTTATTTGAGAACCATATTCATTATGTACCATCCTTTCATAGAACGCATTCATTGTAGACTACTCTCTTTGATAAAATCATTCTTTTTATATCCCAAGGCTATTGTAATGTGAATACTATTATCCCTTGCCCAATTATGATCTTGATTATGAATCATCAATATTATGAACACATTCGATTCTAGTTTAACAAAGAAAATCAATAAGAATAGTATATTGTAGCTTCTTATACAAACAAGTGAACATGGATACCATATCATATGGTTTTTACCTACTGCATGGTTCTTCATTATTTATCTATTTATTGCATATTGTTTAATTATTTTGCTATTGTTTGGTAGGCATTATTTCCTTATTAGAATCCTCGCTCTTTCCTCTGTATGAACATGGGCTATTAGAACTAGATTTAGCTATTATTAGAGATCCTATTTAGTTCCTTGATCCATTATTTATATATATGAGGGCCATTGTAGTTATATTTATCTATCATTGGATATTTTAGTTCACTCCTTGATCCATTATTTATATCAATGACTATTTTTGCAGCCATATTAGTTCTTATTGGAACTTATACTCTTGGACAAGCATCTCCTTGATTAGCTGGTTCCCATTGTATGTATTTTATCCTAAAAATACCAAAAACATTAGAAAATGATCCAAAAAATAACAAAAACATTATCTTATGCTTTTGTACATTTTGATCCTCACACTCTTACCCTTTTTCAAATAACCTTGTCCCACCAACTTGCCATTTTGCAATACCATTCTCATTTATCTCATTAATTTTATTTTATTCCCTCTTATTCTAAAACATTAATCATATGTTCTAATCATCACTTTTTACTTCTATCCCACTTCCTAATAGAACTAAATTTGGCTTGAAGTCTATGTTGAAATATGCATCCATGGAACTATGTAAGCAACATCCACTTATCTTGTATATCTGGAGTTCGCTTGGCCAACCCCTTCCTTTTCTTCTCTTTCCACTTTTTATTTTGAATTATTTTCCTATTATTTGGAAGAAACTTTTTGTCCTTGTTCTTGTTATGCTATTTTATAAAGTAACTCCTCTACTACATATGCTTTAATAATTATTTTTAAATTACACTGACTTGGTTTTTGTTTGTTTTTGTTTATTTGATTTTTCTTGATTTTTTATTTTGCTTTCTTGTCTCTTCATTTTATTTCTTTCCTTTGGTTGTTTATTCTTCTTTTTTTCTTGGTCTTTTGTTTTCTTATTTGGTCTTACTTATTTGTTTTCTTTTTCCAAAAACATCTTGATGGTCCACATGGATCTTGATTATTTATATATCGATCTCATGTTATTAAGTTATTCTTGTTTTATTTTTAAACATTCTTATACTTATTTTAATCTTGATTATTCATATATTTATTTTAATTTGGGTTCATTTATGCTTATTTTTTATCTGTCTTTGATTTTTATTTAGATGTAATTAGTTGTAACTCTATTTTTGGTCATTTGTTACCATTATCTTTAGTTATAGGTATTCACATTTGAATTGGCTCTATGTAATTGAAATGTCATGTGATTATGAGTTCTTCATACTTATGATTCCTAGTATATTTTTATATAAAAATCACATTGTGATTTGGATTCAAGTCTTAAAGTCAATACAACTCTAATGAATAGCTCTCAATAACACCATGTATAAACTAGGCTCAATAGGTTTAACACTTGACTCTATGCTTAGATGTGCATATCCTAGAATACATCATGAGTCTAATCAAATAATTATCTAGTTTTCATCACCCCGCATTCCATTCTCTCCAAATTTTAGGTGAACTAAACTGGATTGAGGTCCATTTAGACTATGTAGGTAGCATTTGGATACATCACATATCTTAGTTAAGCTTAGCCATCTTCACTTTTATATTCATCACTTTATGCATTCTCATATGCATGGTTTTTATCAATTTTAAAGCCATTCCACCATTTCATCTATGTTTTAACCCACTTATATTTAATCAATGTAATAGCTTATATCTTTGAGCTATTGCTTGCCAATTTTCCCTATAGGGGAAAAATATTAGAACCAACCATTGAATCAAATTAACCCTATATGGGCAAACTATTCTTTATCAGTGATTAAAATCTATCCTATCGGGGAAAAAACTTGTTTATCACATGATCATATCTAATCTACAAGGACACATTATTATTTATTGTCTATTTAGAGATAAAATTTTCCTTTTCTTCTAATTCTAAGCTCTATAGACTTTTACCCTCATTATATCAATATTTTAATGTGTAACTTTTCTCAGGATTGATTAGTTATAAAGCACACAACTTGCACCCTAGCTTTGGGTGTGTTCAAAGTGTGTCACTTATATTTTTGAATTGTATCCTTCTCATTCCCACCATATTTGGGTCCCATTAGATTCTAAGTATATTTTTATCATTGATAAAATAAACATGTGTAAGCATTAACTTGTCCAAATTTAATCTAATCCATTGGTTAATCTCTCACTTTCTCTCTCTTTTTGAGAGTCCATCCTTCTATTTCATCCTAATATGTCCTTTCGAGGGGGAATCATGGGTCATTTCCAATTTTTTCTTGACAACTCTTTTCTTTGAAAAGATGTTACTTCACTTTAATATCTCACTATACCTTCTCAAATAGGGGCAAAATGTAGATAGAAAATTCCTAACACCATTTGTGTGGAAATTGTTAATCTTACTCGAATTGTTCTCAAATGTATAATTTATGCCAAAATCACTTAAACACACTAAATGGTTTAAGATTGTCATATACAAGTGTAGATTTAGGTTAATGTATCCCTAAATGGGGAAATGCATTTTATGTGATTCCTAAATTTTCTTAAATTTTCTTCTAATTCATAAGCACACATCATGTGCCTATGTTATTTTATGTTGGCAACATCCTAAATGGGATAATGATCTATATTCATCTAACATAACCTTCCAATTCCTATCAAGTCAAATTTTGACCTAGTAAAATGACTTTCTAACCATGTTGATTAATTGTGCACCAATTTCCAAAGAATTGCACTAAAATTCATTAATCTTACTCAAGAAAATGAGACCAAATTATGAGATTAAGTAATAATTCCATGGAGAAAATTGAATATATATTTATTGTAAATTGAATCTGAATATCTACATCACCTAATGACATGATCAATGGGGTGGCATCCATAAGCCATAAATACAACAAATATAAAGTTTATGGGCACCCACGCCTTATTAATGCCTCTTCCTCCAAAATTATTATGAGGATATTTATGGATTTATTATTCAATATTAGATTAATTCATGGCCACACGTATTAATCTTGAGATGGATGGTCATGGTTGATCCTAACCCATTTGAAAAAAATATAAATAAAAGGCCTCTCACTCACATTTTAAGCTTAAATTGTGTAAACTTATAATGCAATATTCTCTCCACAAGTCATTTGTGTATTTTGAATAAGATAGCTTCATTTGATAGGCATATTAGTGATTTCATATCATGAGCCTAGATTATGCAAGGTGATCTTGAGATGATGGAGAAGCTTAGAATCCATTCTTGACAAAGACAAGATCACCAAATCAAGGGTAAAAACATGCTTGGATCCACATTTGGATGGTGGAAGCTCTTGGGAAAGTAATAGGTATATTAGTGATTTCATATCATGAGCCTAGATTATGCAAGGTGATATTCATTTGATAGGCATATTAGTGATTTTCAATAAGATATCTTCGTTTGATAGGTATATTAGTGATATCATATCATGAACCTAGATTATGCAGGGTGATCTTGAGATGATGGAGAAGCTTGGCATCCATTGTTGACAAAGGTAAGATCACCAAATCAAGGGTAAAAACATGCTTGGAGCCACATTTGGATGGTGTAATCTATTTTGAAATTAATAGGTATATGTGTTTTCTTTCAATTTCTATCTTATTATCATTTACAAAACCCGTTGAATAGGTTGGCCTAGATTGTTAGTTTTTATGCATTTTTTTGTGTTTTTCATGACTAATTCTTGAACTAATCCCCTTTCTAATCCATCTCTACACTATGGAATTTCATAGTTGAGATATGGATTTTGATAATCGAGCTACAAATTTTGATAGCCAAGCTATACATTTTGATAGCCGAGATATGGACTTCTACAACATACTATGAACTCATCTAAATCATGTTTCCAAGGCATTAGAAAGGTTATTTCAAGAATCCCATGATGATCTAGACTCCTCTAGATATATTTTAGATACTTTCTATTTTTGTATATATCTATATATAGACTTATATATATATGTAGCTTTTCATTTATAGAAGCTAGTAGATATAGGTTGTAACTTTGGACAATATGATATGAATATATTATACAAGATTTGGTAACCAAATATGGTTGGAATAAGTGGTTTAAAATCACACAAGGATCTTCCCAAATGCATGTGAATCATTTTTATAATTCTCCTCCCTATTTTTGCCATATAAATCAATCTTTATAAATATTCTCTTGCTTAGTTAAGTTATTACCTAGTATCTATGGACAATTAGTTTCCTTTATATATAGTAAAAGGTATAACCCTACTTGATTTGTCAGGGTGTGAAACATTGTAAGAAGTTTAATTTTAAATACATAATACAATAATATTTTTTGAAAAGTAACTATCTTTCATTTCCATGCATACGTCAAGATTACTTCCTAAAATGGAATTGTTTTGATCCTAAATCTAAGGGTGAGCAAGGATCCACTCCCCAAGGAGATAGGACATGTGTATTTTTGTTATTTATAATTTGTTTCTTATTTATTTTTAATTTTAATTAATATAAATACTTTATTTTATTTTATTGACAACCTATAGGTCAAATAGACTATTAATGTGGTTATGTGCTTTATGATTCAAATGAAAATTTATCATTTCTTTAATTTTAGTAATACTAATTCTACAACTTAGCTTAAGTGTGGATTTGATATTCAATTTATGTGTTTTTACTTTCTAATAGCATTATGTGATTTATTTCAAGCATTTCATTTAGTTTGGTGTGTTTACCTTTTGATCAAGTGTGTTTCTTTTGGTACTTATTTAAAAATTTAGGAAGTAGGAAATTAAGATAAATCAACTCCAAAAATCCCCCAACCAACACTATTAGTTGAACCTAATAAACACCTTATTGCAAATGTCCTTGGACATTGGCCCTACTAAGTAATGAAACCAACATAAATTGGTTAAATTAAGGCATGACAATGACACCCATCATTTTTGGTATCATTTATGGGGATTTATTATAAAGTGTTAGTAAGGTAAAATCTTAAGCTAACATTAAAAAAACTAAAAATATAATAAAAACTACTCTCTTGTTAAATTAAGTTATATGAGTAGGCAAAGGGATTCACAAGGAATGTCTTTTATAAAATATCCTCATCCTTTAGGGAATATAATAAAGGTACTTATAGAAAAAATAGAGAGAAAATAAATTAGAGAGTGTTTTGGAAGTACATCCCAAGATCTAGAGGAATATTCCTCTATAAAAATAGAAATTTTAGATAGTGAATAGTCATAAGACCTTGAAGGATCCCCTCCTCTTAATATAAATTTATTTATAATGGGAGAAAATGTAGGTCATGTATAAAACCCTCATAGGACTCTTCCAAAGAGGAATTTATATTACCCCATCATCCTCGACAATGATAATAGAACAACAATGTAAAATATTTCCCCATCTAATCTAACTACCTTTATAGGTCTATCCATTGAAGACCAAGAACAATTATTTTTTTAATTCCAAGTTCTCTACCAAACCTATTATTACACTTTAGACAAGAAAAATCTTAAAATATTTCCCTCTACCTTGAAGGAGAGAGTAATGAAGTGGTTTATAGGTCTAGTATGAAACTCTTTCAACACTTGAAGAGAAATGGAAATAAAATTCTTTGATAAATACCAAGATTACTATAGGTTCAAGGATAGAAAAGAAGAATTGTTCAATATAAAACAAAATGAAGATGAGAACCTTGAAGATCCTCTAGACCAGCTTGTTTATCCATAATAAGTGTGAATATGAGTTATCTAAGGAAGTAATCAAAACGATTTTCCTTAAAGGATTGGATGATTCCTATAGGGATTATTTGAATCTCATGGGGAAGGGAGCTATTACTGAACTATACTTCTAAGAGAATACATAATTATATACCAACTAATCAAGGACAAAACCTAACAGTAGGATAAGTAAACTAGGGAAATCAAATGATGTGAACCAATTCATGGAGGAACTATCAAATTTCAAAATAGATATATTGGTTACACAAAACATAATGTTATATGTATTATAATTTAAAGCTAAATCTAACACTAAACTAGTAGAAATATATTTCCCAAAGTGTAGATTACAACACACACTTAGACATTTTCCTTTAGACAAAATAAAAATATGTGGAATATGTGATGCTCAGGTTCATGATACAAGAAATTTTAATCTTCTTAATTTTCTTAATAACTATCTTAAATAGAATATACAAACCATAGAATAAGTGAACTATATTCAAAGAAAAGGAAATTCCTTTCCACAAAATCAACCACAATAGTTTGGCCTAAGGATTCCTTTTACACCATGGTTTTTACCTCCATAAGTGTGGGGGGAAGCACCACCTCAATGGGGAAATTAGGAATGGATGCCATAACCATATATGATGCTTCAACCTATTCCAAAATCTTGGATACCCTAATCTCATCAGTAACCATGGGTAAATCAACATTAAAACCCTAACCCAAACTATAACCAACAATAAAGAAGGTTTCCATAATAACAAGCACTGATGGCTCCTCTAAAAACTCAAGCACCCCTCACAAAACAAGTAAACCAACCTAAAATACCTACCTATCTAGTAGTATACCCAAAGAATAGGTATGTTTATGTTAATGAACAAGGTGAAACTATAGGGGTAAGTGTTATTGAATGTGTAGACATACATATCAGCTCAAGAAAAACATTACAATAACTTCAAATTATCATCAAAAAAATGCCTCATATAAAAAAAGTTAACAAGATCAAATAGTTAAATAAGAAGAGTTAGGAGAGATACCTAAAAAATAGAGAAAGTCAACACAACTGCTCCACTTATTCCCTTTCCAAAATGATTAAAGTAAGTAGAAGACAAAAGAGAATCTGGATTGATTCAAGAGCTCTAAAAAATCAATATATAAATCCAATTATTACAATCCATTAGGGAAATTTCAAAACTCAATAAAGTAATCAAAAAAATGTGCATTAAGACACCTGATAGGAAAATACAATATCCCAAGACTATACAGGTAGATGGCAAGCTTACTAGTTTATTAGTAGGTAAACAACTTCTACTCAAGTATGGGGACCCAAGGAGTCATATCATTTTTGTAATTATTAGAAAGAAAGAGATACCAAAAGTATTGGTGGAGTTAAGAGATACTATTAATGTAATGACTACTAATACAATACAAAATCTCTCTCTAGCAGGTATGCAACCCACCACCACAATCTTACAAATGCTAGATCATTCCACTGCCAAACCAAAGGGTGTCATAGAGGATATAATAGTAACTATAGAGTCATAATATTACCCCATTGATTTTATTATTCTCTAGCCTAAAAACAAATAAATTAGATACCCATTGATCCTAGGAAGACCTTGGTTATCAATAGTGATAGCTTTGATTGATTATAGATCAGGAGATATGACCATCTTAAATGGTCTTAAATAAAAGTGAATTTATCTATATCCACTTACACAACCATCAATTAATATTATAAAATAGTTATGGGTAGATAAAACTAAATAAAAACATGATATTATCTCCTTTATAGATATGGTCACGATCACTGATCATGTGGAATAAATAGAGGATGAGTTAACAATAACTATGAGGAATACTACAAACTTTGACATTCTAGCTATGGACTTTGATAGTCTAGGTATGGACTTTGTCAATATCGCTATGGACTTTATTCAAAAAAATACATACTATGATATAAGAACCAATAAAGAGATCCCTTCCATAATCCTTCTGAACATCCATCCTTTTCCACCTCTTCCAACACTATATATAACCATAGGAACATCCAATACAATGTTATAAAATGGGCACATGAAGGTCAAAATACTTTTTTAATAGCCTTTTGTTATCTTCTAGATGGAGTGATTCCTCTAGGAGGAAAATTTATCTGAGATGTTCTCACATTCCATATTTTATTGCCACATCCTTATCCTCTCAACTCTTTAATAAGTGAATTCAAAAAAATAGATTCTCTTCATCTATGCACTAAACAAATAATAGTAGCACTAGAGAAGTTACTCAACATAAATAATTGGTTAATAGATGATCAAGAAGTAAAAGTATTTGATGTAATTTAATAACACACTAATTTTTTTTCTTGGGAATATAAAGACATGAAGGGAATCCATCCTAGTGTATGCACCCATCATATCTACATAAAGAACATTAAACCACTCAGGCAACCTCAAAGAATAATTAATCTTGCCTTAAGAGACCTTGTGAAAAATGAAATAGAAAAGTTGTTAAAAGTAGGATTCATCTATCATATCTCTGAGAGCCAATGGATCTCTCCCTTGGTTATTTTTCCTAATAAAAATTGTAAATAGAGACCATTTATAGACTATAGCGAACTGAACAAAGAAATAATGAAAGATTATTTTCCTTTACTTTTTATTGACTAAGTAGTTGACAACTTGGTAGGATAAAGATAATTCTCTTTCTTGTATGGTTTTAGTGGGTATAATTAGATGCAAGTGGAACCTAAATATCAAGATAAAAAAATCTTCACTTGTCCATTAGGGACATTTGCATGTAGGTTATTGCCCTTTGGTTTGTGTAATGTACCTGTGACCTTTAAATGATTAGTCTTAAGGCATATTTTTATATTTAACCAAAGATTGTGTATAAGTCTACATGGATGATTTCATCATTCATGGAGAATCCTTTGATGAAATTTTGAATAATCTAAACAAATTACTGAAAATATATGAAGAAATCATCTATCCTTGAGCCATTAAATTTTTTTGATCATGGTAGAAGAAGTGATAGTTTTAGGACATAATATTTCTACAAAAGGAATCCAAGTGGATACAAAGAAAATTGAAGTCATTTCAAACCTACATACTCCTCAAAACTAGACTAATATCAAAAGCTTCTTAGATAATGTAGGATACTACATAAGGTTTATAGAATATTTCAACAAAATTATCACTCCTATATTTGCCTTGATGACAAAAGAGAGTCAGTTTGTTTGGAGTCTAGATTTCCAACAAGCCTTTGAGACTATTAATGAAAAATTTAGTTCTTCCCCAATCTTAATAAGACCTAATTTGTCACATCCCTTCCATGTTTACACTGATGTATCTAATCATGTTATGGGGATAGTTCTAGGATAGAAAGATGAAGAATGATAAATGTACACCATATATTACATTAGAAAGAACTTAATTCCTACTAAAACAAATTACACAACCATTGAGAAAGAATTCCTTGCTATAATTTATTCCATAAATGAGTTTAGATACTATATCACTGGTTACAAAATACTTGTATATATTGACCATGTAGCTATAAGATACTTGATGAACAAACTAATGGTAAGAGAAAAAATCATAATATGGATATTACTATTGCAAGAATTTGACATAATAATAATTGATAAAACTGGTAAGTTCAATGTGGTTGTTGATTTTATTTCTAGATTGAACAATGTAGATGAAGAGGGACATATAAAAGACAACATCTTAGATGAATATTTATTTTTTGTTGCAACAAAGTCACCTTGGTTTGTTGATATAATAAAAAATTTGGTGATAGGGAAGTTTCCTTTTCAATTCTTGTTTAATTAAAGAAAGTTTTTATATTAAATGGACTAACGGTTTATTATTTAAATATAGACCTAATCATGTCTTCTACAGTTGTGTGAAAGAGAATGAAATGTATGACATCATTCATGTTTTCCATGATGAACATGGTGGAGGACACTACTCTGTTAAGAGGAAAGTGATAGCCTGTTGGTATACCTCTCATTTAACTAATTAATAGATTGGTGTCATTTTTTACTAGGACCAATGTTCAAGGCTATATGAAATGATACCATTAGATATTTGAGTTAAAATTTCATTTTTTAGGGGTTTTAATCTACTATTTATATCTAAATCCTAAGGACAACAAATAAGATTCTAATTCTATGTTGCAAAAAAGTAATTCTAGAAAGTTTTGCTAACTAAAGATCTCCTATGGCATTCCTTATTAAAAGGATTTTTTAGTTCACACCATTAACATCAAAAACTTAAACATATATCATAAGACATTATTTTTTCCTCACTTAACTTTCCTAATTGGGTAGGATAAGGTGAAATTTTTGAATGTGAGAATGTTGATTGTCTATTGTCATTTAGACTGCTTCCTAATAGATTTTGAATATGCAGATGAGTTAATAAACATTACATCTTATGAAATTTAAAGACACACTATGCTTAAATAAAACTCACTTACATTGAATGGAAATAATCTTTTCATTTAATGGAAATACATGTGAATTAAAAGAGATATCACACTTTACATTGAAAGGGAAATAACACTTGCATTAAAAGGGAAATCACACTTGGAGTAAAATGAAATATACTTGAATAAAAATATATATAATTTTAAACTATAAATTAAAAATAAAAATAGTCCTAATCTTTAGACAGTAGTGGGCCCTTTCCCTTTCCTCATAATATGATCAACTTTTACTCAGTAATGAAAAGGAATGCTAAATTTATTTCATCATCAAAAAGAACATATACAGATGAGCGAATTCATACTTGAATGTTTCATATCTATTATTTATTATCTATTTTTATAACTATTCATTAATTTTATATTTTGAATGAGAAGGAGACATGTATTTAAAGCACATCTCAATGACTATTCTCAGAATACAAAATATGGTGATCTAAATAGCCAAATCTGCTTATTCAATATAGAAAATCAAGGAATCAGATCCCATGCTTATAAGGAGGCATTATAACTAGCTCAAATAATAATAGAAAAAATATAAGTAACATATATCTGAAGATATTATGTTTAGTTTTACAAAATATAAGTACATTTATATCCATATCATTTTAGACCATTACCATGAATAGTAATGTCTAAAAAAAGATATCTAGGTATGGAAATTCTATATTTATAGTATATATCTTTAGAGTTACTATATTGATTTTTAGTGTATATTTTGGCATCTTTGGATCATAATTAGGCATATTTGGAGCATAGTTAGATAGGTCTTCAAATCATCTTCAAAGTATCTTTAGATCTCAATGTATTATTCATGAATCTTTAAAACTAATACCAAAAAGGTGTTGCCAAAACTGTTGATAACTTCTCAAAATGATCCTACCATAGGGATGTGTCAATGTATACAAAATTATTTTCATTTCATATAAGTTAGACATAAATAACAAGATAGAGAATTAAACATTTATCACATACAAACAAAAGAAATTTTTTCTCATTTCCTACTTAGATGAGACCTTAAATATTAAATGTAATGCAATATAACCAAAAGGCAATAATTATGGATAGTTTATATGATATATAATGAGATATATGGAATGATAATCATTTTTACTCCAAACTTTACCTTTTTCAAGTCCTCTTTCAAACCAATGAGATAACTATTCTTCAATCTATGAGTTTGGATTCCAATCACTGACTAAGATCATAGATTTGAAAGTGGTACCCCAATCATGATGATTTATGGGCATAATTCCCAAATTTCTTACCATTGTATGTGTCCATGCGTAAAATTCTATTTCTGCTTGATTGTATCAATTTTTCTAAGGAGATAGGGGATAAAGAATAATGGGTGGCCTAAATCTCATACCAATCCATAAATCTAACCCTCCCTCATCTAGGAGCTGAGTGATAATCTGAGTAACCACCCAAGCTCTTTGAAGACTCTGACTGATGATGGTGGGATTCATAACTTCCCTACCTTTCAAAGCAATAGGCAAAGTCTCCCACCTATCCATACTTGCATTGATGGAGATGGCAAAATATTGGATCACAAAATCTTTGAAAAATGCTATATTTTCTCTTAACAATTCATGATTTTTTTTCATTTACATATGATACATGGGATGAAAAGTAGCAAGAAGTTTATAGACCTCTAAAACCGAAAGTCTCATACACAGACCTCTAGTGTTATGTAATTCATGAAATTTATTGTGTGCTTACTCGCAAGCTATTTTATTTCTCACAGTAGAAATGAAAACATGTAATTTGTTTCTCACATAAATAAATTGATCACAAATCTAGATTGGTAACCCAACAACATGTTACAAATATATAATTCAAAAATATGGTCCTATATTTATGTGGTACTTTTTATAAAGACATCCATGAACATATGCCCATCATCAATAACATTGGGAAAACCAAGATAAATTAACTACATTTTCCACTTGTAAAATTGTTGATGAAAAAATAGAACATAGAAATAACAAGGTTTTCTACATGAAAACATTTTTTAGCAATTTCACAAATATTCTAAATCGAAGTCTAAGCTTTATGCATTTAACACTAAGACTAATTTGATCATGGCATTTCCTTCTTCCAATTATTAAATCTTATCCTGAGTTTTATTCTAAACTAGAATCATCTCATGAAGTGTTAGATGGAAATAAGGAATAGCCCTTGTGGTCCCTTTAGTTTGTACATCTATTTCCTTTGTTTCCCTTTACATATCTTATAAGTAAGCTTGCAACTCAACATTCTGAGTTATTAACTCTTGTATGTGAGTAGTTTGTTGACCAAGAAATGATTTTTTATAAATAATAGAATATTGAAAATTATTAATCTAAGAATCCTTACTAGAAATAGAATTTTAGAGACTATAAATTTGAGTATCCTTATTTTCAAGGGAATTTTTTAAGGTGCTAAGTTCGTGAGACTATGAAAATAAATGGTTATGTATTATAATATATTCAACATTAATTACTGTAATGATTAATTCTTATGCTCAAAATTTGAGAATAAAATCCTCATGTCTTCTTTCTAAACTAGAAATAGTTTCATTCTTACCTTACAGTGTTAATAAAATAAAATTTAACTTTGCTTGTTGTTGTCAAATGGTTTCCTCATTCTGTGACATTATCATGTCATGTTGTAACTCCTTATCTTCATGAGTAGGCTAAGGAGAAGATGAGGCTTATTATATCAGTGGATATTTAACCTTATTAATTATAGAGGGTAAGGGTTTATTCTTCAACTATTTTTTCAACATCTATAACTTCTATATGAGATATTAAACTTCCAAAAAATTTAGCTACCTATACATCGCTTTCTTCTTCTTCCTAGAAAATTTAACTGACAAACTCATCAAGGTCTAACTATTAGATTAGGGTTTTCTAAGGAAATCCCAATTTTTATTTTTTACCTTTGGTACAACATCTTTGGAGCTAAGGGTGTTGAAGATGGACCTTATTCTATCCTTTCTATTGTTGGAGGACAAATAGGACATTGTGATTTCTTACCAAAAATTTGGGATGATTTTTGTAGAAATGAGGACCAAGCCTTCTCATCCTTGGGTTTTTACAAAAAATGATGTTGATAGATGAGATGAATCAAACCATGAGTTTTGACTAACGTAGTTCCCCTCTTTAATTTTTGAGCTACATTAATTATAACATAGTGAAAAAATGATGGTAGGTTTACTTGATATTATGGTCTAGTGGTTCCTTTCCTCAAATGAATCAGAAGCCACATGGTATCTCCACTGATCATAGTGAATTGGCCATCATAGGTGAGATAATTCATGACCTGATATGTGACATTATGCTATGATATTATAAGATTGTTTTGAATGATTCCTATAGCCATGTAATGTGGGGTTTTGGCTAGCTTAAGATGGGGTTCATTATCATCAATGAAAATTTTAATTAGATCAACAAAGCTCAATTTGGTAATAATGACCACACCTTCTTTAGGAATCACTGAAAGGTCATTGATAATGGAGAAATCAACTAGAATATGCTTGCCTTGGACCATAGAATGAACTTCATCAAAATTTTCTAAAAAATCATGGACAATGTTTTCTTGAAAACCCTAAAATGTTTTTAGAAAATTAAACCATCCCACCATCTCAAAAATAAACATAAAAGATTCATCTTGTAACAAGGGTTCTACTGATTCTAGTTCACTTTTATTCTTCTTGCCTCCCATCTTTAGAGTTATTCATATTATTCTTAAAAACCTACATACACAATGAAAAATTGAGCTTGAAATTGCACATAGTATAGAGGAAGGCAAGGAAATGGGGATGTGATGCAACAATGAAAATTAAATAAGGGGGTATCATGAAATTATGGTAGAAATGATTTGATTCAAAGCACACAATTTTTTAATGAGAAATAACTTTTTAGGGTCACTATCAATGATGTGGTGTGAGGGATCTATTATACCCAACACCCCCCCTTTTTCCTTAGAAGGGAATGGGGACCCACTTTTTTAAAATGTAATATTTAATAGGGAATCCTTTTTTATATGTTTATGAAAAAATTAGGAAATCTAGGACATTTCATGTTTTTGGTAGGATGATATTGGCATTATGTTTATAAGACTAACTTATGTATTGCAGATGAATTATTTAGGTTTATAGCCTTAGGGATAATTATTTTAACCTTCATGCAACATTATTTTTTTAGATGTTATGTTTTATGAAATTTTTGGTCCTATTTTCTTTTGGGCTTATTGTTTGTGGAGCCTTATTTTATCAAATAAATTACTATGGACCTTTTGTCTAAAATAATTATCCCAAAAGAATTCAGCCCATGGACTCTTTTCCTTAAGGAATTCAACACCACATACACTTTCTCTAAAACAAATTCCTTGACAGATTATCCATTTGAACCTATCCAAAATTATCCTTTGAAATTTTTAAGAATGACCCTTATCCATATGAGAATACCCTTTAATAATTTTGGAATTACCCTTTGACCTTTGAATAATAAAACCTTCAATCAAATTTTTTTCCTGAATTAAACCCTTTAAATTCTTTCCACCTACCCTTTAGAACCCTTCAAACTTGCCCTTTATCCTTCCTCGAATTGACCATTTACCCCCTTTTTGACCACTTATTTTAGGGCACATACCCTTCAAGTTTTGTGTGATAGACCCTTTGAAATGTTTTATCTGAACCCCTTACCCTAAGAGACTTATCCTTTGGGATATTTATTTTAACCTTTTTTCCCTATAAAAGTGCCCTTCAGTGTTTGTAAATGAACCCTTTCACCATGGAATACCCTTATAGACTTTTTTCTCAATTTTTTTTCTCGTAACCAATTTATTCAAACATTCTATCTAAAAGAATTATAACCTTAAATATTTTTGAAGTTCCCCTTAGCCATATAGAATTACCATTTATGAGACTCCAAAGTTCCCTTTGGCATTCATGAAGTAGACCTTTCTAGACTTTTGTCATGAATAAAATGCCTTATGAATTAGACCCTTCAAATCAAAAGTATCATTTGGGGAAATTGGAAGTTCCCTCTAGACCTTTGAAATATCCCTCTAAAATAATTACTTTAGGAATTTCTCTTAGATGAATCCTTTGGATAAATTATTGTAGACACTTTCTCTATAACAAATTCCCTTAAATTATTAGTCTATAAACATAGGCCCCAAAAGCATTTTTTTAAATATACACCTAAAGCATTTTATTATTGGGAGTAACTAGGAATCATCATACTTAGCCAATATGAAAGAAAAAATACTTCATGTTGATATTTTAAAGGTCCCTACCAACCTGAGCTAACAATTTTGAATTATACATAAAATAAAAGACTAAAGTGAACATTGCACATTTATGTCGCACAAACTGGTTTCAATTATAAATTCTTTATAGGCAATCCATTGTGACTAAAATATATCATTTGAATTTGAGGTAACTTATATTCAAAGTCTTATCCTATCTTGCAACAAGAAAGAGCCACAGTTTCTACTTCAATAATATACAGTGAATAACAGTCGAGTTAGAGCTGAGTCACTTGCATTGGCACATAGGTATATATAGTATGTAACACATTAAGTACAATAAAAACATGAAACATAAAACCATAACACATACATATAAAATAGTTTTAGGTACCAATCCACCATCTCCATACTTGATCAAAGATTTAACAAAATTCACTGATAAAGTCTTTAACACCACCATGTTTGAAGATAAGTACAAGAATTACTCAATGTTATGGGATGTTATTAATTTAGTGGACGTATTTTCATTGGATTATGATATATCGTTGGCATACTAATTATTTGTGAAGGAATTATTGGCTTATAAATACCGTAGATAACACTTTAGTACTACAAAACCATAAGTGATGCCCTACATAGGCCTTTTTCTAGACTTATTCTTCACTAAAAAAATATCAAAAGATGCATTTTTACATCACTCGAACAACAATATAGTGGTCTCTTGAATCTCAAGGGAATATTTTTTGAGATATTTGTCATTAAACATATAGGAAATCTACTTTAATAAGTAAACATTGGTGTAATTTAACATAGATACGTCGATGGAGAAGGTGCTATCATCATGGATCTTCCTAGACCATACTATCACCAGGAAAATAAACAAGACAAAATAGACCATCCTAATTGACAAATTCAAGATGAGTATCTACATCATCATGGTGCTCCTCAATAGATTATATGGTATGCTTAGAATTTACTTTGTTAACTTAGATTGGGTACCATTACTGTATATGTTACTCACACATGATGCCACTTATGTCTTTAATGAAATCATAAGCATGTGGTTGAGAACCTAAATTATTCACAAACATAGGCATCCTACACCCTTTGGGTATTTCTTCATGATGTCATATCTATTAGATATAGTCATGGGAGAATGTTATAGAGACCTTGGCACATTTTGGTCTCTAACCACAAACTATGAAAAGAATCAAATTTGTGATTACTATCAGTTTATGTAAATCTATTTCTATACAAGGCACATGGTGAGAATATTCAAGGATGATTATCCTCAAATTTGGCAAGCTATTCATGGCTCACTTATGCCTCAGATTGGGCATAATATAGTAAAAAACCTAGATGGAAAAGGATATTTCTTCCTCTACCCCAGTTTTATTATCATCATGGTATGGGGGAATAAGTTTGACCCCCTATGTCTGTCAAGATTTTTTTCTAGACAAATTAGCTGAGTAGGATATTTCCTTCCAATTATGGAAGAGTGTAGAAGATGATTTGGCAAGGTAGAATAAAGCTTTATATTTCAACCATAATCAGCATTGGTAAAATGACATATACAATAAGAAATAATCTTAGAGATGTAGGTGGAAAATGTAGGAGCTATCCTTTCCATGTACTTCCACATAGGGACTAGGATCCCCATGGGTGAATCCAAAAACATATCCATGGGTTTAATATTTCATATAGTCATCATCTCTATGACTATGATTTTTTATTTTTGAATGCTCAGTCATATGAGGATGTATTGAAACTATCATAACTTGTCAGATTATAGGAGGATCATTTGAGGATGATCCAAGGTGAGCCTTTTATTTCCACCAGGGAATTAGATAGCAAGAGGGCACTTTTAAGGGGTTATAACATTCAGATTTTTGGAAAGGGGAATTCTCAAAGAAACCAAAGGACCAGGTTTCCTCATTTTCCTAAGGACCCCCTCTAAAGTTTAAGGTATTAAAGGATCCTGGGCTACTCAATCCCAACATGACTAAGGAAGCATAGGTAGGAGACCCTATTAGTCTCAACTCTAATGAGGAAGGTTGAATACAAGAGGAGCCTATTACAAGTTCTACCTAAGGGCCAATTATTACATCTATTTAGGTAGCAACTGTTGGGACATCATCACCTATGGACTTTCCCACTCAAACAAGGACCCCTTTGATCTACATAAGAAAGCCTAGGACTCTTGTAGGTAGTCCCACATTGGAGGCATTATAGGGCTCATCTACTTAGCCTTCACATTCTAAACTATCCAAGGGAGATATGGTGATAATTAAAGACATTAAAGATGATTTTGATGAGGAAATCATGCTAGAAATAGCCAAGGTTGTAAGCCTCCAAGATGAACCAGTGGATATCTATCTTCAAGATACCCAATCTTTTAATAGTGTTCTTTTGTCTTCTCTATGTATTTTTATTTAGGGTGTCTCTATAGAAGTCCATTCATCTATCCCTTACACCTCCACTACCAGTGATGCTCCTTCCATCTCTGCTTCTATCCCATTCACCACACATATCCCTCCTATTCCTATTAGTACCTCCATGGTTAGAGACCTCAAGAAAAAGGTGTTTAAAAAAGTGAAAATGGCTTTGGCCACCTCCTAAATCACCCTTCCACTTACAACCACCAATTCCACATAGGAGGCTACTATAACAACCACTAGTATGGAAAGGAAGGCCAAGCCTCAAATAATCATAGTCCATCCACTCCTCAGTTTGGATGAGTGGATTGGTCTAAAATTATATGGCCTTCCCTCTTAGACATCCTCACCAAGGCCTTCAAGAAGAAATAAGAATCCCAACAATATATAGAATTATATTTTGCTATTACAACCTCAGATGCATCTCAACTTGATATTCCTACATGGGCACTAGATTTGAAGAGTAAGGTTTCCCAACTACCAAACTTTAAGATCATAGAACTCCCATCTGTCTCCACATTATTTGACCCCCCAATGGTAGCATCTAAAGGGTCAAGAAGAGGAAACTATTAGATTATATGGGTACCCAAATCATATTAGAGGAGACACAAGAGGTTATCTCCCTTACTAAAAGGTAGAACATACAGTTGGGGTAACCCTTATATGAATAAAATTTAGTAGACCTAACCCATGCCCATAAGGATGTTATAGTTGTCATTCATGAGAGCATAGAGATAGCTTAGCAAGATCTAGAAGTAGAAGTGAAAGTTATAGAGAAGGAAGTGGAACATCTCAAAGAAAAGGCCAAAATAATGCTCATCCTAGCTGAAATTGAAGTTGAGGTCTAGGAGGTAGCATCAAGATGTTACAGCATATTAGAAGCTATGGAGTTTATGAGTGTTGAGATGGCCCCTCATGTGAGCTAAACTAATAATTTTTAAAACTCCTTGAGAGACGATAATTCCAAATTAAAGATGCTAGTGGCCTACATAGGTAACTTACTCTATAGACTTCTCAACTTAATGACTATGTTGGAGGCATCCAATGCCTTGTACCTAGTGGTCATTAGGTAGGAGGAGGAAAAATATTGGTTACATAACATTGGGGATTTATTCCCCAAATACTAGGCACATGAGGCTTAGTTACATTAGATTTTGCATGAGCTAAAGTTATCACAAGTGAAAATGTCCACTCATAAGCTAGTTAGTAGGCTCAATTTTGATAAGCTTATCTTGAAGGCAACTGATGAATTCAAATAGAGCTTGCAAGGTTTATCAATCAAGGACATTGAATTAGAACTAATCAAGGATCAAAATAAGGTCACTAAAGTGGAGATCTTTAAGAGTAAATTTTTGATAGCCAAGGATGAGCATGCTAAGCCTAAGAGAATTCATCATCTTTTATTACTAAATTTGGATATCATATAGAAGCAACATGGAGCATCCCAAAAGGTCTAAAAAGACAATGAAACAAAGAAAAATAAAGACTTTGGAGGTGAAACTATAACTTCAATGGCCACATCTACTTCCACTCCCACCAAAGTGCATGCAACACTTTAGACAAACAAGCCTTGATAGGCTAAATCTCATGTATATATAATTTTGTAGTAGTCTATGTATTTAATATTTGTGAGTGGATACTTGTAATGAATTGAATTTTTAGTTTGTGTGCATACACATATTACATGACTTTTAAAAGTAATTTTTTTTTTTTTTTTAGATCTTAGATGGTATTTAGAACTACATGTCCAAACCAACATTTGTAACCACTTGCATGAACTTTGAGGATGAGGCATCCCCCTTCCCCAAGTATGTATATATATATATATATATATATATATAATTTTAACCCCATTTAGTGAGGAGAGTCAAAAAAATTTAAATATAGATCAATGATCAATTTTGGATCATCGTCAAAGTGTCTTGAGTATTTTCTTTCCAATTTCATGCAATTGATTGTTATTTTTATGGTTGTGTGATTCAATAAATCTTAAGTGTGCTATATCTGCAAGTAGATTATTAATTTATTGATTGATATGTTATTCTTAAGATGTCCAATAGCTATTAAAATATAATTAAATATATCAATAAAGTAAATCAAGTTATTTGAATCATAGTTTTGAATGTGTATTCATTCCTTTTTGGGTGTAGTTTTTTGTGTGTGTGCAATACCTAGTTTAGATAATTCACTTGCTCAAGTCATAATATCCTAATCAAGGGCGTGAAATAGATAATCTAAAAGGATTAAACCTTGTCTAAGGCATGTGAAATTCCTACATCTTTTTTCCCTTAGACTTCTTAATCATGTCTAATTGCATGTGTGCTATTGTTTCTAACAATAGATATTGGTTTGAGAAAGCATAGGTCTATTCAGAAACCAACTAGGGGAATGATGCCCAAGTTCCATGGAGTATTCCTTTCTAACCTACCTTACCTTAATTTTTTTAAATTTTTTATTAATATGTAACCACTATAGATTAGAATCCAACCACCCATTCAACTCATGTAGGAACTCACTTTATCAAAAGGTCACACCTTCATCCATAAAAACTTGATAACAACCTACATACCCTACCTTATATTATATCAACAAGTTTTCAAAAACTAAATACCTCTAACTAATTCCTTTGAGTGGATTTTACCTCTATTGAGACCCTAAAATGTTAGAGGCTACCTCATTAAGGCTATGGTGTGCATAAAACCCACGTCAATAGTTTCAATGGTGCTAGAAAGAGGGCCTAAATTTCCTATCAATAATAGAGGTTAGTCCTTATGTAAAATTACACTAGAGTCACCTAGGAGAGTGACCATATCTAATTCCTATGATGGTTTATTAACATCACCCTTGAAAATCCATAGGAGACCTAGAGCTATGCCAACAACTCTAATTTAGAATAATCTTCCTCCACTAGGGTACCGTTTACATATAAGGAAACCTTTACCTATTAATCTAATAATGGCTTAGAAACATCCATGGTTAGTTGGATCTACCATTTTCATCCTAGGGTAAGTACATGATTTACCTTGAAACCCCAAAAAATATCTACTATACTTTTATCTTTCAGGGCCAAGGATCATAGAAGAGCATATCAAATATGTTAAAGTTGATTTAAGGTTAATGAATGTAGTTGATGAGGATGTTGCATGTTGATTATTAAATTTTAATTTAATGAATGATTCTTATGATTGATATTTGAATCTAAAAAAGAATTCCATCACCAATTAGGAGTGTCAAATGGCTTTTCTCGCATAGTCTGGATAGGTCACCAGTCATGGATTGGTATATCAACACTTCACTAGTATGAATAGGGAACCTAATGAGCCCATTTGTGCTTTCAATTCATGATGGTAAAATATGTACAATTGGTTGAACCCAAGGTATAAACTAGAAGTGGCATTAGCACTAGAGATGTACAAAAATGACTTAGATCCCATTACCATTATGTTCTTAAGAAGAGCACCTACTACTAATACATTGGAATTATCATTCAAAAAATCCATTAGCATTCAAAGAATCCATTAGCATCAATAGAAAGCTCAACCTAAAGACACCTAGGATACCTAACATTAGTAATGGATTCCCAGTGCTCAATTTAATACCACATGTGAAGAAGAATGTTTTGACATATAATCAAAATCAATTATACAAGTTACTTCCATTGACATAAATGATGTAGTTGAATTTCAATTATTTTAAAAATCATATGATAGGTAATAGTTACCAATAGAACTATCATGTGACTACACTTACTATGGATATTTTATAAGGAACATATTCCATAAAAGCTAAATTGGATTCTATTCAGAATATGATTCAAAAATTGAGTAATGATTTTTTGAATATTTAATAAAATATAGGAAATTTTAATGCTCTAATTAGTAACTAAAACACCAATTAAAAAAGATATAACAGTCCAGATGAAACAACTCTCCCTAATTGGTGCAAGATACACAATACACCCCAACATGGTGAGTTTTATTACATTGAGTTTTGTACAATATTTAAGAACTTTTAGAGGGAAGTAACTAGGTAGGATCATATGAATAATTCACTAGAATCTCATTAGGACCCTAGATATTCTAACATAGCCATGTTCTTTGAGATTCATAAATTCCCTTCCTAGGAGAAGATGATAAAGAACCATAAGATAATAAATATGAAGTTCATGATTTCCAATACTTTTAGAGAGGTGCATATAAATTAAGGAATAAGAAACTACTTACTACCTTAACTCCTCTAAATACCATAATGATTCCTCCAAATCTCAAAGCAAACAATAACCAACCCCCTCCAAAAGGGAATGATCAATCACCAAATAAATGATGATATAATATCATAGAAGACATGAAGAAAATTAAGGAAAATATAACTCTTCATGAGTTAGCCGAGGTCACTAAGAAAAAGGAACTATTATGGAAGTCTATTACTAAAAAGGCCCCTGTGGAGAAAACTAGAGTGGCTACATACAAAATGAAGGTTGATGATGTTAATGTCATTTATAAGAATAAACTCAAAGTACCACCATTATTAATAACCATCAGAGCATTTGATAAGAATATTCATAACTATTTAGTTAATTCTAGAGCATCTACAACTGTTATGCCTACTATATGTAAAATGTTTGGTCTCACTCCTAGACCTTTAAAGAGGTTAGTTTATAAACTAGAAAAAATGGTGGTACCAATAGTGGGATAATTGAATAATGTACACATTCAAGTAGCATAAAAACCAAGATTATAAATGACTATTGATATCTTGGTAGTAGAGATTCTGGAAGGCTATAGATTATTTCTGAGTAAAGACTAGTTCAAAATGCTTAATGGGTATCTTTCCATGGACTTCTTACACATCTGGTTGTAATGGAGAGGAGATGTAAAATAGATTAGAATTTATAGAGAGCTAATAATGAAATATTGTATCGTGGAATACAACATCAATAATGAATATGTGAATTATGATTCTTCCTCATTGGGCATTTATACTTTTACCACTCACAATTTAGTGTAAAACCTAGAAATTGAAGGTTTGAATCATTTATGGACAATGCATTTTAATGGACCTAGGTCTAAGCAAGGATCATGTTTGTGAATTGAGATAATTGATCTTAAATTTAAGAAGTTCTTAGTTTCTTATATATTATAATTTTCATGCACAAATACTAGGGCCAAGTATGAAGCTCTAATCTTGGGACTACAGTTTGCAATGAAGAATAATTTAAAATAGATAAGATTATTCAAGGATTCAATGCTGGTAGTTCACCAAGTAAGAAATAAATACCAGTGAAACTTTTATTATTTGAATAGGTATAAACATAGAGCATCGTATTTAATTAAAATATTTAAAGCTTGCAACATAGTATCACTCTTGAGAGAACTAAATCAAGCCACCAATTCACTAGTTGTAGTTACTGCCAATCTCAATCCATTACAAGATTCTAAGGTAAATAGATTTTCGATCCAATTGGTTCCCTATCCCTCTATTTTAGATAATGTATAATTTTCTTAGGTCTTTAGTAATGATCAGTAGATTATCTAGTTATTAACCAATTTAGGATATTTCAAATCCCAAATCATTGATGACAAGGAGATTAACCATTTCTATCAAGGATAAATAGATAAAAAAGGTATTCTCCAGCTTAAATAAAATAAAATTATATCTGTTTTAGTCTCCTTCGAAAGATTATTTGACTTAGATCCTTAGGCACAACAACTTAGATATCCTAAGGTTGATGAATCAGACTTCAAGAAAGAAAATTTTGGAGATGACCATAACCCACATTATGTGAATATTGGCATCAAATACACCATGGAGGAAAGGCAATGAATCAAGTATTTGATTGTTCTATATAAGGATGTTATTGTTTGGATATATGAAGATTTTAAGGTATATGACCCATAGGTTATCACTCACATAATTCCCTTGAAATAAGACCATAAACCATTTAGATAGAGATAAAGGCCAATGAACCCTATTATAGAGTTTCTTATTCAAAAGGAATTGGATAAGTTATTAAGTGTTAAAATCATCTTCCCAATCTGAAACTCTAAATGGATGGCCAATTTGGTCCTATTTAAAAAGATGAATGGTGAGATCAAATTATGTTTCGACTTTAAAATTTTGAAAAGGGATTCTAGAAAGGATAATTATCTCCTACCTTCTCTAGGGGAGGTAATATAGATAGTGAGTGGCTCTAAGATGATGTCCTTTTTGAATGGATTTTTAGGCTACAACCAAGTACTAGTATAACCCAAGGATAGAATGAAGATGGTGTTTACCATGAAATGAGGTACTTATGCATACAAGAGGATGTTGTTTGGTCTAATTAATGTAAGAGCTACCTTCCAATGCACCATGGATCATGTCTTTAGAGGACTAACATGAAAATGCATAATTATCTATATGGATGATCTCATGATGTTTTTCAAGAATAGAAAGGATCACATAACTCACCTACATTCCATATTCAAAAGGGATAGAAATTTCAAGATTTTTTTAAATCTAAAGAAGAGAATATTTGGAGTCACTGAGGGGAAAATATTAGGACAAATTATCACAAAAGATGGGATCACCATCAATCTAGAAAGAATTACCAAAATCTCAAAGATTTAGCAACCAAATAACAGTAAGGAGCTTAAGCCATTTTTTGGGAAAATCAACTTCATCAAGAAGTTTATATTAGGGTTCACTTAAATCATCAAGCATCTAAATACTATGCTTAGGTAAGGTGCTAAAACAAAATAGACAATTAGAGATAGAAGGTCCTTTTAAGACATAAAATATGCCATATTTTAGGCTCTAGTATTGAATAGTCTAGACTTCACAAAGGATTTATATCTGTACTCATTCAACTTAGAACACACCATTGTTATCATTATCACATAAAAGAAGGATTAAATTGAGCATTTTATTACCTTCATGAGCACAAATCTAAAAGATGTAGATATCAAGTCTTTAATGATTGACAAGCAAATTTTTCCTTTAGTCAAGGTAACAAAAAAAATTTAACATTATATCTTGAGGAACAAAACCATCACCATTATATCTGATCCTAATATCAAACTTACCCTATCATATAATGAGCTAAGAGAACATCAAGGTAAATGGATGCCCACAATCCAAGAGTTTTCAATAGATATCATGCCTACAAATACCATCAAAGGATAAAGCATTATTCATCTCATGATTGAGCCAAATCCTCAAATCACCATTAAAGAGGTATGTACAACACAAGTTTATAAATGGGAATGGTATACTAATTTAATCTAGTATTTACTTATAGGACCCTATCCACTAGAGATTAGTAGGGAAATAAGGAGAGCCTTGAGACTTAGATCTAATCATTTCATGATAAAAAAGAGAGTCCTCTATAAAAGGAACTATGAATGAATTTATCTTAGATGTGTGTCTGTAGAGGAGGCTAGGTAAATTATATAAAACTTGTATCAAAAGAGAGGTAGTGGTCACCCTGCTAGGAATACCATACCCATAAAATTTTGAGGTTGGGATAATATTAGCCAACTATTTTTAAGGATGATCATATGCACATCAAGAATTACCATTAATGTCAAGTGTTAGCAAAGAGATAAGTACATGTGTCAATACTTATACAATAAGTCATCAAAAGAAAGCCATTTACACAATGGAGTTTGTATTTTTTTGGTTTAATTAACCCAAACTCCTCAACATGCCATAAATTTTTGCTTATAGATATAGACTATTACACTAGGTGGATGAAATCAATCACCATAAAGAATATTAGAGCATAAAATATGATTCACTTATTTGAGGAGCACATTACAACTAGATTTGGCACACCCATCTCTTTGGTAATGACAATGGACCAACATTTATATTATTATAGTTCATTGAGTGGGCACATGACAATTAGATTATAATTAGGTTAGCTTCTAACCACTACCCTTAGGGGAATGGATTAGCTGATTCAATGAATAAAAATGTGATTGAGTCAATCAAGAAGTCAATAGGGGACAAGCCTAGAGACTGACACAATATACTAAATTATGCTCTTTGGGTAGACTATAGGACATACAAACAAGCCATGAAAGCATCACCTTACCTGCTAGTATATAGATGTAGACCAATTTTTTCCATCACATTAAAGCTACCCGCTTATCAGTTTAAACAATATTACATCAAAATAAATAACAAAGTATAATCAATATTTTTGGATGTAATAGAAATAGAGGATTCAAGGACTGAATCTTTGCAAACATTCAACAAACATCAGGATGTATTTAAAAGGTGATTTGAAAAAAGAGCAAAAGTTAAAGCATTCAAAATTTTAGATCTAGTGTTACTATGGGATAAATCCCATGAAAAGAAAGAATAACATGTCAAGTTTTATCCATTATAGATTAGAACCTATTAGATTTACTAGATCATAGGCAATAATGTGTTTCATTTGAAATACCTCTAAGGAAATGAGCTTACATATCTAGTTAATGGACAATTCTTGAAGCATTAATTCAAAGTTGTTCCATCTGTGGATATTACTAACTAAGAGGGTTTAGATAAGTTTAGACATAGGATTAGATTAGATTTCCACACTTTCTAGAATATATTTTCAATGATTTCTAGTTCAATTTATTACTTTTTAGTTTAGTTATCCTACATTTTAGTACTTTGGTTTTCTTAGATTAGATTGCAGTGCTTTTTAGAGTAATTTCCTACTTTCTAGATTAGTCATCTTTGTTTTCTTATTTGGTGTTCAAGATTATGTTTGATTTATTTATTTCTAAGATAAAATCCAAAAAAATCAAGAGTAGAAAAGGGGAAAAGTAATTTTGACACATTTTAGGCTAATTTATAGATTGGACACATTTTTGTGTCTGGAGGCTTTAGAGTGAAGGGAAGTGATCATGGGATTATTTTGAATTATGTCATAACTAAAAGATTTTATCAAGAATATTAAATTTATTATCAAGATACTTCATAAAAATTTAGAAAGTTTTCTTATTTTATTAGATTAAATGCACTTATTACATTAAAAACTTGTTAGAAGTGATGACTCATGATCTAGATTTGGTTAGCAGGGATGTTCTAGTAATGATTTATTTTCTAATTATACCAACTCATTAGGGTTTCCTCCTCTCTCTTTTCCACTACTCTAAACTTAAGAAAATAAAATAAAGAGAAAGAAAAGAATCAATGAGTTCAAAATAGCAAAAGACAATTTAAATAAAATTAAAAGAGCTCACACGATGAAATAAGGTCAATGCACCATGCATCATGGTTATGAACAAACAATGGAGGGAGTAGAGAAGGAACCTAAGGTATCTCTATCAGGGATATGGATGCTTGGATGGTAACAAAGCAATCCTTGAGCTTACCTTAGTTTAATGATCCTTAACAAATACTAGAATGAAACCTATCACTTCATCAAAACCTTCTAGAAAACTCATCACAGTAAGGGTTAAATCAATAACACACTTACACACATAGATCCAAAGAATTAGAAGTCAAGTATGTTGTGTTAATTTCCATCATAATCTCTTTCATGTTTCTAATTTGAGCATTTCTTCTATGACATACTCTAAGATTGATGTAAATATTATGAGACTAGAGTTTTGGGTTCTTGAATACTCAGGAGTATTGCCCTTGTAAGCCTCCATTTTTTGTACCCAACACCCCCTTTTCCCATAGAAGGGAATGGGGACCCACTTTTCTAAAATGTGATATTTAATAGGAAATCCTTTTTATATTTTTATGCAAAATTTGGGAAATCTAAGACATTTCACTTTTCTTGTGGGATGGTTTTAGCATTATGTTTATGAGACTAACTTATGTATTGGAGATGAATTCTTTGGGTTTATAGCCTTTAGGATAATTATTTTATCCTTCATGAAAAATTACATTTTCATATGTTATGTTCTGGGAAATTTTCATCCCTATTTTTTTTTTGGGCTTATTATTCATGGAGCCTTATTTTATTAGAGAAATTGTTGTAGACTTTTTGTCCAAAATAATTCCCTAAAACAATTTGGCCTATGGACTCTTTACCTTAAGGAATTATAAACCACATACATTTTATTTGAAACAAATTCCTTGATGTATTATCCCTTGGACCCTATCCAAAATTATTTGTCAGAACTTTCGGAAATGACCCTTAGCCATACAAGATTACCCTTTGGGAATTTTGGAAGTGCCTTTTGACCTTTACAAATTATACCCTTTGATCAAACTTTTACCTCAAATTTATCCTTAAAATTATTTCCACCTAACCTTCATAACCCTTCAAACTATCCCTTTGACCTTCCTCAAATTGACCATTTATCCACTTTTTGACCACTTCTTTTAGGGCACATACTCTTCGGGTTTTGTGTGATAGACCCTTTAAATATTTTGATTCGAACCCCTTACCCTAAGAGACTTATCCTTTAAGATATTTATTTTGACCTTTTTTCCCTTTGGCCTTTGTAAATGAACCTTTTTCCATGGACATACCCTTTGGGACTTTTCTCCCAGATCTTTTTTACCTTAGCCAATTTCTTCAAACATTCTATCTAAAATAATTATACCCTTTAGGATTTTTGAATTTCCCCTTAGTCATACAAAATTACTCTCCAAAAGACTACAAAGTTCCCTTTGGAATTCATTAAGTAGACCCTTTAGGACTTTTATCATGAACAAAATGCCCTACAAAGTGGACCCTTCAAATCAAAAGTACCCTTTAGGTAAATTGGAACTGCCCTCTAGACCATTAAAATAGCCCTCCAAAATAATTACTTTAGGAATTTTCCTCAGATGAATCCTTTAGATAAATTTTGTGAACACTTTCTCTGAAACAAATTCCCTGAAATAATTAGCCTACGAACATAGGCTTCAAAAGCATTTTTTTGATATACACCCTAAAGCACTTTATTACTGAAAGTATTAATAATTCTCATCAAACTTAAACAATATGACAAAAAAAAATACTTCCTGTTGATATTTTAAAGGTCCCTACCAACCTGAGCTAACAAATTTGAATCATACATAAAGTGAAAGCCTAAAGAAAGTAGTGCGCATTTATGTCACATGAACTAGTATTCAATGTTGATTTCTATATAGGTGATCTACTATGACTAAAATCTATCATTCACATTTGAGATAACTTGTATTCAAAGTCTTCTACTATATTGCAATAAGAAAGAGCCATAGTTTCTACTTTTAGAATATATAACAAATAATAGTTGAGCTAAAGCTGAGTCATTTACATTGGCACATAGGTATATATAGCATGCAAAGTGTAATTAAGAGAAAAAAATGAAGCATAAAACCATGGCATCTACATCTAGAACATTCCAAGGTACCATTCCACCATCTCCATACTTGATCAAAGATTCAATAGAATTCACTGATGTAGTCTTTGATGTCATCATGTTCGAAGATAAGTAAATTACTTACTTAGTGTTGTTGGATGTTACTAATTAAGTGGATGTATTTTCATTATATGATGATATAACATTGGTAAATTGATTATTTGTGAAGGAATTATAGGCTTATAAATTCTAAAGACTACACTTTATTATTGCAAAATTTATAATTGATGCCCTATATAGACATTTTAAGGGACTTATTCTTCACTGGTAGAATATCATAAGATGCATTATTACATCACTCAAACAATAATACAGTGGTTTCTTGCATCTGGAGGGTAAATTTTTAGAGATATTTGTCATTTAACATCCATAATTTCTAATTTTATAAGCACACACTGGTGAGATTTAACATAGATACCTTGATAAATAAGGTGCAATCATCATGGCTCTTCCTAGACCAAATTATCACCTGGAAAAGAAACAAGCCAAAAGGGGCTATCTCAACTGATAAGTTCATGATGATTATTCACATTAGCATGGTGCTCCTTAACATATTATATGGTATGCCTATCATCCACTCTGTTAACTTGGATTGGATACTATTATTTTATATTTTGCTCACATATGACACCATTTATGCCTTTGGAAAAATCATAAGCTTATGGCTAAAGGAACACATTATTCACAAACATAGGTATCCTACACCCACTAGGGATTTCTTCATGATGTCGTATCTATTAGATGTGATCACAAGAATAATATATAAAGACTTTGGCACATTGTGGTCTCTAGCCATAGACTATGAAAATAATAGAATTTGTGATTACTATCAATTTATGCATATCTATTTATATACAAGGAACATGGTGAGATTCTTTGAGGATGTTTATCCTTGGATTTGGAAAGATATTCAAGGCTTTCCTATACCTTAGATTGGGCATAATATAGTGAATAACCTAGCTAAAAAGGGAGATTTATTCCTCTACCCAAATTTTACTATCATCATGGTATGGGGGAACAAGGTTGACCCCTTATGTCTACCAAGGTTTATTCCAAACAAATTAGTTGAACAAGAGATTCCCTTCTAATTATGGAAGAGTGCATAAGAATATTTGGCAAGGAATAATAAATACTTATATTTATGCCATCTAATCACCATTAGTATAAAGACATATATAATAAGAAAACATCTTGGAGACATAGGTAGAAAATTTAGGAGCTATCCATTCCCTGTACTTCCATAGAGGGACTAGATCCCCATGGGTGGATTTAGGAACATATATATGGGTTTAATATTCCATATAGTTATTAACCCTATGCTTATGATTTTGTATTTTTGAATGCTTAAATAGATGGGAAGGTATTGGAATGAGCATAACCTACTAGATTATAGGAGGATCATTTGAGGATGATCCAAGGTGAGCCTTCTATTTCCACTAGGGAATTAGATAGTAGGAGGGAAATTTTTATGGGGTGGTAACATTCTTATTTTTGGGAAGGGGAATCCTTAGAGAAACCAAATGACTAGGCTACCTCCTCTTCATGAGAACCCCCTCTAAATTTGAAGGTAGTAAAGAAGGAGCCTGGACTACCTAAGCCCAACATGACTAAGGGAGCACAAGAAGGAGACCCCATCAATATCAACTTTGATGAGGAAGGTTGAATGCAAGAGGAGCCTATTACAAGTTCTACCCAAGGGATAATTGTTACATCTATTGGGGTAGAAACTCCTAGGGCATCATCACATCTATACTCTCCTACTCATATAAGGACCCATTTGGTCTATAAAATAAATTCTAGGAATCTCATAGGTAATCCCACAATAGAGGAATTATAGGGCTCATCCACCTAGCCTCCATACTCAAAACTAGCTATGGGAGACATGGTGATAATTAAAGATGTTGAAGATAATTATAATGAGGAAGTTAATCTAGAAATAACTAAGGCTATAAACCTCCAAGAAGAACTAGTTGAGCTCTCTCTTCAAGGTACCCAATCTTTTGATAGTGTTCTTTTATCTCCTCTATGCATTTTTTATCAAGGTATCTATGTGGAAGTCCCTTCATCTATTCATTCCACCCCCACTAACACTAATGATCCTTCCATCTCCACTTATATCTCATTCACCACACCAATCCCTCCTATTACTATTGGTACTTCCATGATTAGAGACCTCAACAAAACTAAGGTGTCTAGGAAAGTGAAAATGGTTTTGGCCACCTCCCAACTCCACATTCAATCTACCTAGATCACCCTTCCACTTCTAACCACCACTTCTAGATAGGAGGATAATATGATAACCACTGGTAGGAAAAGGAAGGACAAGCCTCAAATAATCATAGTCCATCTACTCCCTCAGTTTGGAGGAGTGGATTAGTGTAAAATTATATGTCCTTCCCTCTCAGACATCCTCACCAAGTCCTCCAGGAAGTAACAGGAAGCTCAAAAAGAAACATAAGTACAAGTTTTTATTACAACCTCTGATTCATCTCAACTTGACATTCATATATGGGCACTAGACTTTAGAAGTAAGGTTTCCCAAATTCCAAACTTTAAGATCACATAACTCCCATCTGTCTCCAAATTATTTGACCCCCCATTGGTAGCATCCAAAGAGTCAAAAAAAGAAAACTATAAGATGATAGGGGAACGTAAATTTTATTAGAGGAGAGATAAGAGTTATTCTCCCTAACTAATAGGAAGAACAGATAATTGGGGCAATCCTTACATGAAAAAACTTTATTAGACCTAGCTTAGGCCCCTAAAGATGTTATAGTTTCCATTCATGAGAGTATAGAGATAGCTCAACAAGATATAGAATTAGAGGTGTAGGTGTTGGAAAAGGAAGTGGAAAAACTCAAATAAAAGGCCAAAATGGTGTATATGCCAACTGGAATTGAAGTTGAGGTCCAAGAGGTAGCTTCAAGATGTTACAACACATTGAAAGTTATGGAGTTTATGAGGGTTGAAATGGCCCCTCATGTGAGAAAAACTAATAATTTATAAAACTCCTTGAGAGATGATAATTCCAAATTAAATATGCTAGTGGCCTACATAGGTAACTCACTCTATAGACATCTAGACTTAATGACTATGTTGGAGGCATCCAATGCCTTGCACCTAGTGGTCACTAGGTAGGAGGAGGAAAAATATTAGTTAAAAAATGTTGGGGTTTAGTCGATAAATACCAAGCACATTAGGCTTATTTCCTTCATATTTTTCATGAGCTTAAGTTATCATAGGTGAAAGACTCCACTGGTAAGCTAATTAGTTTTCTCAATTTTGATAAGCTTATCTAGAAGCTAGCTAATGAATTCAAATAGATCTTTCAAGGTTATTTTATTGATGAAATTAAATTAGAATTTAGTAAGGATAAAAATAAGGTAACTAAAGTGGATATATTCAATAATAAATTTTAGAAAACTAAGGATGAACATTCTAAACTCCTTGGGTAAACAAAGAAAATTTGTCGACTTTTGCTGCTAATTTCTGATATCATATGAAAGTAACATGGAGTAACCCAGAAGGTATGCAAAGATAAGAAAGTGAAGAAAAGGAAAGGTTATAGAGGTGAAACTAAAAACTCAATGGCCACATCTAATTCCACTCCCACTAAAGTGCATGCAACACTTTAGACAAACAAGCCTTGATAGGCTAAATTTCATGCATATATAATTTTTAGTAGTCTATGTATTTAATTTTTGTAAGCACATAATTATAATGAATTGAATTTGTATTTTGTGTGCATGCACATGTTACATGACTTTAAAAATTCAATTTATTTATTTATTTAGATCTTAAATAGTTTTTGGAACTACATGTCCAAACCAACACTTGTAACCAGTTGCATGAACTTGGAGGATGAGGTACCCCACTTTCCCAAGTCTATATATATAATTATACCCTAATCAATGAAGAGAGTCAAAAAAAAATTTAATATAGAGAAGTGATCAATTTTTCTTCATTAGAAAAGTGTCCTAAGTATTTTTTTTCCAATTTCATGTAATTGATTGTTATTTCTATGGTTGTGTGATCCAATAAATCTTTAGTGTGTTATAGTTTTGAGTAGATTCTTGATTGATATGTTGATATTAAGATGTGAAATATCTATTAAAATATAATTAAATATATCAATAAAGTGAATCAAATTATTTGAATCATAGTTATGAATGTTTATTCATGTTTTCTTTGGTATAGTTTTATGTGTGTGTGTAATGTCTACTTCAAACAATTCACTTGCCTAAGTCATAATCTCCTAATAAAGGGTGTAAAATATCTATCTTGAAATGAGAAACATTTTTTTTAAGCATGTGAAATTATTACATATCTATTCCATTAGACTTTTTAACCATGTTTGAGTGCCTGTGTGTTATTGCTACTAGCAACATACATTGGTTTGAGAAAGCATAGGTCTATTCAAAACCCAACCAGGGGAGTAATTCTTAAGTTACATGAAGTCTTATTTTCTACCCTATGTTACCTTCCTTTTTATTGAATTTGTTATTAATATCTACCCACTCTATATTAGAAGCCAACCACCCATCCAAATCATGTAGGAACTCACTCTGTCAGAAGGTCACACCTCCATCCAAAAAACCTTGTTAATAACCTACATACCCTACTCATTATTCCATCAATAGGTTTTCAAAGACTTTATACCTACAACTTGTGCCCTAGAGTGGAGTTTACCTCTATTGATATCTTTAACTATTAGAGGCTACCTCATTAAGGCTATGGTGTGCATAAAACCCATATCAACAGGGTCATACTTGGTGGAATTTGAAATAATATTCACAATGATTTTTTCATGAGGTCATATCTTTTTGAAAAGATCATTTAGAATAACTTCATATCAAATATTGAATTATGGAGGTGTTACTAGCTTCAATCACATCCACGTGGCATCAAGAGAACATATCCATAATGAAAGTTGTCTGCCTAGTGGTCATACATATGGAACATAAAACAAAAAATGTCTAACCTATTAGGAAAGAAATACAATTTTACCTCTATTGTACAAATCCATGTTTATCTCCTAAAGTTACCATGTGTCCTGAAAATATAAATAATTTGAGAATATAAGTTAGCTAACAAGACAAAAATTCATGTTTATTGCACAAGTTTCTTCTAAAAAGTGTCATTTCTAGTTTTCTCTCTTCAGTGGGTTTTTTTATACCTTTTTTTTCATTTTTTTATACTTTAAATTTTTTTAAGGAAGAATAACCACCATTTTTTGGTTTTTATCACTCCCCTTTATTAGATTTATGATAGAAAGATCACTTAGCCTTAGTGGAAGAGCCAAGTTATTCCACAAGTTCAAATTGGTCTTGATTTTATTTAATGAATTCTGCCCTATTCAGAGGTCCTTTATAGACTTTAAGTCTATGACCATTGACCAAAAGTGTCCTTTAGTCACCACCAATTAGTTGAATTTGGATAGAGTCATTGATGTGAATGATTTTAATCAGGTATGGCCCCACCATCTTATCTTCAATTGACCTTTAAAATGTTGGAATCTAAAATCAAATATAAGTGCCCATTACCCTCTTGAAACTATTTTTATCTTATGCGAGTATCATGCCACTTATTTCTATGCTTATCAATCATGATAGTTTTAGTAAGTGCATCCATTTTTAGCTCATCCATCCCATTTAATTTCATGATTCTTTCCTTCTATGCTTCATCAAGATCAATTCCCATATTAATTGTTATCTTCAATGGCTGCAATTAAAACTCTATTGGTAATAAAGGTTTCTTTCCAAACACAAGCTCATATGGAGATATTCTTATGGTAGTCTTACATGTTGTATTATATGCCTAAACTACTTTAGGTACTCTATCAACATAATCTTTCCTATTGTTTTTCACTATTTTGGTCAAGATATTTTCAAGCTCTCAGTTAGTGACCTCCACTTACCCATTAACTTGGGGGTGATATGGTAAGGATTTATAGTGATTGATATAGTATATTTATTTAAAATCCTTGATTATGTTAGACATGAATTGGGTCCCTTGAAAAAAAACATAGATCTAGGAGCTAAATCTCAACATGATCCTATGATATAGGAAATTTTCAACCATTTCCTCCCTAACAAAGGTGAGTTCCTGTACTTTATCCCACTTAGTAACATAATCAGTACATACTAATAACTAATTTTTTTAAGATGGTGGGTTTATTGGTCTAAACAAGTCCAAAACCCATTTATCAAATGGTTTTAAACCTATTTGAGTATGGGAAGTTATTTTTGAGGATAAATTCAGCTTAACTATCCTTTGGCAAGGATCACATTGACATACAAACCTTTTTATAGTCTTGTAAAGAGATGGCCAATAATAACCTGCACTAAGGATCTTATGAATGGTCATTTTTGTTGAATAATGTCCTCTTCTTAGTTCACTATGGCATGGTCTTATGATGTCAAATACTTTATGTTATTTAACACACCTGTGAAGTACATGATTAGGTCTAATTTTAAACAACATGCCTTTAAACCATTTGAAATGATAACTAGATCTAATCAAATGTTTTCTTTCTTTAAAAGTAAAATAATGAAGAAACTTCCATGCTTCCAATTAATTTTCCATGTTTGAAAACCATGGGGAGTATGTGGATATAGAAAACAACTATAAATCTAAAAAATAATCCTCCACGAGTTCAGCTCCACCTTTAGTGATTAAGTTGGACAAAAATTCAGCAACAACATTATATTTTTTAGGTTTGTCTATAATGGTAATGTAAAATTATTTAAATATTAGTAACCATATAATAATTTTCCCACCTATTATTAGTTTATTAATTAAGTACTTAATAGCTGAATGATCTATATACATAAACACTTGGTAACCAGTAATGTAATGCCTAAATTTATTAATGGCATAAACAACAACAAAAAATTCCTTTTCTATGGTGGTATGGTTTTTAGCTATGGGAGTAGGATTCTTGTTAATATAATAAATGACATACATTTTTCCTTACTCAACTATTTATCTTAGAACTACCCCTACTGCATTATTGGAAGCATCAATATAGATAGGAAAAGGTTATTTCCAATTAGGTCCTCTCAAAACTGGATTAGTCATAAGTTTTTTATTTAATGTTTCAAAATCTATACAAATTTATTGTATATTGTTAGCAAATAAAACATAGGTACAACTATTTTTTTTAAAGTCTTCAATAATTTTTTTTTTAATATCTTGCATGATCGAGAAAACTATTAACATTTGTTTGTTTTTGAAGAATGGGAAGACTAGAAATTACATCAATATTCTTAGGATCTACTTTTATTCTTTGAGAAGAGATATGATGCTCTAAGACTATCCCTTCATCAACCATTATTACACACTTCTCATGACTCAAAGATACTTGGTATTCCTCACATATGGTAAGCACTTAATCCAAAATATTCAATGCTTCATTAAATTTAGTGAAATGGATAGTGAAATAATCCATTTTTAAGATCATAAAAAATGGCTAACACTGCTCTCTAAAAGGTAGCAAGTGAATTGTACAATCCAAAAGGAAGAACTATTTAAGAAAATGTTCCCCAAGGGTAGGTAAATGTAGTTTTATCTTGATATTTGGGATTATTTTGATTTGATTGTATATATTGAATACATCTAAGAAATAAAAGTATTGTTTTCTTGCCAAGTTATCCAAAACCTAATCAATAAAAGGAAAAGGAAAGTAATCTCTTATAGTGGATTTATTTAATTCTCTATAATATACATAAACTCTCCATTCTACAGTATTCTTAGGTATAATAACTAGTGGTGAGACCCATTGACTATTAGATATGAGATAAATGAAACCAACTTCTAATATTTTTTCTATCTATTTCTTTACAATTTCTTTCAAGGCTAGGTTAATTCTCTATTATGGTTATCTGACTAGTCTAACATCTTCAGTGTAGATGTGATGGGTATAAACATTGGGGTTTATTACTTTCATATCATTTTAATCCTAAGAAAATTATTTTATGTGTTGTGCTAATATATCAAACACTTTAATTTCTTATTGGTCGGTTAACTAGCAGTTGATATTTAATAGTTTACTAGGTTGGATTACAAATTTTTTAGTACCTAGAATAATTGAATTTAACTATTTATATTCACTCAATAAAGCATTTCATGTATATGTTTGTGGTAGTAGCATGTGAAATGTATCCACATACTTATAAAATTATCAATTTTGGAGAGCATATTGGTCAATGTATGATGAAAATCATGTAAAACTAAATTTTGCCTATTTTGAGCCTAGTTAACTATAGCTTGATGGATATCTTGTGGATCAAATAACATGTTTGGGGAACTTATGACATTATCTTAGTTTCTATTAGTGGAGATAAATTCTTCCCATTCATGATTGTTCATCTTTATAGATAAGGTTTTAATCTTCAAAGCTAAGCTATTAGTCTTTGGAGCTAAGCTATTAGTCTTTGGATCTAGGCTTTCAAAATTTAGAGCTAAGCTATCAGACTTTGGAGGTAGGCTATCTTGATTAAAAAAATTATTATTTATTCGTAAAACTCTTAGACATGTTATTTTATGGTAAGCATAGCTAAGGAAGACACATTACTATAAATTTGTTTAAGATGATCCACCCATATCTATTCATAAAGACCCATTGAAGGTCTAGTAAGAAAATAAAGAGATATTTGTTTAGCATGAATTCTATTGGAAATGGTAATGTTTCTAGATCTACAGTCAATTTGTGCTATAATTGTAGCTAACCAAGGTCTTCTAATAATGATTGCATATCCTACCCTTTTAGATTTAGGTTGAAAGATGATGAAATCCATAGGATATGCCTAAGATTATATAGTGACTTGAACATTTTTTAAGGTTCTTTTAGGTCTAGTAGTGGATTTATCTATCATTTGAAATATTGTAGTGGTAGGTTAAATCACTATGAGGGATAAAGACTCTAATATTTTAAAATTCATTATGTTGATGGTAACACCTAGATCTATAAGCACATTTGGTATGTAATTGTTCCCAATTGTCACTATCATCACGGGACTACCAAGGTTTCCATATTTAAGAACAAATATGTTTCCTACTAGTAAATCAAAAAAAATTATAGTTACCTAAATTATTTTAAGATATTGTTTCTATCTACCTAGTCTTTTGATACATAATACTTTAATGATTGATTCAACTTAGTAATATCCTTAATGGATCTTAACAGTGGAATTTTTATCTCCATCTCTTTTAATCCATGAATCAATTCAGAATCCTCCCTAGGTTTTTATTCCTTAAGTCTTTCAAGAAATAGAATTATAGACACTAGAAAACTATGCATGATAGTTATAGTTGTCAAATTTACTTAGGACCCATATCAGACCTTGAGTCTAGTTGACTACCTAGTTAGACAACCCATCAACCAACTAATTTAACCTTTTAACCAACCCCTTTTTAACTTAATTTGACCTTTTTCCCTTAGAAACTTGATCATTGATGGTAAACTTAACCATTGATGGTTAGCCTGACCATTGATGTTAGGTCTCCTCACCTCCCACCTTCTTAACATATCACCATATGTGTGTGAGATAACAAGGAATAATTTAATATGTTCTCTTTATGCAGTGTTAACAAACTTTTAAGCATCGTGATCAATAATTTCATGCTCTAATGAACCTTCCATCCTCCATATCTCTTTACCTATAAAAGGAGGGGAGTAGAAGGTGAAAAGGATCCATGTTTAAAGCTATCAAATATTCTTTCACATATGTCTTCAAGTCTTCTAGAATCTAGTCTTCCTTCAGTAACTCAATAATAACAAAAGATACTTGAACATCTATCGAATTTTCTTTTGAGGGTAAAATATTGTTACTCTCATGAAATTACCTTAGCCTTCAACTATTAACCATATAGTAAGATACATGTATATCCTATTTATCCTTTTTTTACTTTGGATTTCTAACCTCTCTAACCTGATTATACCTTTTTGTACCTTGTTTCCTCTCTATGAGATCTTTAAAAAAATACTTATTTGGCAATTTACCTATTCTAAAACTCTTTTATTAGTGTCTTTTGAAATTCATAGGAAACCACCAATGTTTAGCACAATTACTGATGGCCACCCCCAACCACAAATGTTTAACCAACCACTGATGGTTAGCCTAATTTTTGATGGTTCACCTAACTGTTGATGGTCAATATGGCATAAAATAATAACAAGTTATTTTTAACCCCTTAACCCCAACCAAACCTAACTCTCTATGTTTCTACCTATTTATAAATACCTTTTATAACTTTTTGAAACTAGCTTCACCCACCTTGGCAAAAGTATTAACATATTTTTGATATATTTAGTCATTTTATTTAACAAGTATTATAATTTATTCTTGCATTACATTTCATTTACTTTGTATAAGCACTTTATCATTTCCAACTTGATTGTTATCAATAGTGTATTGACAGCCTCCTAGCAAGCATATGCTTCTTGGATCTAGCTCATGCTAGATAGTCCACTTAACTATCTTACTAACAAACCCATTTTGTTAATGTTTTCTTATTTGTAATTTATTCCTTTCTATCCAAATAGGAGTTCTCATTCTTCATCTTGATAACACATGCATCACCAATTAGGTATTTATACCACACCCTTATTACTAGTTTTTTATCTTCTCCCAAAATTAAGAAATGAGCATAAATTAAGAGAAACATTTTGGCACACCCAATGGGACCTAACATCATCTAGGTGCCCTTTATTTCTTCCTTTATTCTATGTTCATCAAATAAAATATAAAATTTCTTTTGGCATAAAATAAATAATTTACTTACATTGATTACTTGCTTATTTTAGTTCATCTAGTAGCTTAAAGGCAAAGTAATTAATTGTAGTTGTACTCTTGTTATCACACACTTTTAACAAACCACATAATCAATCAACACATCAAAAGAAATTGAGATAAGACTTGACTAGGATTTCATCACCTAGCAATCAACCTTACCCTTTCATGGCAATCCTACTTGGAGTTCATTACCAAGGGGAGAATCAACTTAGCTCTCTAGTTGAGTATAAACTCTAAAATTAAATATATCTTGGCTAAGCACCCGATACCCTTATCACTATGGTGTATGAAGTGAGGGGGTAGGACCCAATACAAGGCCACATATTGAAGATCAATAAATATTTCTCTCTTGAGAACCTAAATGCAATCTAAAACCAACCTTAGATTTCCTCTTTAGTACCTGATCTACAAACTAAATTTTCTTCTTCACACTTTCTAAGGCATAAGCCAAAAGAGATCTAAAAATAATCCTAAGTTTTAAATGCACTTTTAGTGTATGTTTGGATTGCCTTGAATTATTTTATTTTGATTGATTTTTATTTGAGGTGTGATTTTTTGTCATTCATTTCTTATTTTCTCACATCGTCTTTACTAGATAGCAGTTGAGAAATCAAACTAACCAAGGATCACCTTCCTCTTCCTCTATGGATTATACTTTAGATGCTGAGGGTTATCCTCCTCATTCTCCTCCTACCATGAATTGGATAGTTGTTGAGGGTGATGTAGATTTTGTCACATTCTTTGATAACAACCCTACAACCCTTCAACACTACCTTAACACCTTATCTCACCATACCTTTACTGCTTTAGTTCCTCCCATAGATCCACCTTTTTGTAAGCCTCCCACTCTTATGGTTGGTGTTACTTCTACCCAACCTTTGATCACCCAAGCCTCTTCTTCTACCAATATCCCATCCATTAATACCATGGAAACCCAATCCTAAATTCTAACCTATAACAAAACCCCACCTACACCAACCAACACCTCCAATATATGGGTAATATTATGTCTTATTACCTATACCCCACCTACCATGGGGATATATTCTCCCTAAATTTCACAATTCCTCTTATCACCACCAACCAACCCATCTCTAACCCTTTTTATTAATTTGGTACTTTCCATACTTCTTATCGTTTCACCTATTATCACTAGAGTCACCACCCAACCTCAACCTACCACTTCAACCATACCTCCAAACCAACCCATGTCAATCCCTCAAAAATCACCCTTGACATATTACCAATATGTTCTTAATTGATAACGATACATACCACCATCTACCCAACCTTTTGTGCCCATTTACCAATATGGGGCATCATCCCAACCTTCCATGACCACATACCAATATGTGGCACCTTCTCAACCTCTCACCTCTTATCCATACATTATAACCACCCAACTTCAACCAAACCTACCACCCAATTATGGATCTCCTCAACCTCAAATAGATTTGGTTAAGATGTTAATAGATAAAATGTCCAATCTTGAATCATCTATTTCTAGGGATCATAACCTTTTATCCTATGATCAAATGTGCAATGAACCCATTCATCCATCCATTTCAATTTGAACTTATCCTCCTCAATGGTAACTACTTAAGTTTTCCATGTTCCAAATCAAGGAGGACCCCCAACAAAATTTATTAGCATTCTACCATTCTTGTTATTTGATTATATATGGTGATGTTATTCTCCTTCGTACCTTCCCCATGTCTCTATTTGGACTAGCCTTGGATTAGTATATTTCTCTTACCGAGCACTCTATCTTCTCATTTTCTCAACTAGCCCAAATATTTTTAAATCACTTTTTAATTAATATATCTAAAAAGGTTTCCATTATCGACCATTACTCTATTAGACAATTTGATGACAAATCAATTGTTAATTTTGTGGCTAGATGGAGAGGTCTCATTAACTAAATTTCTTTTTCATTACCCAAACCTAAACTAATTGAAATATTTTCTCAAGGTTGTGCCAAACATATTGATCCAACTCTTCAAGTTTATACTTTTAGAACCTTTTGTGAGGAATTTACCATGACACGCAAACTTGAAATTAGATCCATTGATGAAGAGAAATTGAAATTGAGAAATAAGAATTCCATCTTTAAATCTAATGACTCTTCCTCAACCAAGACCAGTAACCCATCCAACCATCCCACCACCAAGATAAAGACAATCATAAACATGGTTGTCTTCAAATTTTCTCTACCTCCAATCATTAACCAACCTAATAAAACTAATTATTCCAACCCATCAAACCAACAAAATCAAAACCAAAATAGAACCACTCCTAGGTAGTATACTCCCATAGGGTAATCATATGATTTAGGTTTGGATAAACTACTTAAAGATAACCTCATCCCACTTCATCCTATCAAACCACCCCAAAAATTCTATGTTTCTCACCCCACACCTAGTTGGTAAAATTAAAATGATCTATGTTCCTTCCATCATATTATTGAACATGATGTAAGTAGGTGAAATAACTTTAAAACTATTGTCTAAAACATGATCGACAAAGGTGAACTTGCATTAGATAATCCTAATTCACCTCCAAACCAATCACTAGACATATTTTAGAAACCTTTTCCTAACCTTTCACCTTCCACCAACCATGACAATAGCGAACCGAAATCATCTCACACTCATGAGGTGCACATGGTCAATGTTGTTACCATTAAACCTATTGTTGAGGAAGACATTTACTCAACTACCTCTTATTCCACCCAACTTATTTAAGTATTGGACTCTTCTTCTATTCATTCAAAAAACCAAACAAAGGAAGAAACGTCCTCTCTTTAAATTTAAGAGACCATTGACTCAACCACCTTTCCTTTGATATAAATACCAAAAGAGGCAACCGTTACATCAACCACTTATTCCTATAATCCACTTATGGAAGTGGTGGAATCACTACTCTTTCCTTTGGACATCCAAAAAAAGTAAGAAACCACCTCCCTTTTTGCATTTGAACAAACCACACCCTCCTTACCTACCATAGAACCAACCACTCCTTTTTTGAAAACCACTCCAAAGGAAGATATTATCTCCTCTATTCATTCCATAAAAACACCATCTTTATCAACCATCAAACCTTCCACTCAAGACAAAGGTGAAGAAACTATTCCTCACCTCAACCTAAGGGTTTAATATTTGAAACCAATAATCAAGGAATCAAACCCATCTATAAACCTTTTTCTAGATTTGTCCAAAATCTAGAGTTTACCTCTCAACCCAATCTAGATAGGGCCACTTATGGGCACCGTCTTGGACTACTTTACCAAAACAAATAATAACCTTTAACCTCACTTACATATACCCTTAAACCTATCATTACCTCAACCCCCTCTTTAGATACTTATTCCTCCAAAAGCATAGGGGAACCATCTAATCCACCTCAATATAAAATTTACAAACCACACTACACCCCACTAACGAAACCCATCAAGAACCTAAGAATCCTTCCTACCCATAGTTTGGCTCACCCATATTTTAAGTTGGACTTAACCCCATCAATTCCACCTAATAAAACTTTGAATAAACCTATCAAAAGCGTAGAACCACCTAAACCATCTTGAAATAGACCCATAGTACCCCTTTCTCTTTTAACTTCACTTTTAATACCCTATCCATCTACTACCCCTGTTACCTATTCCTAATATAGTAAACCTTCTCCTTTTACTATACATACACCTACCTCCACCAAAATAACAAAATACCCATCATTATTAACTAACCTATCTACCTGTACCTTCCCACCTATCACCAAACATTCACCCTCCACCTCTAAATCTTCTACCAAACGAACCAAGCAATCCCAACCAAAACTAACTACCAAAACCATCCCACCATCTATAAATTCCATAGTAAATCCTACTCCCAAGAAGGCTCCCACTCTGAAAACCAAAAACCCAACACCCTCAACACCTTTGGTCAAATCTTATTTGAGCATTCTATAAATGTTTTTAAAAACCTCTTCTTTAACCTTACCACCCATCAAACCTTTTGAACCTTCACATCTTAAAATAAACTAGTTCAATGATAATTTGATTTACCTATACCATAAGACACCAAGACATGATACAGAGAACTATAAATCTCTCTAAACACTTGTCCATAACCTATGGGATGAGAATGATCTATTATCATATGAACCTCCCTTAATCCCATTACCAACCCAACCACCAATCCAAGATACCCAACACTTATCTACTCCCCCACTCTTACGTAAGAGTGAGGAGGAATCAAAGAAACAATCCAAACCAACACTTCCTCTTATCTATACCATTCATATGGTTACTCGATCCTCGACCCAATAGAAATATAATGGAAAGGCTAAAGTGTCCATTTCATGGACCTACCCTTCAAACCCTCAAACTTCCATCTAAACCCAAACACCTTCACCATTACCTAAACCCATATTATTTATCTTGGGTGCCTCTCTTTCCAACCCTTCCAAATCCATTGAGCATGTAGTATTAAAACAACTTCACCAAACTCTTATGAAGATGAGCTTATATGAATTAATCAACACCCCACCACCTCACAATCAAACATTTATAGATATTATAAAATCCATAGAGGTTCAAACTAAATATCCTCAACCCATTATAGCCTTTGGGATGAGAATGATCTATTATCATATGAACCTCCCTTAATCCCATTACCAACCCAACCACCAATCCAAGATACCCAACACTTATCTACTCCCCCACTCTTACGTAAGAGTGAGGAGGAATCAAAGAAACAATCCAAACCAACACTTCCTCTTATCTACACCATTCATATGGTTACTCGATCCTCGACCCAATAGAAATATAAGGGAAAGGCTAAAGTGTCCATTCCATGGACCTAACCTTCAAACCCTCAACCTTCCATCTAAACCCAAACACCTTCACCATTACCTAAACCCATATTATTTATCTTAGGTGCCTCTCTTTCCAACCCTTCCAAATCCATTAAGCATGTAGTATTAAAACAACTTCATCAAACTCTGATGAAGATGAGCTTATATGAATTAATCAACACCCCACCACCTCACAATCAAAAATTTGTAGATATTATAAAATCCATAGAGGTTCAAACTAAATATCCTCAACCCATTATAGCCTTTGTTATTATCCCTTCAAATTTCCACCCTAGTCACCTTTAAGGATTAATAAATACCTTTTATGCATCTTAAGGATCATAATCCTCCCCTCTTTATCATGGCATACATCAACCAAACCCACATTAAAAGGGTGATGATGGATGGAGGGGGATAATATCAAAATTATGTCCTCCCATGCCTATAACCAACTTGACTTACCAAAGAACATCATGTATGAAACTATAGTGGTTATTCACTCTTTTAATGATACTATGGCTACTATCTTGGGAATAGTTGTTCTCCATATTCATTTGGGACCTTACACTATTTCATAACTCTTTTAGGTAGTATAAGGTGAGTTTCAATAGAAAATTTTACTTGGACACACTTAGATCCATGTTATGAGTTGTCTCCCTTCCATTTTGCATTGTTGCATCAAATTTGAGCACAAAGGTCATGTCATCACCATACCATTTGAACCTAGTCCCTTGGAATTTTGTAATATGACATACCAACCCAATGTTGTTCTTCTTCCTCATTGATCAACTTCAACACCAACTATGAACAACTCCACCCCTATAGTTGATGAATCTTCAACAAGCTCATCCATCCCTTCTTCATAGATCCCTGTAGAGGACCCCTTGGAACCCATATTCTAATGTCTCTCACTTTGGGAATATCATCTTATAGCATTGGATGTTTTCACTACTCCTCAAGAGTATGGGAACCTCACCCAAAATCCTAGTTATGACCATAAAATTAGAACCATCATCCCTTTCAAGCCTCCCAATCATTGAACTAATTTCATCTATGGGGGACTCAATCATCCACTTCTTGATTTCTATACCACCCCTTGTATCTAACCATTCACATCTAGTTTTTCATATCTCAACATGCCCACATTTTCCAAAGCATACTTTTATATGTATGATTGGAAGGTTTTTGTCCTTGAAATTTATGAATAGGAACCTCATGATTTACCCATAATCAAAACCTGAAAACCTTGTGAGTTATTCAGCCTTGGGTTCATACCACTAGAAGAACCCACATCACCAAAACCCATCACACCATCGATGAGGATGTCCCATCCTCACCAACCCCATCTCTCTAAAAGTTTGATGATTTTGATATCATCCCATATAATTTTTTTATTAATACCACTAATTTGGGCCCCCTGACATATCAAAATGATGGTTAAACTATAACCCTTCCTCTCATCCATCCTAAAATGGTAGAAAAAGATTGTCCTACCATCCAGCATTAGGATGATGATTCCATTCTCACCTACCTTGGTGTAAGGAATTATTATATCCATAGATACCTTATTTATAAAATCTAAACCATGTTGAATGAGTCTATAATTGATATCAACTTGGGTACTTAGGATAACCCTCACATCATCAAGATCAAACAATCCTTGAATTTTATAGAATAATATGATTACCCTTCCTTCCTTCTAACTAAAACATAGAATTTTCTTGATCTTATTAGTATATTCCTAGGAATTAATCTTCCATTTATCTCCATAACATTATCACCCATCTTGATGCTAAGCTTTTTCAGCAAAAGCTTTATAGGATGCACCCTCACATTACCCTTCTAGTCAAAGAAGATCTTCAATGTCTATTTTTTATTGACTTCATCCAACCCGTTAATTACCCCTAGTGGGTTTATAACATCATTCCCATTACCAAAACCATAGGGGTAATTTTCCTTTGAATCAACTTTCATGACCTCAACCTTGTTTGTCTAAAGGATTACTTTATTCTGCCTAACATCAACTAACTTGTTAATCATACAGCTAGCCATGAGATGTTATCTCTCATAGATAGTTTCTTAGGATATAATCAAATCTTGATTTCCCCTAAATATTAACATAAAAACTCTTGTATCACCCCATGGGGAACCTTCTACTATAAATTCATGCCATTCAGTTTAAAGAATGTTGGTACAACCTACTAATGTGTGATGATCTAATCCATAATATCATCAAGGAATATGTGTATGATCTCCTTGGGAAATAAAAATATCATAAGGATCATTTTTATGTTCTAAAAATCATCTTTGAATGCCTTATCCAATTCTATGTTAGACTCAATCCCAATAAATGTATTTTTGGGGTCCTTTCTAGAAAGATTTTTCACTTCACTATCTCCTTTCAAATAATTAAGGTAGGCCCTACCAAAGTCAAAGAATTTTTGTAAATGCCACCTATAACCCAACTTAAGAAACTCTATAGCTTTCAAAGTAATCTCCAATTAATTCATTGATTCATCTCTCAATTATCAGGTATATGTCAACCTTTTCACCATCTCCTTAATAAATACACCTCCTTTAAGTGGACTAAATAATACCAAAAAGATTTCAATTCACTTAAATAATACCTTCTTTCTACACCTATTTTTACCCCTCTAAAGAGTATCAAACCTTATACCTTTACATCTTTGCCAATGACCACTCCCTAGGGGTAATGCTTGCTCACCGTGATGAACAAAATAAAGAGCAAGCCATCTACTACATAAGTTAAACACTTATAGAGTATGAGACTTAGTACACCCACCATGAGAATATTTTCCTTACCCTCATCTTTTTGGCTTAAAAACTTCACCATTAACTTCTCAATCATAAAACCTATGTCATCACTAACACTAACCCACTCAAACACATGTACTCCAAACCATACCAAAACCAATGTATGGCTAAGTGGCTCATGATTTTAGCTGAGTTTGACCTTGATTTATTTTATTAGAAGTAAATTAAAGTGAAATTTATTGCTTATCAAATGGATAAATCTCCTTTACCAAATAACTAACCTCTTCTTCTTGCATTTCTAGATGAGTCCATCATGACTCTTTCTCATGATAACCCCACCTATCAAATGACCATATTCTTTGATGGATCCAAATGCCAACATGTTGGGGGTACTATAGTTATTATCATTCCCCTTGATATTTAAACTCTTCCCCTCTCCTTTAAACTTGAATTTGAGTGTACCAATAATTTGTTTGAGTATGAATCCCTAGTCATAGTTTTCTAAACCACTCTAGCTTTAGGATTTAAGACAATCAATGTCTTTGGTGATTCCCAACTTATGGTCAACCAAGTAAATGGATCTTACCAATGAAATAATGATGTCTTACTAAAGTAAAAACAACTCATAGATGTACTTTATCATCATTTGATCATTACCTTATCTAGTCAGTTCCATGACCTACTAATAAGTTCATAGATACAATAGCTTCCCTGTCTTCCCAAATTCCTTCTCAACCTTATAATTCAACTCTTTATTACTATCCAAAATTTTATAACCCCATATTATATCCTTTCCAACCTTCTTACCTTTTTCAATGTACACACATCTCCATCAAAAATTTGGTAAAGACAAACTTTTGATTACCTCAATTTTGGTATCATTCCTCCCAACCTCTCTAGAAATGCTCAAAGAGCTTTTGTTTAGAGTACCTCTCATTACACCATACTAGGGTGAATAACTTAAAAATGTGGATTTGATGACCTCCTTATCCATTTATTTCATAGTCATGAAGCTTCCCTTTCTATCAAGGAAATGCATGAAAAAATCTATGGGGGACACTTTAGTGGTTTAGTTATCACCAAACACATCATTCACCTTGGCTACTATTGGCCGACCCTTAACCAAGACTATTATGATTATGTAAATAAGTGTGTTAAATGTCAAAAACACATTAATTTAAACCATGCACATGTCCCTAACCTTCAAGTATCCAAATACTTTTGGTCATTCTCAAGTGGGGCTTAGA